>OY282449.1:60188054-60788054 GCA_958295655.1 Palloptera scutellata | reverse complement strand
TACTTACAGTAAACCCCAGTTAAGTACCTCAACTGAAGACGTAAGGCATTTTAAGTACTCAAGCACTTAAAAAGTGAAAAGTCTATGGATATTTGCAGAAACAAAAATGGCAAATTACAGGAAATTACGCGGAAATGGCACTGAAGAGAGAGGTAATCAACCGGGGTTTGCTGTACTTGTCTCTGATAACTGTAGCTAAGCTAAGCATTATACTTTTATGTGGTTCTACGCAGTGTTTATGCAATTTTGACGATGTGGTATAATCTCATTAAAAGCAAATTTCCCATGATACTACATTTCTACACATACATACATATGTACATACATACATATAAGCAATAGCTAAAGTGAGTAGGTGTCGTCGGCGCTTGCTTGTTTATACTTATTCACAGTATTTGAAAATGTAATTAAATATTTAAATGTAGTCAAAAAGCTAAAGGCGAGGCGAATATTTACTAACCAAAAACACAAAGAATTAAAGAGTTTTATTAGGAAAACACTTTGGACATATATCGAGCAAAATAAATAAATAAACTATGCGTTCTAAGCAATCGATTCAATTTAGAAATTCAAATAAAGATTCTTCTGGCAGGAGGCACTTCAAATTTACTAGTAATTTGGCGCTCATTTTTTTTTGCTGCTACTCCTAACATGGCGGTTCAAGGACTTGAGTTTGGAGAGGATTATCATAAATTATCAACCTCAGAACCTGAATTAAATAAGCGCACAAATTCCAAAAAACAAGCCAGATTCAAAATGCAGCAATAACCAAAATAAAAACCGGAATTTAGGATAATAAAATCAAACTAAAAGTAGGGAAAAAAGTAAAACTGCGTTTCAGATAAAAACGAGCTCAAACAGAGACCAAATCCATATCATATATATCATATCAAACTTTACACCAGACTTTCAATTAGATCAAAAATCAGAATCTAAGTTCAGAACAAAAAATTTTTTTTAAATTCTCACCACAGTTAAACCAAAAATTCTGATTAAAATTCAGATCAAAACTCAAATCAAATTTGACATAAAATCAAACAAAAGTTTGGACTAACTTTAGACTAAAAATCAGACTGAAGTTCAGACCAAAATTAGGAACGAATTTAAGAATAAAATTTAAACCAAATCATCAAATGAAATTGCAATTAGTCCAGGCCAAATATCACACTATAATTTTTTTTTTTTTTTTTTCTTTTCTCAAAAGGAGATCAAATCAAATAAAATTAAAATTCATACCGATATTCCCACTAGAACACAAATCAAATATCGTAAAAATTCGGGAAAAAATTGTATCCAAAATTCAGGCCAAAGTATAGATTGAATTTCAAAAACAAAACTTGGAGCGAAAATCTGAAACCAGAAGCTATCAAATTCATACCGAAATTTATACTGAAATTTTGTCCAAAATTCTGTCAAGAATTCTGTCCGAAATGCAGAACAAAAGTCAGACCAAAAATTCGATCGATTTTCAAATAATGACAAACTAGATTTACAATTAGAATTAGGCCATAACTTAGACAAAAAATCAATGATATCGAAATATGTATGATATTGAAACCAAGGAGATATTAAAATAAGATCAAAAGACTAAACCCAGATAAAAAATATTTCATTAGGACCGAAATTCAAATTCAAAATTCAGATTAAAAGCTGGACCAACAGTTAGGCTCTAAGACAAGTCAAAAGCCAAACGAAAAGTCAGAAAAAAATTAAATTGAAATACAAATCAGACACAAACATCATCAAAAGCCAAACTCAATATCAGAACACAACTCAAACTAAAAATATGATCGAGATTCTGATAAAAAAAATTAGCTCAAATGGAGGCAAAGCCTAGATCATCAGAAAAAAAAAAAAATACAATCATCCTAAATTCAAACCAAAGCGATCGCAAAGATATTAGCTACAACTATGCTGAAGACAGTAAATAGAAATTTCTCACCGTTTATAAGTTATAGCCCAGAAACCGTAAAAAGTCGCACTTAATTCGACTCTAGAAACAAAAACACCCTCTAGAGACGTTTTCTCTATATCTTAAATATTACACAGTTATGAGCAAAGATATTAGTTACAACTATGTTGAAGACAGTAAACAGAAACTACTTACCCTTAAAAAGTTACAGGCCAAAGACAGAAAAAAGAAACCCAAATAAAAAATAAGTCCGAAATTCAGCCCAAAGCTCAGATCCAAACTCCGAATAAAAGTCAAACCAAAATTTAGATCACACACAGACCAAAAACAAGACGAAATATCCCATAAAAATTTGGATCTAATTCGAACCAAAATTCAGACTAAAGTTCAGAAAGAGTCAGATGATAACCTGAAGAATAAAGTACCCCAGACCATAATTCAGAACTAAATTCATACCGAAACTCAGAATGAAAATCAGACCAAAATAAAGGCAAAAATAGAGATAAAAAAAATCAGATTAAAAATGTAAATAAAACTTAGATTAGGGCAATAACTAATCACACAAATAGTCGGGCCAAACTTTAGATTAAAAACATAAAAAAATATTATATCAAGAGTAGGACCAAAAAGCAGAGCAAAGCAGACTATCAAACTGATAGTCAGACCTAATTTAGACCAAAAGAAGGTAATATTTTTATTAAAACTAAGACCAAAACTTTGATGGAAAAAGGAAACGAAATCCAGCCCCCTTAACTCAGATTAAAATCTAGATTTAAAACAGGATTGATGTAGCCCTGGGTCCGCTACGTGGCATAAGTATGTAATATAATATATATTTTTTTATTTTTGTTATGATGTTAAAAATAATCATACACACTCCTCAGCATGCGGACAGGTGTGAGATATTTACAACATACATACCATAAGTAAATATCTAAAATAAGGAAATCATACTCACGGACAACACAAATGAACAACAAGAATCGAGCATAATCATAAAAGGATACTACCAAAACATTTCTTCTGCTCCCCATAGACCAATAGCATACAAGCCAAATCAAAGTATGTGAATGTGCACCACGACAGAGTATTAACTATTTATTTGTATGTGTATATGTAACACGATTATGGAATTTCAATAAAGTTTATCAGTATAAGCAAAACAGCAAAAAGTCAAAAAATTCGACAAGAAAAGTCCAAAAAAAAAAAAACAATATATAGAGACATGTGCACGTGCCCAAAAACATAAGGAACTGAGGAATACAATAGCAGAAAGAAACTAAAATAAAGTACTAAAGTACTAAAGTGTACATATAGTATATTTGTCTAATGACAAATGCAAAGGAAAAAAGTTGTGAAATATTTGGCAAAGTTTCACAATGAATTTCAAGTTCGAAAATGACAAAGGAGTAACTTTTATTGACAGTTATAAAATTTAAATTTATTTATAGACTCATAATTTACAAGTACATATATACTTACTTAGTGCCTAGGAATTGCGTATTTACAAATGGATTTACTTTGGAAATGGACTATACATATGTAGAAAAAAAATAAGGCAGAAGCAAACTACTATATTTTCTACACGTCTATTGTCTTAAGTTTTTATGACGACGTGCTTGGTCATGACAAACTTTTGTATAATTTTTTTGTAAATATAATATATATAAAAATCTCAAAATCACACTGACAATAAAACCGAAATATTTTTCATGAGTAATATATTTTTTATGAGTCTACGATTGTATATATGGTAGTTTGTGTAAGTGTGTATGAGATGCTTCAATAGCTAACCTCGACAAAACCTAAAGAAACAGCTGAATTCTTTAATTTTTTTGGGTTGCCTTCGTTTTGGTTTTTATTTTCATTCGACTCCGCTATGGAGCGAAAAAAAAAAACAGGAAATCAAGTGAAGATTATCATTTTGGTCTTATGTTGGATTACGATTGCGAGATTAGGAAGCCACCAGCCAAGATTATTCTCGTTTCTTTTATCAGTACGCGTTGAAGCATGCGTAAAAATGGAATAAATAAAGTGCCATAGATCCTTTACACAAATTATGTAGATGTGCGTGCACTATACTGATATACTTGTTAAAAAAGTTAAATATAATTCGAATTATACTGTCACGCAAATTAGGTTCAAGTTTAATGTGGCATAGTTTAACAAAAGCCAACCAAAAAAGAGAAAAGAAAAATGGCTAAAATAGTATGAAAATTTATGAATATATTTAAAATTTTGTTGACCAATGCAAAAGGTTGTTTGTAGTTTTTGTAAGGAAGACAAGTACGACACTTGCTTGGGATTGAAAATGAAATGAGAAGGATAAACTTATGCTAAGCACTGAACGACCTTATTCTAATTTTAAAGAACAAGTACTTGGAAATGTTTTCCAAAGGAGAAAGTGCGTCACACTTCACACTTTCATTCACTTTCATTAATTTAAATAATGCTTCATTCTTTATCAAATAAACTCCGTTGATGGCAATGGTGCTCATTTAATTGCTTACTTATCCAGTTGGGAAATTCTGCAAGCGAAGCTTTCGAGAAGTTGGCCAAAAATGCTTACTACTCTTTGTGAGTGCTTGATTACATTGAAATTTTACACGGTGAACACTTGCCAAGCAACTATGTAACGAGCTCAAGCAAGCAGACTGAGTCTGGGAGAAAATGTGATATTTTCGCGGAGTACAATTTTTATTGTGTAATATTAAATTAATTAAGACACCTACTTTCCATTTAATGATTAAGTAACTTTTGACGATGCAAAATAATGCACAAAAATATGTAAAGAAAAAAAGGAAATTCACAGTAATGTGACCTATGAACGACATTCTTACAACGGTGTATAAAAAAAATGTATAAAAGTACAGAATGAAAATAATATTGACAAGGAGCATTCCAACAAATTTAATATCGAAAGCCTATGAAGTTTTTACTACCCAGAGAAGATTAGAATGTCCAGCATAAACACCAACAATAATGTCAGCCTTGAGATCAAGCGGAGACTAACTCTTGCCAACAGGTGTTACTACGGGCTCAGTAGGCAATTGAGCAGTAGAGCCCTCTCTCGACCAACGAAAATAACGCTCTATAAGTCCCTCATCCTTCCCGTCCTAATGTATGGCGCAGAGACGTGGACATTGACCATCAATGATGAGAGACTGTTAGGAGCGTTCGAGAGGAAGATACTCCGTAAGATCTACGGTCCAGTATGCGTGGACGACATGTATCGAATAAGATGGAACGATGAGCTGTATGAGCTGTACGCCGACACTGACATAGTCAAGCGTATAAAAATCCAGCGGCTTCGCTGGCTGGGTCATGTTGAGCGAATGGAAGAAAGCGCTCCGGCTAGGGGAGGGTGTTTTATTCGAACCACGGTGGAGGAACACGCAGAAAGGGACGTCCTAATCTCCGTTGGAAAGACCAGGTGCAGGGCAACCTGACTGCACTTGGCCTTATCAACTGGCGCCAGCGCGCGCATAGCAGAAGTGACTGGCGAAGCTTTGTGTAACTAAGTAAGTAAGAGAAGATTAGAAACTCTTGTTACTTGCTGTATATATCCTAGTATGTATATATCCTTGTAAGAAGACAGAAACGGTACCAGAAAATCGGAAAACTATAATGAGCTGGCAAAAGTGTAAGGTACGACTTCAGAGACAATAGCTGTATACAGTTTTCTATGCACATACAAAAAAAGGAAACCCGAGGAAGAAAGTATTTGTGTCCTTAATCATGCCAGCGATGATAGTCACACTGTAGCCAAGTGTTCAGAAGAGCTTATGATATTTAAAATTAACAATTTTATTGCCAGTGATAACATCATTATCATGTAATATTTTTCAAGCAACTTCAAATTAACTGATATAGAGTTTGGCTCGAGGACAGAGCACCAAATCGTTGAGGCAGGAGTTTAAGCAAAAACTCAAAGTTTTTTTCTGTATGAACACATATCGGTATATCCAGTATGAACACAATAAATTCTGTCTACCAAGTAAAGATGATTTGACGCAAATACTCATGCGTCAAACAAGAACATTTATATATGCTCTGACTCTTTATGCTACTCGCCTATAAGATAAATTTTAAAATAATATTTTGAGACTATCTCAGACTTCTAATAAAACAAGGGTCTCTCAACGAGCTTAAAACTGGGTGTCTGGGAAAAGCGGTCACTATCATAATGCAAATCAATTATTGAACTCTGATCAATCAAACTTCTTTAACAGGCAAGTCAAATTATTCCTGCAAAGAATTTGTCTACACTGGCCATAGTACAAGAAAATATTAGCTGTGAGAAATAAAAATATAAAAATTGAAACATAGTTGTGAAGATTTCACTTGGTGCTTTTGCCATTGCTAAGAGGTGTACCTACTTACACACTTCGATATAATTCTCATTCACTTCATAATCGGTAAGAATGCAAGAAGGTTATGAATGGGGGAAAAAACAAACAGACCAAGATGTAAATCGAATTCGAAAGCTGACGAGCGAGAGTCTACTGTGATACCCAATATAATATTGAGGTCTTCAAGTTGCTGCACCGCCGTCGGAACTGGCGTTAAATTATAGATTCAAGTGGAATAAAAAATGGGCCATGTACCATATGCTACTGTACCACAGTTATTCTTACTTACTTACTCTTAATGGCACAACAACCCATGGAGGGCCTAGGCCGAACTATTCGCATCCACTCATGTTGTGCGTTGTGTATTTGTACATGAATGGAAGGGACCTACAGTTTAATGCCGAATCCGAACGGCGAAATGAAAAGCTTTTCATAGCAATTTTTACTCTTGTAGGTTTGCCATTGCCTGCCAAGAGGTGGTGCCGGGTAGAAAAATTATCTTTTCTACTTTTTGATTTTGCATGTGCCGAGATTCGAACTCCGGACACTCTGCGTAGTAGTCTAACGCACTACCACTACACCACAGCGACCACATATTCTAACCTAACCTAATAGTGAAGTTCGCATGAGGACCTTCCTGCAACTGCATAATAAAAAGGCAGATATGTAGCTTACCTATGGAAATAAAAAAATTTCCTTACTATTGTGTAAGAAATGGCCTTTAACCCTCTAGTTCCCAAATTTTTGAATGATCTATACAAATTATAATGGATAAATATCGATGTAAAAAGCATAGATCTGTTCTCAAAAACTTAAAGAAATCAAATGGCGTGGATTTATGAAGTCGGGATCCCTCAAAGCAATTGTGGTTGTTCGAACCTGTTAGCATTTTTTTTTTTATGATTATTTTATATTATTATGTTCGTATTCTTAGCTAGTCAAAGACTGTTTTATATATAGTATTTACTATTTAATTTATTTGTTTTTAGTTTTAACCAAAATTCTCCAACTCAATCTGAAATTTTTCAGATTTACGAAAATTTGGACTTTAATTGCTTTCAGTGGCTGTAATACACATTGCAGCTCACAGCCAAGGCAATTATTATAAATATGAGAGAACTAGAGTTACACTGTATTTCTTTTAATCGGAAGGCAATACAACATGCAATAGCTCAGTTATAGTGTGGCAGTTATGTGTGGGTTAAATTAATTGCGAGTATGTAGTTATATTTTACCCCTTCCTTCCACCCTTCATAGTTTATCCTTAATTTCGTTAGTTCCTATATCTATAAAGATCTCGAGGTCAAAGTAGTTCTAGAGGCCGCTGCCTTCCTTAACAAACAATTCCCAATGCTTCGGTATGTCTAGAGACCCAGAATATGGTAACCTTGTTTGCCTTGCCTATCATCTAAGTGGTAACTAGTAACGCTACTGAAGTATTTCATTTCCCGTTGGGTTTACCTATGAACACAAATATTATTTTTGTTGTTACGAGTGCTTTTACATTTCTTAATCATCCCATGGAATATTGCATTGTTATTGTGTTCTCTACTGTATAACAAAATGTATTTCTATGTTACAATAATTCTTTCCACTACACTTTGTTGACTTATACCCACTTACTCATTATGGAGAAAGAAAAAAGTTGTGATATTTCTATGCTCAAGGGTATTTATTTAAGCTGTAAACATTGGCAAGAGTTAAGCACGAAGAGATGAAATATTTTTGTAACACACTTATTCTGACTATGTACTATAATTTTTTAAGTTATGCATAAAATACGAAATTTATGTACCCAAATCTATTAAAATTTAGTGCAATTGCAAATTTCTACTATTTTCGTTCACATTAAAAACATCAAAAATGTATTTATTCCATTTCTTAGTTTTAAACATTGTAATAATTGCTTTTCTCTCAACTTAAATACGCAGTAAAAACCTTTATTTGAATGGTGGATCAAGCTTGGATGCAGTTCGTTACACATTTTTATTTAAGTTAGAAATGAAAGCAATTTTAGCTATAAATTTGTGCGTTGCGAATTGATAAATAAATATATACTTGTAGATTTAGAGTAATTGAAAATGTTGCAGTGGACCGACTTTATCAAAAACATGTGCATATGAGTGGTACAGTATATTCACAAGCGGTAATGTTTTCTTTGTTTTTTTGCGGTGTTGTGCGGAAGGAATTCTTGCCAGGAGGTCTGACGGTTAGTAAAGAATATTATCTGGGTGTTATGTGGCGTTTGAGAGAGCAATTCCGGCGAAAATGGTGAAGTTTGTGGAAAGAAAGCTCATGGATTTTGGACCACGATATCGAACCATCTTACAAGGCTGGCTATCATTGGGAATGCATTCGCAGTACTTTTGTATAATATAAAATCCATCTTTAATGTCCGTATGTAAACATTGAATAATTTTAACATTTATCAACCGATTGACTTGAGACTTTTTGAAACGTCAACTTAGTAAAATTTTAACACCGAAACAACGCGTACGGTTGTACATCAAAAACAGTCGTTCAGTTGTGTTAACTCAACGTGCATATCAATGAGCACCATCTGACAACACTATTCGTCGTTTGGTCTCAAATTTTTTTTGAGCACGGGACAGTGAAAGATCGTTGACAAGACGTTCCAATGAACTGGTTGAAGCGGTAAGAGAGAGTGTTGCCAAAAACTTACATGGAAAACTCAGCAAAAAGGGCACATTTTGCTTTGGTCAATACGGCGGCCACTTGATTGATGTTGTATTCAAGAACTAGTCAATATAAATTGTATGGACCGAATGAAATAATTATACCTTATATATGGAAATCGGTTGCTTTTTTTTATTCAATATTCACATACCGAAAAAAAAATGGTGCACCCTGTATATAAGAGATTCATTTGCTGAGTCGTTGTGAAGTTCTGAGCATGGTTTGTAACCCATTCTTGTGGGTTTTCAGTTAAATATATCTACACGAAAATTCTCATACGAGGTGAAATACTGCTAATTTTCTCAAGATTGATGTTGGTATAATTTTGACATTTCATTTCTTTCCTGAGGTCAATGACTCGGGCAAGTAACTCAAGATGCTGCCATCGAGCTCTGCAATCTTCAACCAGTTGCAATGAGCAAGAGGATAAGGTAAAAATATTTTCAAAAATGATAAGGTGTCGGCAAATGAAAGCGAGAATGGATTTCGCAGTATTGAACTGAAAAATCTCTGCTATTTTCAGTCAATATCAGATCCAGATGAATCTATGTCTAAAAGAGACTAAGGCTTCAAAGCATCTGATATGTTTATTTTCCATATTGGCAAACAGAAATAAGTAGACAACTTTGGAATAGAATTCAATGGCGGTTACGAAATAGGCAAATTAAGTAATAAAGAGGAAGAAAACTTAATTCGTTTATGTGATAAGATGCAATATGATTCTTCCATGGCTTCTGTGTCTTTGATCGGTGTTTCTCTATGGTATTCCGATCAAAGCACATATTCATCAGATGTTTTTGGACTCATAATTTCTATCCATAATTACATCATATATGTATGTTATATGTTAATCTGATTCCGGAAACATTCGCTGTTAAATATCCTCAAATACTAGCATGCTTATTTTCTGAACAGAGTTTCGATTTGTTCATCAATTTTGGCTAGACAAACGATGCTAACGTATACTGTAAACCTAAAGATTATCACTGAAGCCGATCACCTGAACACCGTCAATCGTACCGATGCTGGTCAACCGAAGACTGGATACCGTCAATCGAAGATTATCATTTAAGTTAGTACACCGAGTGTAGAACGAATATCCAGACTTCACCTTTCTGCGGTACACACATCGCACGTTTGCTGCAAGACTATCATTCCTTTTATTGAACATAATTACAGAATTTATGTACAAACAGAAAGAGAAGAATCCAAAAATTTTTCATTCAGTTAAGCCAATTGAAGTGATAGCAATATTAAATTCGATATCACTCATACGCCATGTTGTGTTATACGCAAACCATACACACATTCATATTATGATCAACAAAAAACTCATTATACCATACGCTAAGTACACAAAAAGGGTGCAAGCAAAAAATTCTTGTAATCTAATAAAATCCGCTACAGCTAATAAACCTTTACACACACATGCATACATAAATAAAACAAAAAGGATTCATACAAATCCACAGATAAGAAAAGAATTCCATCCAAACAACAAATAAGTACCATGAGAATAGAGAAATAAAATTTAGATTTTAAATGAAAATGAATTGGCATGTAACTCTATACTTACATTGTAAATGCCATATATGAAAGGATTATAGCAGCTATTGCTCATTGCAAGCCAATCGCAGCAAAACCAGACAATGCTGATGAAATGATATTCGTTAATTTCCGGTATGGTCACATATAAAATGTTGTACAATTGTAGTGGCAGCCAGCAAACACCAAAGACAACAACAACGATAATCAGCATTTTTATGACCTACCATTGACGATAGATATAGAAATTACATATAATAAAAATAATAGAAAATACATATGTACATAAATAAAATGAGTATACTTAAAGTAGTTACATGAAAGTAGAAGAATCAACCGGACAAAAAATGTCGGTCAAATGTTTGTAAAATATTGATTAAAAATATATATTAGGGCGTACCAATATCAGTGGATGATTTTTTTTTTTGTAAATTACTCTAACAGAAAAATTCTATATGCGATTCTGATCAACTTCTGCCTTTCACATAGTATATTTTGCGAGAGTATATGAATTTTGATGAGCCCATTGATGATCCGAAAACTCCCAGTCACATACAAGCTACCGAGCGATGTGTAGCATTAATTATACAGCAAAGATATGTAGCGAGTCACCTTTTTGTGAGTTCAAATCACTCATGCGAAACAAAGCGCAAGTATATACGAACTTGGCGATACACAACTACTTACCACTACTAGTGGTAGCAGTTTGTTGTTCTCTTAGAAATGAGAATAACACATAGTAGAATCCGTTATGAGTATGAGTGCATAATTGAGTAAAAGCACTTAGTAGTAAGAGTACTAAGTAGTACTAATAACTTATGTATTTTTTCTTGCAAAATGTTTTGCTGCTTTTAGAACTTACGCTCTTTTCTCATTGCTGCAAGAGAGTAAGAGAGATTATATTTTGTGTATTTTATGAATATCATTGCTGCCATAGTGTTTTTATTTTTTTGGCGTTAGGCATTTCATATTTCATTTCTATATAATTCTTGGACTCTGATCACGTTTGCTATCACGAACGGTTTTTACTTAATAAAAGTTTATTTTCATAAATGAAATAAATTTAAATTGCAATGAAATGAAATTGAAATAATAAAATTATTGTAATAAGCTTAAATTTGATACCGGGATTGGTTGTGTACCATATGAGACTCCCAGGATACATAGATTTATTTTTATAAATGGCTTTATGGCTTCATTTCTCATTCGAAAGTTCAATATCATCACTATTACAGCCTCATTGCTCATGTTGGAATGTCACCCTGCCGAGAAATATTGTTTCCAAACTAGTCTTCTGAATATTTGTATATAGTAAATTTATCGTGATTTCCGATTTCTATTTTTCTATATGCTATTAAATCACAAATCTTCAATTATTTCTGGATATAACAATGTATTTATTTCATATTTTTAGTTAACACTTTTACTATGGGTATTCACTTACGTCCGTAAGTGACGTATATGATGTAAATTTACTCTGACGTATAATACAAAAACAAATTTACATCATGTTCTGTACCAACCATAGTTGCGATAATATGTTTATACAATGCATTTATTTTTTATTTGAAAGAAATTTTACGTAAAATTTCATAAATGGATTTTATCCACAAAGTTGACTATGTTATCAGCTGGTCACAAAAATACATAAACAAATCGGAAAGCCATGACTAAGGTAAGCCAATTTCAATGAATAATTTTTATTTTATTTAATATTTGATTGATATTCCAAGTAAAATTTTTTTTCTACAATGAAGTAAATTTACGCAGTTGATTGATTACCCTTGATTGATAGTATTTGTATGACGTCTTCCAGTATTTTTCAATTGACCGTCTCTTTGGAATTGAAAAAATAAAATTGCAGTAGACACTCAAACATATTTTCTTTGCGTTTTACTTTACAAAATCCTCCAAATCTGGCAACACTGTCTCAATGTCTTTCGCATTTTCGCTGTCTTTCTTTTGTGGTATTTGCATTCATATTCATGGTTTACTAATACTTACGCATGCATATATGCTGATGTGTGCGTCCCATTGAGAGAGAATTAAGATCACCGTCACTACTGGCAATGCGTAGTCAGAGTATGAAGAATACTGAGGAAATTGAAACTAGATGTCGTGTTCTAACTACCGAAAATTAATTTAATAAATAGGGTTGGGTAATAGCTCACGAACAAATTTGTAGGTACTCAAGTATATGATGAATACTCGCTGCAGATCGTGTAGAAGGCGTGCCATTAAAAAAAAATGTATATAAACCTGAAATAATAGCAGCTGATATAGAATCTTGCTGTTATACTTTCTTCAGCAAAGTGGATTGGGATCAGATGTGCAATTTTTCTGTCAGAGTACTTAAAAAAAAACAAAAATTGCTACGCCCTAATAAATACATATGTTTCAGCATTATTAATACATAGCATAAGCATTTATTACATATGTATATGTATATTTAAAGTAGAAAAGAAACGAAAAAGTGTACAAATGTAGTTTGCACGAAAGTATAATACAACAATTTATATGTACTTATACACAAACAAAAATATAATAATCTACCAACAATGACAAACCTTTTTCCGATTCCTTAGCAAATTTATATCGCGTGTATCCTGAGCATTTCCCGGAGGTCGTGTGCCCCACAACTTCACCGCCATTCGTATATAAACGAAACTGATGACACAAAATGGTACCAAATACTGCAGTACTACCAACACATAGCGATATCCTTGCAATTCCCATTCCGAGAGATTCTTATTCATGCAAAAGGGGCGCGTGACATTCACGATCACATCATCTTCTGTTCAAAAGGGAATATTAAACCGATTAGTTGAGTTCTCGAGTTAGTAATCGTTTTTAGAAAGAGAAAATTGTGAAATTGCAAATGTATGCGTTTACATGTATATAAGTGTGTTTGTGTGTGTTAGGTACCTCGTATACGTTCATGCACCATTTCCACGCGAAACGCTATCAAGCATGGTATAGCAAATGTGCATGCTCCACACCAAATTCCAAGAATCACCACTTTTGTTGCGAATTTTGTTGCACGTGCTCTGCAAATGTGAATAGGAATAAACTTGTTATTTTTAGGTAATTAAATCGTTTTTCGAAGTACGTACGTATGTAGTACGCTCTTGGGGCATAGTTAGTTGTGCTTTCTAGAAATTGTTGCTACGATTTTTTCCAATCAAGTTGTATAGCTTCAAATTATCTTCTAACAATGTTGTATGGGTTTTCCAACGAATTCAAATTTCTTTACGTTTGGATAGAATTGTACCTAAAGTAGTTACTTACTTACTTTTAACGGCACAACAGCCCATGGAGGGCCTAGGCCGAGCTTTTCGCTTTTCGCATCCACTCATGTTGTGCGTGTTATATTTGTACATGAATGGAAGGGATCTACAGTTTAATGCCGAATCCGAACGATGAAGTGAAAGGCAATTTTTACTCTTGTAGGTTTGCCATTGCCTGCCAAGATGTGGTGCCGTGTAGAAAAATTTAATTTTCTACGTTTTTTTTATTTTGCCTGTGCAAAAGAGATTCGAACCCCGGACACTCTGCGTAGCAGTCCAACGCATTACCACTACGCCACAGCCACCACCTAAAGTAGTTTGCTTGCGAAATTATTTGTTATTACATGGTTGAATTTTGAGTGAATAAAAAAAGTATGTCTAAGGAAAAAAGTTTGACTGATGAGGATATCCGAGAACTATTGACAGATGGTAATATGCGATGATGAATAAGAACAATAATGAAATGGGGAATTCTGGTGATATCATTTATGAGTCGAGAGATGGAATTGTTTGGATGAAAACGGTGATTCAGTTGGAACATCGATTTCGACGGACAAGTGTTATCACCATCCAACCAAGTGTTACTCGATATGCAACATCACGCATGAATTACCTGAAAGACGCATTTCTTCACTTCTTTTCGCCATCGGTGAAAAGATATTTTTGGAAATCAAATATGGACATAGGGAGTGTAAAACCGTCAACATAACGCACTGATGATAATTTTGCGCCATGGACACGGAGTGGTGCTCGCTTTGATTAATCTCCTGATTAAGGACACAATATAAGATTTTTGCAATGCGTCAGCTCGGCCAAATACCTCTTTCGAAAAACTTAACCATGGTGGGAACCATGCACAAGCTTGCAGTGCAAGAAAGTACCATTGTATGAATCAAAATTTGTAATATAAAGAAATAAATTTGTAAAGTGTTAAAGTGAATAACAACAAGTAATGAAACAATTGTGGTAGCTGTTTTGAAGAATATTATTCGGGGAAGAAAATATTGCTTTCTAATTCTCATTTTGTTTACAATATTTTTCACTTATTGGTATTTTTGAAGTAAAGGATCTATCACTAAGATCACTGATGAGGAACCGTGACGGCGTGAAGGGTACCGAAAATGTCTGCCTGTTCTCCGAACGTGGATATAATTTGTTCGCATAAATATTCATCATATATAAACTGCCAAATTATTAAAAGATTTAAATTTGCTTATTTTATTTATTGGCTTAAAAATTTTTAAAATATTTTTCATCTAAGCAATCAAAGTCAAAAATGTTCTAAAATCTTAAAAATTAATATTTTAAATTGAGTTTGATAATTGTAATTAAAAATAAAAACAAATAAATAAATTACTTCCGGTGATACTACGTTTAACTACGTTTCCGTTGCATAAAACCTAAATATTTGTCATTTCGTAATCAAAATTAACGTGTCAAACTAAGTATTTGACTAAAATTTTTTTCAAGAGATTTTGAAATTTTACTAAGCAATCGTTCCACTAAAAAGATACTTGTAGAAATATGTTTTTTTTTTCCTACAAAACATACTGAAGCCCTAGATTGCAAGTAAGTGCTACTGTGGGCAAAAGGTAGTAAGACTTTGTTCATAATTTCAAATTTTTTTTTTCATTCTTCCAAATCTATTTCGTCCCCTTCAAAGTAATCCCCCCCCCCCCCGGCCCTAATACACTTGTGCCAACGTTTTTGTTTTTTCCAATTCTCCAAACAGTTGTTAAAGTCAATTTCCGGAATAGCCTTCAATGCGCTTAGCGATTCATGTTTAATGTCTTCAATTGACTCAAAACGGTCAAACGGTCCACGAAGCGGTTTTTTGAGTTTAGAAAATAGCCAAAAGTCACACGGTGCTAAGTCGCGTTCCGTGGTTGCGGAACGATATCAGTCGAAGTTTTGGCAAAATGGTCTCGTAAAACCAATGCAGTGATTTTGGAACCAATCGTGCATTCACTCTTCTTAGGCCCAAATGACGTTTTAAAATGGTTTTCACTGATCCTTCCGATATTCCAACGCTGCCAGTAAGGTCTCTGACTATTAATCGTCGATTCTCGAGCACCAATTCCTTGATTTGATTGACGTGTTGATCATCAGTTGATGTTGATGGCCGTCCTGGACGTGGTTCGTCGTCAACGCGTTCTCGACCATATTTGAACACATTGTACCAATCAAAAACACTTGCTCGCAACATACAATTATCACCGAAGGCCTTTTGCAACGTTCTGAACGTTTCGGCACCAGAAATTTGATTCCGCACACAAAATTTAATGGAACTTCTTTGTTGAATAATTTCACTCATTGTGAAAATCGCCGAATGCACTTTTTGTACTTCAGAAAGACAAGCGTATACTAAACACTAATTATTATTTTGATGTGACATTTGGCACAGATGTCACCGACAGTCATACCAACCTTAAAAAAGTAATATTTTGATGAATGGGTTTCCGCGTGAAATTTAAATTAAAAAGTCTTACTACTTTTTGCCCACAGTAGTATGCGCACACCATATTTATGTCTTCTGCTTGACTTCTCTGCAGTTTTTTTTTTCTTGTGTTGTTTAGATACTTGAAGTAAACTTTATTTCTACACGTTTATATAATAAAAAATTTCGTAGAATTAACCTTCATTCCATAATTATATTTATACATTTGTATGAGTATATAAAAATAAGTATTGCAAATGCTCAAAAAATAGAAATATTCTTAGTGATTTAATTAAATTTTAAGAAATTTTACCGTCTAAAGGCGTATACATTTACTGAACAACAAAAAAAAACAAATTTGAAAGAATTTTTTAATAAGAAATTCCATTTTCATAACTTTCATGGAAGTACAAGTGTAAGTAGAATAGTTATGAACTACATACTACATACATATCTGTGACCACATGGAATAACGGCTAAAGTCGACTTAGGAAATATTCAATCTTATTGCATATTTTTCACTATAAATCCCAAAATGTTGAGAGTTCTTCAAAGATTTTGTCAATTTAGCAATTCTCATCGTATTTACAATAATTTTTGAATTAAAGTATAATGTAAATAATTGATTTGTGGTGTCAATGATATGAATTAGTTCATTTTAGAGAGGTAAAATCCCAACCATTAATAGTCGGTACATCTTTAAGAACTATCAATATTTTGTGATTTGTAATGAAAAATATGCAATAAGTTTTTATTTTTCTTAATTCGACTTTAGCTGTTATTCATTAATGCAGATGCCATTTATCTGCCGGTTGCATGCAGAAGAGAAGAATGTCGGATATGTAGAATTATTAAACATGATCAAGTATGAGTGAACATAACCGCAAAGGGAAACATATTTTAGTCAAAAGATAAGCAGTTTCATTTGAAGTATATGGAAAACTCATATGAGAGAGCTGGTTACATTCTTTAAAAAATTCGTTCTACTGCAGTGGTTAATTGTCAAAGCCTTCCGATTGAAAGGCCGCTTCAAAGCAAACCAAATCCGAATTTCACATCTCACTACCCAGGTGTGCACGCTTTCGACTTCGCTTTAGGAACTACATCTCAATTCGTGATTAAGCAATTTTGTTTGGCACATTGGCATTTGGCACATACTATATATGAAAAATTAATGGAAACATTTAACTATTGCTCGATAATTTGATTACATATGCTTCACTAAGTATTTCCTTTGATAATTCACTTGTATGGAAAGTAGGCTTGGCTTATGCCCAATCTTATAAATTCTCAGAATAGTTCTATCATATTTGTCAAGTTTTGATCAATTCACTTTAAAATTACCTTCAATATCACTCTTTGAAAATTTCACTTGTATAAGAGGTACCACGATCAGGTCTAGCTCAGAACTTATTGATTTCCTAATACTTACTAGATAAAAAGTAGTAAGTTTGGCTGAAATTGCTTAAATTTTAATTGAATTATCGTGTACACAGAAATGGTTAAATCGATTGCGCTTGGGTCGCATACCTTCGACGCCCAATTGTGGGCGTTGCAAAGAACACAATAGGTGAGAGAAATCAGTGACATAAACGCAGCCGAGTAGCCAAAAGCACCTAATTTATTTATTACAACAAAGTACAATTGGCAGCTGTACTTAAATGCGATTGTATTAGTTTAAAAGGAAGAGATCAAAAGAACAAGAAATATAATAGCCAAAGTTTGTTTTCTTTGATTTTGTTCTTCGGATTGTGTTTTGCACGAAGGAGGAGAGACAAAAGCATCGTGGTTGTTTGACATTTAACGCATATTGTGCCAGAAAAGAAAAATTCATTTCATTAAAAATAAATAAACAAATTTTATCCTTGGTTTCTGAAGCGTTGAACTAAGTACTTACTATGAGCTGTTGCTTGGAATCGTGTCGGAATGTCTGCATAACAACTACTTCTATGAGTTGTTCTTGGGAAAACGAAAGTTCAAGCACTTTTTCTTCTTTTTTTATTAATTGCACAACAGCCCATGGAGGGCCTAGGCCGAGCTTTTCGTATCCATTCATGTTGTGTGTGTCATAAAGGGTGATTTTTTAAGAGCTTGTTTTTGTTTTGGAAATTAAAAAAATTAGTAATTTTACAAAAGTGAATGAAATTTGCATTTGTATCGATAAATCAATTCCTGCCATTTACTTTTTAAAGATAATTTCAATTGAATGTTGCCCACGGCTACGATTCCATTCTGAAGGTCCAATTTGGGCACACTTTTTCACACATTTTCACACATTTCAGTCGGGTTCTCACCAAGAACAATGACGCGTTCAATGTTGGCTTCCAAAGAATCAATTGTGTTTAGCTTGTCCCTATACACAGGAAACTTAACATAGTTCTACAAAAAATAGTCTAACGGGGTCAAATCACACAATCTTGGTGGCCAATTGACTACCCCAAAACGTGAGATTAACTGCTCACCAAATTCACCTCTCAATTAATACATAGTGCAGTGTGACATGTGGCATGTGGCATGTGGCATGTGTCATGTGGCATGTGGCATGTGGCACCGTCCTGTTGGAACCACATGTCAGTCGTGTCCAATTCTTGCATTTTCTGGAAAAAAGGGTGTTACCATCTAACGATGCCTCTCTATTGACCGTAGCGTTGCGGCCTTCATCGTCTTTGAAGAAGTACGGCCCAATGATGCCGCCTGCCCATAAACCGCACCAAACAGTGTATTTTTTGGGGTGCATTGATAGCTGCTGAATTGTTTCTGGCTGGTCTGGTCTTCACTCCAAATAAGGTAATTCTGCTTATTCACATATCCATTGAGCCAAAAATTAGCCTCGTCGCTGAAGAAAATTTTGCTTGCGAAACACATTTTTCCCAGAGCACATATTTTGACAAATTTCAATAATTTGCAAATGTTGTTCAGGCGTAAGTCCATTCATGATGAAATGGCAAACCAAACTGAGCATTTTTTACTTTGACACACTTCAAGAATGACGCGTGAACTGTCAGAAATTTAAGCGTCAAAAACCAAGTAGCAAAAAAATCCCCCATTATTTGTACATGAATGGAAGAAACTTACAGTTAAATGACGAATCCGAACGGCGAAGTCAAAAGCAAAATAATTAGTAGTGTTTTCAACTTTTTTCTACTACTTTAAAAGGATTAACGAATTGATTTCGTGCAGCGAGGCGCTGTTAATATTTGTCCTAAAATTTTCTACTACTTTGCAACTGCATACCTACTATTTATTGTAGTAGATAGAAACTAGCAGCAAAAGCTAGTAGAAATTAGTGATAGAAATTGTAGTTGAAATAATAGTAGAAAAGTATTAGAAAATAGTAGTAAAAAATTGGAAATAAATAGTATGAAGTTGAAAAGTAGTAGAAAATTGTAGGAGAAATAGTAACATCGCCCCGCTGCACGAAATCAATCCGTTAACCGATTTAGAAAAATGTTCAATTCACGACCTCGCTGCAGAAGTTTCAGAAAACTCAAAAGATAAACTGACTGAAAAGTTTGACTTTGAAATTTATGAAGCAAAGTCGTTACTAAATAATTAGTAGTATTTTCACCTATTTTCTACTACTTTAAAAGGATTAACGGATTGATTTCGTTGGGCGAGGCGATGTTAATATTACTACTACTTTGCAACTACATACTATTTATTGCTTATATTTTACTTCTATTTTCTATCACTTTTCTACTAGTATTCCAATAACAATTTCTACAACTAATTTTTACTACCTTTTTCTACTATTTTCTACTACTATTTACTACTAATTTTTTTGTAGTTTTTTCTACTACTACGTCTCTACTATTTTTAGTACATTTAATTATACTTTTTCACCTACTATTTTCTTTACCAATGATCAACTTCTTCTTATACCTTTTTTACTATATATTTTAATTTACCTAATCTATAATTTAGTCGATCTCAACATCATATCGAACCAATTGGGCCCGCCGTCGATATTCCGATCTTGCTGAGCACTTCCCTTTAACATAAACTTTAATCTATAATTTAACTTTAATATGAAGTGCAGGACACAGAAATCAGTCATTATAAATATTTGTTCAGTTGTTAAAATATCCAGAAATTAATGATATTTTTGTATTCTTTGTGTTACTGGGAAAATGTTTTTTTTTTTTGTATTTTCATTTGTCAAATTAAGTAAATATATTTTTGTTTCATAAATATCAATACGCAAGAGTAACAGAGTTCCATAAATACAATATAATTATAATGCAACAAAGAAATTCGTGCTGGGATTTCTACGAAATTGTTCGAAGTGATACCAATGCAGGCACTCGAAAATGTCTGTGAAACTTATCAAATATCTCATGGATAACAGGTGGAATGATGGAATATCAAAACTTGCTGCTACAATATTCAATATTCCATCTTTGATATTCAATAAGCTTCAATGAGTTTAAAACATTATTTTTATGAATTTTTATGCAGCTATGTTTTTTGCATAGTATAATTTTATTTACTTTATCAAAAAGGAAACCGACAAATTCGTTTTTATACTTAACATACGCTCAAGCAAAACAACTATGAACATGAATATTCTGGCAAACAAGGATATTTAACAGTAATGTCGAGCACGTGGGTTTTATAGGATGATTTTCATCAATCAAAAGTCACTCAGATTATATTTCTATGAAGCAAATAAATATATGTATAAATTAATGTAATTAATATTCCCGAATATATAAAGTTATTTCCTTGTGTACCAAAAATGGACGTGAAAATTAAAAGGTAAATGCTTTACTTACTTTTAATGGCACAACAACCCATGGAGGGCCTAGGCCGAGCTTTTCGCTTTTCGCATCCACTCATGTTGTGCGTGTTATATTTGTACATGAATGGAAGGGACCTACAGTTTAATGCCGAATCCGAACGGCGAAGTGAAAAGCTTTTTATAGCAATTTTTACTCTTGTAGGTTTGCCATTGCCTGCCAAGAGGTGGTGCCGTGTAGAAAAATCATTTTTACTACTTTTTGATTTTGCCTGTGCCGAGATTCGATCCCCGGACACTCTGCGTAGCAGTCCAACAAACTACCACTACATCACAGCGACCACCAAAGGTATATGCATCCGACATAAAACCATGGAATAAAAGATGAATTGGGACCAAATAATACAGTGTTCTAAAATCATAAATTCTGAAGGCCCAAAATTATGTATATTTAAATTTAATTTCAAGTATAGAATTGTCTTCCCTCAAATGAATTCGTCTATTTTTCACTTTATACTAACTTCGTTCTTGACATTGTACTTTACAGCAAGTAAATGTGTACTACATCAAGACCCTCAGCCAAATTTGTTTCATCATTTTCAGCCACCTTCTTTATTTTTGTCATTCTATCTGACAATGTATGCATTTGAGAATTGGAACGGAATTTTATAAAAAATTACTATGTCAAAGTGGTTGAGTTGAATTGATGATTTGTGCTTTTCAACTTCGCCATTTATTTCTTTCAGCAACATACAAATGCAAATAAACAACAGATGAAAAGCATTATAATTTGCGGAATTCTGAAGAGTTTGCTAAATCCAAAGTCACGAAGTTAAAGCCTTTAAAAGGTTGTTCTTTGTTTTGTTTAAGTTTTGAAAGAAAATATTCATGAAAAATTTCCAACTACAAATGTTTTACTGCAATTTTAAAAATAAAAAACGTTAATCTTTGATTTGCACATCATGTCGTATGAGTAATAATCAGTCTGCAGTCTGTGGTATAAGTATGTTGTATTTTAGAATGGGCCACCAAAAATTAGGTACATATATTAGGACAAAAAATTGTTTTCTTATGGAGTTTTGAAATACCGACCTATTATGTTTAAAGAATTTAATTTTGGATTTACGATTATAAAGTATAGTATATCGCTACAACAAAAATCTGTAAATTTGGTTTAAATTTGGTAAATATATAGATACAAATAGTGGTCGCTGTGGTGTAGTGGTAGTGCGTTGGACTGCTACGCAGAGTGTCCGGGGTTCGAATCTCGGCACATGCCAAATCAAAAAGTAGAAAAGATAATTTTCTACCCGGCACCACCTCTTGGGAGGAAATGGCAAACCTACAAGAGTAAAAATTGCCTATGAAAAGCTTTTCACTTCGCCGTTCGGATTCGGCATTAAACTGTAGGTCCCTTCCATTCATGTACAAATATAACACGCACAACATGAGTGGATGCGAAAAGCGAAAAGCTCGGCCTAGGCCCTCCATGGGTTGTTGTGTCATTAAAGTAAAAGTAAGTAAAGTATAGATACAAATTTAAGAAGTTCTCTTTTGATTTATTATACTAACTTAAGTACAACTTAACTTAAGTTAGAATTGGTCAAACAAATTTAAGCCCGCGTAAAAGAAATAAATTTAAACTTAAGGAAGGCCGAGACTCGTATAATTTGTTTCCTAGTTCTATCAGAATCCTCTTTCAAAACCTGGTTATTTTTGAAAAATTTATTTTTCGAGTAGTTTAATTACCGATTTACTACAAATTTTAAACGATATAACTTTTTTGTTCATAAATGAAAAAAAAGGGGAAATTTGTTTTTTCCCCCCTTCAAGGTAATCTTTGAATAGGAGTTGACACAATCAACTTTCATCATAAACGGTGACCCAGTCTAATGCGTATGCACATACAAACTACCTAACAGTCAATCTTAATTTAAACTTTTTTGAAACTCTAACCTGATTTATCAAGCGAATATAAATGGTATAACATAATACTTTCTTTAATTACCATGTCACTCAGAATAATGGGAGCATCAGACGGTTACTCATCAGCCTCACTGGCACCGTTAAACTACATGTCAACCTTCATATGTATTCTGCATATGTAACTAGAAATTAATCTGTTTTGTTTTTTAGTTTTATGTATGGGCGTCAGTGGTGCCCTACGTATAAGTATTTTGTTTAACTCTTGATTTAAAAAAAAAAAAAAAATATTCAGCTATTGCCATTATAATTTTTTATGTGAACACTTAAAAGTTGTTCTATGAAATTTTTAGCTGAAGTCTCTTATTTGATGAGCTTCTCGAAGAAAAGAGAATAGAATTGTATGCAATTTATAATATTTTTATTGATGTAGGTAGGTACTTTTTTTAAATGCATTTAAATATTTCTATTAAAAAACACCTAATTAGTTTATTTTTTAAGTTTATTGAAGTTTAATTTTTAGAACCGTTTCTATATCTACGAAGGGGTAAAAGTATGAAAATATGCAGGTTCGCGTATGATTAAAACTTGATTGATAGAGGGCACTGTGTATTAATCATACTCGATTGATATAGCGAGCTGCCTATCAGTTTCTAGTAAAATTTGACATTTAAAGCAAAAATTTGACAAAAATTAAAACAAAAAATTGCATTACAATTTAGAAATTTCTAGAGCTGAAAGAATGAGCGTGTATAGACTCAAAAATAAAACAAACGCGAGGCATTAAAAATGGCGATTATGTTACGATAAATTCTCCAACAAAAACTTCGGTTGAGACACAGAGAGAATATAGACGTCGTCGAAAAATTCAGATACTGCCATCGTGAAAAATAATCCAAAACCCTGCACCGAGAGATCGCGAAAGTGGAGTGAGGCACAACAGAATTAGAATTAGAAAGACTATTGCGGAGAGACAGCATGAACAGCAAATGAGTTCATTAGAGCCAATAATTGCATCAGAACTCATGCTATTGAGTCCCGACGAAGGTCCTCTCCTCAGATTACGCAGCACCAGGCAGTCATTGAGGTGGCCGAATTCCAAGCCTCTCAACGAAAGAGAATGGCAGAAGATTGACTTGAAAATATTTCTTTCGTGGAAAGAAACAACTCGCATCAGTACAACAAAACATAGACGACATTTGCCAAGTTTTTAGTAACCCTCATAACATCCGTGAGTTCTCAGGCAAGTGGCAAATTTTCAACATGTTCAGATTATATACATACATGTTATATATATACATGTTATGATTATTTTGATGATGATGACGATAATAATGATGATGATGGTAAGATTATAATTATATTGATGTACTTAACATATAAATTCGCATGCTTTGAGCATGAATATTTTGATGAAGATGATGATTTTGCAGAGGGCGTTGCATGCATTGGATGCTTTACTTTACTTTTAACCGCGCAACAGCCCATGGAGGGCCTAGGCCGAGCTTTTCGCTTTTCGCATCCTCTAATGTTAAGCGTATTTTTTTTTTATACATGAATGGAAGGGACCTACAGTTTAATGCCGAATCCGAACGGCGAAGTGAAAAGCTTTTCATAGCAATTTTTATTCTTGTATGCCATTGCCTGCCAAGAGGATGTGCCGTGTAGAAAATTAATTTTTCCGAATTTTTGATTTTTTCTGTGCCGAGATTCGAAAAAGATCAATGAATTTTTTTCTGAACAACATTTAGCTGTGAAAATTTAAAAATTTTAACGCACTACCACTATGCCACAGAGACCATGCTTTGGAAATGCAAACGATAAAAATTTAATTAAGCCAGATGCAGTACACTTGGGTTCAAAGATTCATCAAACTGAACTATATAAGGCTTATCGTAGGCATAAATCAGCACATAAATAATTTCGTTAAAAATTCATTCAGTCACGCCAGAAATATCTGCGATTGACATTGAAAGACATGAAAACCCAAAACGCAAACGTTCTGGAGAAGTAAACTTCTGTAGGGCGTCCAACTGATGTACACGAATTTTTTTATTTCAGTTTTATAACAGTTTTAGTTCCTCATTGAGCACAAATTTCCATATATTCACAGATTAATCCATACTCACTTAAAAGAAGTTCTGGAAATAGGTCCTATTCTATTCCTAATTATTCTAATAATACCTACATACAAACTCTACTACAATACCTACATACAAACTCTTTATTAACTAATGAAATATTGGATTTGTAGTTTGGTTTTCTTACGAGGCATTGCAGATTCAAGGATCTCCGAATTGATCAACCGAATGTAATATGATGAAACCACCTAAACAATTCTTTTATTTTTTGTTGCTTTACCGAAAATTCAGATATTTTCTTAATTTAGGGTTTATTACGTTTTTTTTTATCATTTACTACGATATTAGATTTCCAAGGTCCGAACCCTAGCCGATCCATTTATTAAATGGAAGGAATCAAATTTTTTCTTATTTCATCTAGGTGTTTGCATAACCACCCTCTCCCCACTCTCTCCCCACCCTCTCCCCACCCTCTCCCCACCCTCTCCCCACCCTCTCCCCACCCTCTCCCCACCCTCTCCCCACCCTCTCCCCACCCTCTCCCCACCCTCTCCCCACCCTCTCCCAACCCTCTCCCCACCCTCTCCCCACCCTCTCCCCACCCTCTCCCCACCCTCTCCCCACCCTCTCCCCACCCTCTCCCCACCCTCTCCTCACCCTCTCCTCACCCTGTCCCCACCCTCTCCCCACCCTCTCCCCACCCTCTCCCCACCCTCTCCCCACCCTCTCCCCACCCTCTCCCCACCCTCTCCCCACCCTCTCCCCACCCTCTCCCCACCCTCTCCCCACCCTCTCCCCACTCTCTCCCCACCCTCTTCCCTTAATTGATATAATTTGGATTGACAAAATTGGGCGCACCACTATTATATGCATACTATATGTATATGTATCTGTGTATGTATATATGTTTGCTACTCACCTTAACGGATTTATAATTGCACGATGACGATCGACAGCAATTGCGGTTAGCGTAAAAACCGAAACGTTTACGCTTAATGCCTGCATAAAAGGACAAAATGCACACATGAAATCGGGCAGATTCCAACGTTGCAATAAAGCAGCTTGAAACTAAGTAAGAAAAAGGAAATTATTATGAAACTAAAATATGTAGATAGACAGGTTAATACATATGTCTGTACACGCTATCTAAATAAGTATATACTTATAGCATGTAGAATCAAGTAAATGTAATCAACAAAAACTTCTAACATTTTCATTCTCATACATAACAATAAGTGTGAGTGAGTCGTCATGTGTTAGTAAAAGCAGAACATAGTTACATAATTATATTCACTCATTTAATGACACAACAGCCCATGGAGGGCCATAGCCGAGCTTTCCGTATATAATTAAATACATACATATATTGTATTTATTTTAATAATTTAGCAATGTGTGATAGTGGCACATAGCTTACATGTTACATGGTTAATAAATAAATGATTAAATTATATCCCAGTTGAAATATGTAGAATGTAATTTTCGTGGACTTAACATTTTCTAAATCATATAGGGTTTCAAGAGCTAAGATGCTATCTCAAGCGGTTTAAGGTGAGCGATTCATGTTGGTCAACTATTGACGAGAAACTTTTACTTGTTATTTCCTTCTTTTTTTTTTTTTTTTTGATTCATTCAACATACAGTGTGTGCCCCTATGAATGCAGAGCATTGTGTTGAATGGAAGGAAGATTGATAGGTAGGAGGAAGATTGAGAGAGGGAATGCCATCCTTACGATAAGCCAAAACTTATAAAGTTTTCTTAGATTTGACAGTATGGGAAACCGGTCGGTTCTTTTATAAGTATTTGTTGTCATGATTTCTTCCTCTATCATGTCTTTATCGCTTACCTTCAAATTCAAAAGTTAACTCCAAGAGTTTAGCAATCTGAAAGGGGAAGTTAATAATTTTGTGGATACCACATCGGGAATACCATACTACTACCATTGAACTTATTTTCTATCCAAACCAAGTTTAGAAGCACAATAGTAATACTTCAGTATATCACAGTATGAACTATGTTAAGAATTTTACCTATGTATTTAAACACACGATAGAACCGGGACCCATTACACCTCATTTTTCAATTATTTGACGTAGTAGCCGTTTTCAGATATCGGATTCATATTAAGAATAAAATTACCGAACCAAACACCGTAGATCAAACTTATCGCACCATCTAGCAAAAAGTGTTCAGCTAAGATCTTTGTCAACCTCTATCTACGAAGGAGTTACAACCAATAGTTAAGAACCCGTAAGCAATACATCGTTTGCGACGTAAGTAGATGGTTTCTGTGTCTCACTTAGAGAAATGAAACGCCAAACGATTCATCTGGGACTGATCTGAATCTTAGAGAGTTACAATTTACAGAAATTACAAATTACAGAAATTTGTCCAGATGTCCAGTGGTCGCTGTGGTGTAGTTGTAGTGCGTTGGACTGCTACGAAGAGTGTCCGGGGTTCGAATCTCGGCACAGGCAAAATAAAAAGTAGAAAAAATAATTTTTCTACACGGCACCACCTCTTGGCAGGCAATGGCAAACCTACAAGAGTAAAAATTTCTATGAAAAGCTTTTCACTTCGCCGTTCGGATTCGGTATTAAACTGTAGGTCCCTTCCATTCATGTACAAATATAACACGCACAACATGAGTGGATGCGAAAAGCGAAAAGCTCGGCCTAGGCCCTCCATGGGCTGTTGTGCCATTAAAAGTAAAGTAAAGTATCAATTATAAGTGTGGCTAAATACATTAAAACATTAAACAAATTAAAATTGTATCAGCAGTCTCACGAGTTGAAAATAATTATGCGTCGGCTCCGTAATTTAATGTTCAAATGGTGGAGAAAAGAAAGAGATTAAAATTCTTCTTTATTATGATACTGTCATTTTTTTTAGTGTCCAGGCGATACCTGAAAAATCCGATATATTTTTCCCAATTCCATGAGAAACCCAATTTGTATCTGGCAGCCCTAATCTCATTAGATGTTAAAGAAAACAAAAATAAAGTTGCTATACTTGATGTTGTTGTTGTAGCAGCTACATCTATCGTTTTGTAAAAATGATTTTAGTTAAGTCGGTGCTGTAGATGTCATCGTTAACTTTCTGTTCTAAGAATTTGTTTTCGATGAACCTTTAAAAAAGATTGCACCGCCACTTAAATAAATATGTGGAATTCTGTGTTTATGTTACACAACATGTTGAATATATGTAAGTACAACAACTTTCGACATACGTCAAAACTTCTCAACAGCATACAATTAAGAATGTCATACGAGAAAGATTACAGAATCTGTATGTTTAACTTCGTCGTTGTTGACAACATGGTTGCCAACGCGATTGCAAACGTAGTTACATATTTATGACTTATTTAAGATGTTTACGGAGGGTTATTTTTAATCAGCGTCACAAACTTTGGTCACCGCTAGTCACTCTAAGGCCTCCAAAGTTAAGATTGCAGATTGTAACCCACCGTCAGACACATTTATTGATTGTCAAATTCGTAGCACATATATTTCAGTGTATTTGTATGCGATGTTGTGCTTGCAATCGCAAACATTTTTATGCGTTGTAGATGCAATTAATGAATTTTTTTTTCTCACATGCAACACATGTGAGAAACACGCAAGCAGATACAAATTTATTATGTTTGTGAATAGCTCTATCGAGCGTACTGTGTGAAAGACTGAAGCCCATCGTCTACAAACTAATTGAACCTTATCAGTGTGGCTTCAGGCCTGGTAAATCCACCATCGAACAGATAGATATTCACACTACGCCAAATCCTGGAAAAAACCCGAGAGCAACAAATCGACAGCCAGCACCCATCATCGCTTGATGTGCCAAGTAGGTAAGTAAGTTTATGAATAACTTTTAATGCTTAGATTTGGTCACAGTTAGGAGAGTATAAAAGTCAGTTAAAATGGAAAATTACCAGTAAAAAAAAAGGAAGTAAAATGTTCAAATTGCATTACTTTTTAGACATCACGTTTAGACCAATGTGATGAGTACATAAAAATATCCTTTCGTCGAATCCATGTATTGCTTTTTTCATATATGTGGATATTTCTTTGAATCGATAACTAATAAAAAGTTAAGAAAGTACCTCGAATTTAAAGACGTTTCCTCAATTAAAAATATGTGTAAGATGCAATAAAGAGGAAAAAGTGTCTGATCAGACTCATGAGCTTGACGGAGGAATAATTAATAGCAAAAATTCCTATTTCTAGGATATTCAATTCTCTGAGAAATCGCTAAATTCTAAATGCAAAATTGAGTTCAAAAATGCCCTGAAACAATGTATCGTTTTCTACATAGTCATAAAAAAAAACTCACATGCTCAACTTGTGCACTCGATACAAGTGAAACTTCTTTGTTAGTATTTAACATCCGGTTCAGTTATTCTTCTACTTCCTCCTGATCGATCAGGCAATATTTACATAATACTCTACAGTATACTTTTGAGGTGAACCAAACAGCTGGCAAATTCAAACATATCATTTGACATATTTTCGTTTCAATATTTAATTTACCCTCAATGCGGCAAAAGTAGTTTCACTTCAAGAAACTTAAGAAATGTTAACAGAAGTAGTGGCAGAAAACATCAAAAACATATGCAAAAGCTACAATGATCAATAATTTTACAATCAATTGTGGATTTCGAAAATTGGAAACTTAAAACTGATAAGAAAAAATTAGGAAATTAAAAAAATTTTATTTTTAACCGTACCACTTCCTGTGTCCTGTGTGCTAAACCATTCAACACACTTTCACCTTATGAATCCAGCAATGTTCAATTATTTTAGCAAACTTTCAAAACAATATTTTCTTTAAAATGTACATACTTCGCATTTACATACACTTTTTTTTTTTATTTATTTTTTTTAGTTATCTATTCATACTAAGTGTACCCCTAGGGATGCAGAGCATTATGTTGAATGGAAGGAAAATTGATAGGTGGGAGAAAGAAGGATGGAGAATGAGAGGGGTAATGCAATCACACAGGACACCGATAAAGAGATGATAGCCATTGTGGCAAGTGTTATGCCTTTACCACAATGAAGTTCAGTTTATCAGTGTCGACTATGACCGCATGCAGTGCCAAAGGCCGAGCTTTTCGCATCCACTCGTGCTGTGCGTGTTATATACATTGTACATGAATGGAAGGGACCTACAGTGTTATGCCGAATCTGAAGTGAAAAGCTTTTATTCTTGCAGGTTTGCCATTGCCTGCCAAGAAGTGGTGCCGTGTAGAAATTTTGTTGTTGTTTTTTTTTTTTAAATTAATTTTTATTTTTTTATTTTTTTAATTTGCCTGTACCGAGACACTCAGCTTAGCAGTCCAAAAAGCTTTAAAAGCAAATAAATAAAAACGATAATGATTATAAATTTTAATCGACCATGACATTTAGGTAAACATAAATTTTTCATACCTTAATAATTAAATGCATAACACTATGCAGTAAGTAGGTAAATATGCGTATTTGTTTTTATATGAGGCCTCGGTATTGCCGAATACCCAGCAGTAAATCGAAACTGACAAAGAGATTTCAACCAATATATTCAATTTAACTCGGAGTTCATTTTCATGCCTCTTCTCTGACAACTTCAAGATGCATGCCACTTTTAAACAGCAAACAATGCAAGAAAAATAAATTATGCTACAAACTGAATATAAGTATTTGAAATATCAATCAATTAACTGGAACCAATTTAAATAAATGTGAAAGAAATTGTAGGAATTTAAGTAAATGCATGTAAATGAACTTAAACGAATTTTGAATGAATTTGTCAATACTTACATACAATTGTGCAAATACGTTTGAATGAATTTTTATATTACATAATTTGGTTAAATTTGTTGAATATGGTTAAATCGAATGTGAATGAATTTGAATGAATTTATGATGATTTTGTATAAATATATGAATCAATTTGAATAATATTGAATTTGAAAGTATTTGAGTAGCTTGTGAAGGAATTTTTCAATATAATGGATTAAATTTTATAGAATTTGCATACATATTTCAAAGAAGGGGGAAAAAAATGTTAATGATTTTAGTATGATTGAAATTGATTGGTTTAATTTTTATGAATGTGAATGAATTTCAGTGGATTGGAATACATTTGAATGGAACTTTAAATGGATTTGAGGGAATACATTGGATCATGTAAAAAGTGTCCGCGCTTTTTCGTTACAAGATGATGATGGTACCCATAAATCTGGCAAAACTAGTCTGATTATGTCAAACGAACACATGTTTGAAAAGTGGCATTTCAGGCTACATTTTTTGTGCAGAAAATTGTGTAACTCGTTGCTAGTGTAAGAAGATACATTGATTTGAAAATGAGTTTTAAAAAATTCAGCTATGTGATGCTTTATTATTATAGAAAAGGAAACTGCTGCAAAAACATGCCGAAAAATTTGTGAGGTTTACAGTGAGGATGCTGTGAGTGCTCGCCTGACCTATGAGTAGTTTGGCGTTGAGAAATTTCAATATAAAAGAGTCTGGTCGGCCAGTCACTGAAAAAGCCGATAAATTTTGCTCCACCAGTTGCCAAATTTTATCGGCTTTTTCAGTGACTGACCGACCAGACTCTTTTATATTGAAATTTCTGAACGGCAAACTACTCATAGGTCAGGCGAGCACTCAACTGGTGGAACAAAATTTATCGGCACGCACGCTGTCAGGAAATAGCTGATGTACTTAACATCAACCGCATGATAGAGTTATAGGTACGAACATCATCTCGTAAGGCAAAACCACGGATACTGTTTATAGGGTGAAATATATGAATATTTGTGATTTGTAATGAGTTTGCGAATGAATTTGTGAATACATTTTTGAAAGAATGTTGGAATGAATTATGAGTAATTTTATGTGATTTTTGTACAATATATATATTTCCGTTAAGTGAATTTGGCTTGGATTGCGGCCGTGGGCGATACATGCGGTCATAGTCGACATTGATAAACTTAACAAAAAACAAAAAATTCATTCTTGTAAAACACGTGCCACAATAGCTGTGTATCTGTTTACCGGTGTCTTCTCATTTTCCCTTCTTCTTCCTTCCACCTATCCATTTTCCTTCCAATCAACACAACGCGCTACATTCATAGGGGTACACACTCTGTGTTGAATGTTATTTTCTCATCGAGAAATGAAATCAAACCAAACAATTTATTTACCTTCAATTATATCTGTTACGAGTTTAATACTTGACTCTTCCATATTTCTTTAAGAACTTCCGGCCACATGGACTGAGACAGAAATCAAGCAGTGCTTTTTCAGTATCACGCTGATAACTCAACATATTTGCCACTGGGGTGTCATCTCTGTATGTACATGTATAGCATAAATACGCACGTAAAAACAACCGCATGCTCATAATCGTTTGGAAGACCACACCGCGTTCATTTCATGTTTAACGATGTAATTTTCCTTTTCCTATTTAAACTGCACAAATTTTGCCAACTACCACAATGCGTCACTCGCCAATAGTTGCTGCTATATCGCCCGGCATAAACATCAATTTTAATTACCGCTTGACGCATGCACACACAATACATGTAAATACACCCATACCAGCGTGTAAATACTAAATAGTTAACAAGGTACAATGTTCTATTTAAGCTTCAATAGATTTATTCACATTTAATTGGTACAAATATACAAGGGAAAATCAGTGAAAATGTTAGTATGTGTTAAGGCTTTACTACTAAGTGGAACATATGAATGACCCGCAGATAACGAACACATTCAGACTCTCTCTCTATCTCTCTTATTAGCGTGGACCAAAGCTTTATGGAAGTTTCAATGCATACGCAACTAATTTGCTTAATTACGTGATGACCACTTTGAAAAACAAAACAAAAGTAGTGAAATAGGAATCGTTTCCAAACACACAGACACACACTGAAATACTCAGATACAAGTAAAACTAAATGGGAGAACTTGAAAATTTTTGTTTTGTTTTAAAAACCAAAAACGTACATAAAACTTAAACTTAAACTTACCTGAAATGGTATACAAGCTACTCCAATTATAATATCAGCCAATGCCAAATTAGCAATATAATAATTAGTTACCGTTCGCATTTGCCTTGAAGAAAACACTACCCACATTACAAGGGCATTACCAATGATAGCCAATATGCTAATGCTACCATAGAATAATGATAATAGTATAATGATTCCAACCGGTGCTGAATACAGACGCTCTGTAAAGAATAAGTAAGTAGGAATGTAGTAAATTAAAAAAAAAACACATCGGAGCGTATGAGTAATCTTTATTGCTAATTGCTATTTTTGTACAATGAATATGAATATGCAAATGCATACCAAAGTCTAATACTTTAATAGAACTGCATATGGAGTCGTCATTGATATAGTTTATACCCGTACTTATTTAAGTTTTGCTTATTATGGCCCCTCTCAGGTATACTCATTGTAAGTACCTAAACACCCATTATGTAAAATGAAAATCTCATCGTTAAAATTTTCTTCACAGAGTTGGATTTCTGAGAAATTTATTGAATGTAATGGGTATGAATTCAAGTAAGCGCAGTATGCAGGTACAAATGATCACTGTACCTATTGTGTGAGCCATCGTATTGTAATAAAAACGAGTTTGAGGAAAAATTATTCGTGCTATTGGCAATAAGCGTAGGCCATTATGCAAATGTAGTATGCTACATGGAAATATAATTTTAGTAGAAAACTCTGTTTTTTTTGTTGGAATGAATACTTTCATAAATATATACTACGTGTATACCGTAAGTATAAGTATATGGTATGTACATTATGTACATATACATATGTGTGTATGTGTGTGTGCTTTGAGAATGGGCCAGCAAAAGTATGGAAGATTTATTGTGGCTTCAGTCTCTTTCAAATTATGCCGCATCGAATTTCTATTTCTTAACAGAATTTGAGTGGGAAATTGGCTAATGAGCAATAATTATGAAAAATGAAAAATTGGAAATACAACTGCAAAACGCTATAATTTTGAAATTCAATTCATTGTGATATCCCCTCCCCATGAAAGCTTAAAAGTTCATGGTAATATCTTTGCTGTAAACTTAATGGTTTATTTTATCATTCGTAGTTAAAGTAAAAATATCTTGCGTAGTAGTTGAGATTTTCGTGAGTAAAGTAACGAAGAAAATCTGCTCACACAAAGCTCACATAACTACAATTTACAGCGTATCATTATCAATGACGTCAGGATAACACATTAGGAAGCAATCTTGATTTCAAACCACTGCCTTACTGTTCAAATCTAATTCGACTTCTTTGTAAGGTCACACAAGGTCACACTTTTGGACAGAAGGACCTGAATATAGTTTTGGGTTCGTCGCATGGTATACAGATATATCAAAAATCAATAAATGAGTTGAAGTGTGAGTACTAGGGATAAAGTAAACGGCATTTTATCATAGTAAAAAGTAAAGTTTACCTTTATTGAAAAAATAAAACAAAATCTGCTGCTTGCAATGGGACAACTAGGGAACAAAATTACAAGGAACTCTTCCTTTCTGAGGAAATCTGCTGTACTAGTCAATTATTGGTCGTGAAACACAGTCAGTTTCAATTAACCTATTTTCGGTTAATCTTAAATTGTTTGCTTTATTTGACAAGCTATAATGGGGAAATGGAGGCCATGAATTTGTTCTAATTTCATATTTATAATGGGTAATTATAAAAAGTTAAACAGTTTTGACTGGAATCTTTTAAAAAGTAATATTAATAAATATAACTCTGGAATGTTTATTTTTTTTATGTAACCAAAATAATGGAAAACAAATAAAAGAGTGTGATGGACGCCATAAAATTGTTTAAACTGAAGATTTTTATATACACACATGCATTTGTTCAGATTTATTTATATCGTGTCAGAAGGGGGAGAAAAAAATAAAAGCTTTGTGTTAGTCGTAATGTATGCTGGGTGAAAGTGTTAAGTCGAATTACTCCGAAGAACTGTAAATTCTTATATACTCAATAGTATGTATAACAAATTAATTTGAGATAGCGGAACCTAAGAAGAATCGTGAGAATCAAAACTTTTTCTTTTTGCTGTGAACATCAAACCGAATGGCACATATACACCATAATAGCTCAGTGGATTTTTTTGAATTGTGTTCAGGATTAAACATCAGAAATATAAGGTATAGTAATTATTGGTGAGCATAGTTTAGAGTACAAAAACTATTTAATTTTAGATAGTATTTTGCGAATCTCGAAATTACATTTTGTGGATCTGGGCCATTGGTGGACAAGATCCACACAAGCCAGTACAGCGGAGCACCACTACAGTGTGAACCCCACTCTACGTGGAGGCATGCGGGCAGTGCGAGCGTCTACGCCTGCACCACCTTACAGCATACATTTTCGCACATTTGGGTTTTAGTCTACAAAGGCAGAAACCACACATACACAGGACCTATTCCCGCATTATCATTACGTGCAATATACATAACTAGTATGACTATAGAGTCTTCCAACACGGTTGCCTGAGTCTTAAGGTTCATGACGTGATTGCACGCATACCAATAATAGTCTCACATTTTTAGAGTTTAAGAATTCATAAATAAGTTAAAGAAGAAAAAAAAAGACGAAAGAATTAAATGTAAATAATTTCTAGTATTTTCCATAATAATTTGCATTAAATCAAAATGTGTAAAAGAATAAGTAATTAATCAGAAAGATGCACCTAGGTTAACTGAATTTTCATCCTGTGCCACTATAAATTTAATTGAACCCTAATATTAAGAGTACTTATCTACACATATTTTGAAACAACATTCGTAACCAGTCCTGTTAACGATAACATCGATGGATACACGCAAAACATGTAAGTGGAAGTAAAACTATTATATTTTCTATTAATTATATCGTAATTTTAATAATGGTTAAATGGTTAAATTCTGTTTAATTTTATATATATATACTTATATATTGGTTTTCAAGGTTTAATTACTTATTATTAAAATTCTTGCAATGTAATTATTAATTTAAAAATTAATGATAAACCTTAAATAATGTTCAGATGTACTTATCGAATACCCCTAATTGCTAGTACATTTGTGGGAGGAGTTTAAGGGATCGTAACCTTAAATCTCTTTTCAAAAATGTTAGAGATAGTACTAAGTTCTGTAAATAAGAAAAAAAACTACAACAACACATAGATAATGAATAAAGAGTAGTTAAGCAAATATAGCGAATTTGTTGATGGACCGTTAGTTGGATTTGGTTGGGTTGGAGAGAGTAACTCTACTCTGATGTTTGGGAAAGGGAGAGTAGCGAAGCATTAACAGCTGTGCTTCTGCATTGATCGCGTTCTAGTAGTAAGTCGATTTGCTACACTAATATCATCTACATATGTTGACCACTTATGTACGTCTTTCATTTTCCCCTTCTTTTTACTGGCAAAATTGTACGTGCATGAAAATCTTGTATATAGATAGCTCTTATGTGCAACAGCTCGACAGTTGACTGCAAGTACCCACCCCTCCGGCGAGCACAGTACCAGGTTGAAGCAAGCATGCACACTAGCTAAATCAACCGACATAAGGCAAGGTTTATTACAAGAGTTAGCCGATAATAGAAACATCATTTAAGTCATAACATATTATTAGGCTGCAAAACGTATCCCTTTCAAATATAACCAACAATGATTATAATATATTTCTTTTATTAAATGACACCAGAAAAATACTTTGTATTTTTAGTATGTATGTATTTCTACACAAATAGAATTGAAAATGGTAATAGTTTTGATTTTTCTAAATATAAAACAAAAAATCAATAATAGCTTCACCATTGTCTTCTTAGCAGATGAAAGGTTAACGACAGAATTGGTAAGTAATTTGCCTGCATAATTTCAGGTTGCCATGTGTAGCTGCAGTTTTGATTAAAACGAAAACGTATACAGAACTATTTTCAAATGGAATTAATTTCCGAGGTCGAAAGAAGGCGTAAATATATTTAGCATATACCTACTTATAAAGGAAGGTACCATCTAAAATTTAATAAAAATCTAGAACCATATTTTCTAGATATTCTCGCCTAAAGTTTGTCACATAATTTTCGAAAACACATCATACTTAACTTTCAAATATTTTTCTTCTTCTTTAATGGCACATTGGAGTCCATGCAGTGCCTAGGGCGAGCTTCTCATGTCCATTTAATTTGTGTATGATGTATTTTTATATTTGTATATGATTAACACCCCAAATCTTAATAAAAAAAATAACATTAAAGTTTCCCTAATACATTATAAATACTCAACTTTCGAACTTTCGGCAGGATCTTGCTAAAATATAATTTTTATTTTTTTTTTAGACTTTTTTTGGTTGAAGTGTTACCTTTAAAATGATACCAGATTTGGTTCTGATACTATGCATTTTTTTAAATTAAGTCTATTTTTTGTCTTAGCTAAGACCATGTTTCACGAATTTTCTGTGGTATTCCCTACTGTTGTAAGTATTTTATTTTGTAGCATCAAATTAAAGAGTTTTACCAGTTGACGTATTTCGCCACAAACCATCACTTACCTATTTCAAATTTAGGCGGAGTATTATGACGGACAATGTGCCTGAAGCATATTCTAATAGACCAACTCTTCTCGCCTAAAGGAGGGTTTACCCTCTTTTATCTCATCTCAACGGTTAAATGGTAAAAATCTTATCTTGATGGATATCAAAACTATTCTCTGCCAACACTTATGGAAGTTCGACACATTGTACCGAAGGGTAATACGCTTGAAGCTGTACACGCTTAATTATGCCAGCCTTAAGATCATATTTAAAAAGTTGGGTGTCACTCAAAATCCAAATTCCTTTTCTACTATAACTATTGCACATATGGTACTTTCGTGGAAGATTTTTTTACATAGACACCACCGTGGAGTGATGCATTCGTTTCTTTATAGTTTTTCGATTCTCACGTGTGTTAGTTGTGAGTTTTCTTTCTCTTGCTAGGTGGACGAATTTGTGGTCAAGCATCACATTGAAGGTGGCAGTGAGTGAAACTAACGACTATTAACGACAATATCTACGGAAAATGCTACAATTCAGCTCATCTATCTTGCGCAGCTTTATTATCATACGACATGAACTTATTATGGTATCTGTTATAAAAAGAGTCACAAAATTCTAGAATGACCTTATGGCAAGTGATGCATAACAAAATGATATTAAGAATGTAAATTGATGCTGCAAAGGAAACAATTTTACATAAATAAATTTTCGCCTAATTTAACTGACAAAAATGGACATCTGGTGGTACGATTACTGCAATATATTATTTATCTATTACTGGATTAATTGCACACCTAATGTGTAGGGACATCCCTGGATATTAATATAACTTTGAGAAAAACTTTGTTGCTAACCTTATTAGTACAAATCCAATAAGTAAGTGTATAGTATAGCTACATATTCAGAGAACACACGATTAAGTGGCATACAGATAATAGGACCGAGAACCGAAAACTCTATGCCGACGAGGAAATATCTAAGCATTTTGCAATCTGATTTTCATATCATCAATACCATAAATGTGTGCCATTGAAATTAGACAGGAAGTAGAAAAGATAAGACATTGCTAACATGTCGCACAGTCAAGTACAGTTCCCTTATGAGATCAGCTAAAAATTAGTATAGGATTGTTCGAGAAAGGTCAATCAGTCTCGGTTAGAGACCTAAGACGAGCTCTCAAAAAAATGGGTAATTTACCGCATTCATGAGACCTGTACCTTTTTGCGGAATATGAGATAGCGGAAGTACTCAGGCAATGAGAGATAAACAAGAAACATCAATCTTCCGAGACTGAGGCAATCCAAAGCGCTTCTAGGTAAATGCAATTATAGTAGATGTGCATTCTGAATTGCTCTTGACAAAGATTATTTGGTGTATATTAGCTGGTATTCTGACTGGTATGTAAAATTGATATCCAAAGTAAGTCAATGTGTTGGTTATATGTATAATGAGGAGGATGAATCATCAGTACTGATTATAAAAGGCACAGATCGATCAAATTTAAATTGTCTGGGCATGTACAAGGTACTTAGCATTTAGAGATCCAGACGCAGTACTCAAATTCCTGAGACAGACAGGGCTGGGTGAAGTACTCCAGACTAGATAAAGAAGACAGACCTAAAATAAATAAACCTCACTAAAAATTCAATGCAATGCTTCAATCTGTACAACTTTCATAGTACATATTTCTAAAGAAATTGATCACGGTGCAGGCACATAAGGACCACGACAGGATGACGTTTATGGAGGCTCTTACTTTACTAGCCATTTAGGTAATAATACTTTTTCTAAGAAATCAGTTTATTAATGTGTTACTTACAAAAGAAAACGAAAGAGAAAAAGAAAATACTAAAAATATACAATTGCTAACTGTAACAGCATGTAACCTCAAACTAATTAAATAGTTGCCACAAATGATAGCAATCCCATCTGTCAACGTAATTTCCCTTACCCACACCTAATCTCAGCTAATGTTTTCTAATTGGTCAAAATTCCTATTTTCCTTTAACCAATTAAAGCTTAATTATATATACATAGAAAATATTTCGTGATAACAGATTTACTAAAACATATTTTATTATCACTTACCGAATTCCTCCTCTTCAATCACCTCGTCTTCTGATATTATCACCACTGGAAATTCATCCATGCTGCTCCAACTCGTAGCTATGAAAATAGTTTTTTTTTATTCTGTACTATTTTATGGATTCTTTTTCGTACTTTTCTATGTGATGTGAGAAAAAATGGATAAAGAAGATATCGGAATATTTATTATAGGCAACTTTTTTTTCGTTTCTCCTGTGACTTGAGAACTTTTAAGCTAAGCGATTTGTTATTTAGAACAGCAGCTGATGAAATATTTGTTGGGGTTTTTGATGGTGATGCTGCTTCTTAAGTTGCATATTTATTCTTATACATACTTTCTGCTAGCGTCTTTGTTGATTTTAATTTTACGTATTAATAAGGATCAACACATTCAACTGAAAAGAAATGTGAGATTATAGAAAATATCATCAGCAAATATTGAATGAGATTGTGGTCAATGAAAACGCCAAATAAGAAAACAAAAAAATACAGCAAATACAGCAAAATTCCATTTGTGGCTGGTCGTTAATTCTTAATGTTCATTCGAGTTACATAATATCTTTAACTATAAATCATTTAGCAAACTAATGATTGTTGAAGTGTTGGCAGCTGGTAAGCAACTGCAAACGAAATGCAACAAACAAACCAAACCAACTTTAAGTGTAAAGCATTAAAATTCAATTAATCTTGTTGGTCTTATGCTTGCTGGCACTAATAAATTCAGCTCAAACTAATTACATTAAATAGTTTCATGGGATTAAAGAGTTTCTAGAATTTTGTCATTTAACGCGCAATGATTCAGAAAATCGTATATAAATAAAGGATTTTATTTTTAAATGGAGGGCATAATTAATCAGTGGTCGCTGTGGCGTAGGAGTAGTGCGTTGGACTGCTACGCAGAGTGTCCGAGATTTTAAACTCGGCAAAGGCAAAATCAAAAAAAGTAAAAAAATAATTTTTCTACATGGTACCACCTCTTGGCAGGCAATGGCAACCCTACAAGAGTAAAAATTGCTATGAAAAGCTTTTCACTTCGCCGTTCGGATTCGGCATTAAACTGTAGGTCCCTTCCGTCTATGTACAAATATAACACGCACAACATGAGTGGATGCGAAAAGCTCGGCCTAGGCCCTCCATGGTCTGTTGTGCCATTAAAAGTAAATTAAAAGCATAATTAATCAGGGATTGCAATTAAGCGGAACTCAATTTAAATAATAAATGATTATTATTATTTATGTATAGAAGGTAGGAATTTTCAAAGCACAATTATTAGTAGGTCACAATTAAGCGAAAACTACTGTGATTTCATATTTCATCGGTACTTGGGATTTTGCATATTTCACAACTGAATTCAACATAGCCACTGAATAAGCTGAAGCAGTTTAGATAGTACAAAATTCTAATATATTTTAAAGTTATATAATAAATTGGGAAATTGGGAAAAGAAGAGGAGCCTCGGAGATAAATTAATAAGCGATATTCACTCTTCCATAGCATTATGTTTCCAACAGATGCAGACTTATTTGGTCTCTAAGGCTAATACATTTTCGTATGCTGATTTTAAAATTTTTATTAGACAACTCTAGATTATGGTTCAGGCAGATACACGAACTTTTAGGCAAACGTTCGAACTACAAGCGTACAAACTACGTTCGTGATGCAAGTACATATGCTTAAGTATTATGTAGTATGTATACGTCATACACGAGTATTGTGTTTAGGGTTTTTTGTCGTGTCAAATAGAAAACTACAAGAAGTTTGAACTTTCGTGTACACGAGCAGGTCGAAAAACATTCAAAGACGCCCTAATTATTTTTAAGCACGAGTAAGTCAGAATGTTTCTTCTAAATACTATTATTTCATTGAATTCATGTTTTTCAACTTTAAATTAACTCTTCTACCCAACTACGGAAATGTAATTATACTGCTTTATTTATTTATATTGTGTTATATGAGTACATATTACAATTGCTCTTAGTGTAGTTTATTCGAAAGTGTTCAAGAATATTCCTTTTCTGCTTAATAATACATTTTCCATCAATATATAAATAACAAAATTAAAAATAAGAATCGTTGGGAAAAATTTATAAAAAACCTATTTGAACATATTTTTTTTTAAAAGAACTTACATTAAGTACTTAACCTACTATAGTTAACTTGGTACAAGTTCATTAATATGGCTGTACTCTGAAAATTTATATTTTTCATTGAAATTGCTAGTGAGTCTGCTTATTTTGGTCCCAAATAGCTCAATATCTGCATGAGTGCATGGAGTCGTGCTGTAGAGTAGAACCATGGTAAGTATTAAATTACTTTTAGTAGCTTATTTTGAGCTATGTGTAATTTTTTTGAGGTGGCAGTTGGCACTGATTGCCCATACTGGAGCCGCGTAGAAAATGACAGCAAGGAATATAGATTTAAAAATTACGGTTTTGTATTTGATGCTAAGTTTCGATTTTCTATTTATACAGGGATAAAGTAATCTTGTTAATGCATGAGTTTTAGGTATTGTATATAAAATTATTGAATTTCATTTTGGGATCGGTTATAACTCCCAAATATTTAACTTTTTGCTCCCAGGATATTAATGAAATGTAATTACAATATTAAATAATTGTTGTAAGCATTTCCATCATTCAGGAGTTTGTTAAAACTATTACTTAAATATGCTTTATCTAATTGCATATTGTTGTTTTCTTAACTTTAATTCTCCATGAAATTGATGCTAGAAAATTACAAGTAATTGTTGTATTTACTTTAATTGTAAAGAATAAATGTTATTATTATTGTAGAAAATATATAACATTGAAATGACAAATTTAATTCTATATTTGATGCCATCCGATTAGAAATTTCACTTTAATTTATAATTAATTACTTGTGGTATGCATGCAAACAGAAAAAGACATTTCTGATCAATTTGGTTATAATATAACATGAGCTATAGAAAGCGCTCCGGCTAGAAGGGTGTTTTATTCGAACCACGGTGGAGGAACACGCAGAAGGGGACGTCCTAATCTCAGTTGGCAAGACCAGGTGCAGGGCAACCTGACTGCACTTGGCCTTATCAACTGGCGCCAGCGCGCGCATAACAGAAGGCGGCCAAGACCGATCATCGGTTGTAGTGCCAGCTAAGTAAGTAAGTAAGTAAGTATAGCATGAGCTCCTACACCAGAGAAATTAAATCTACTTTTTAAGATAAAGGCACTCCATTTTTACTGGAAATTAAATTTTACAAAAGTGGAGAATATCGTTTAAAAGATTTATTTAAAAATTCTATCTCAGTTCATGTCATCGGTATTGCAAAAGGGAGCTCTTTTCATCCTCCTTGACTTCAATATCGAAGTGACTCTACGCAAGCTTTACAAACTTTATGTGGCGCCCAACGTTTGTCTTGTTATTCAAGTTGATTCCCATAATATACCCGATAACTTTGTCTCAAAACTTAAGTACCAGAAAAAAAACTTACATTAGCAAAACTAACTTTCCATCAAAAATATCCAATCATTTTTATTACCCAGCTATTTTTCTCTAAGCAATTAATTTTTACAAATAAAGAATGAAATTTTTGAGCATAAATAAATTATCAGAAATTCAATGACACTGTACTGTATAAAATATAATATAATGCTAAAGGCAGATTTACATAATTAAATTGATTATTTGATAGAACAATACTGTTGCAAGCACACAATCTAAAGGGTGAGTCAGAAAAATTTTAGAATTTTTACGGAGACATCAAAAACCAACCAAAATTCCGATCTCACTCAAATAAAGTTCTGCATTTTTTAAACTATGATTCACAAAAAAATGTATTCAAATGTTATTAGCGATTGCAAAATTGTTTATCATTTTTCTTTACGTTCTTAGTTGGAGACTGGAAGATACTTTCGGTGACTGCATAGGATTGATTCCAACGATTTCGGAATTCTACATTATTTTTGCAACAAATTTCTTGGTTTTTCTTAGGGCTTGCTTCATTATAGCCCAATACCTTTCAATAGGCCGAAGTTCCGGGCAGTTGGTAGGATTTGCCTCTTTTGGGACCACTGTGACATTATTTGCCTTATACCATTCCATAGTTGACCTGGAGTAATGACTGGCCAAAACAAAACGGTTCCTTTGTGCTGTACAATAAATGGTAGAAGGCGTTGAAGTCCGTCTTATAGTAGGTCTCATCATCGAGAATCACGAAATCGAATTTCATAAGGTAATTGTAATATGGCTTTCGGGCACGAATCTACGCTATTGTTTCATTTGCTTCCGACCGGTCAGGTACTTTCTGCTGTTTGTAAGTCCTTAATCCTTGACTTCGCTTATATTGCATTAAAGTTGATTGAGATGTACCAGCTGTAGCTGCAACATTTCGAGTCGACCGCGTGGGATTAGATATGTACTAACAACTTTTTCAGCACTTCTGCGATATTTGGACACTACCTACACTTACCTTTCTTGCTGATGGAGTTTCCCGTGTTGTAGTTGCTTATGACGTTATAAATCGTCGCTAAACTCGCTGTGCTATCCCTTGTAATGCTTAGTCTAGACTTCGTCTTATCAGTCATTAATTTTCGACGCTGTTCTTGTTGGCTCGACATGTTAACTTAAGTAGATCTAAGATGAAAATGACTAATATAAAAAAAACTGCTCTATTTATAGATACTTTCACTTGGAGATAACGGGGTCCTAACTCTTGCTAATTGCGTATAATGGATACTTAAAAATTCTAAAATTTCTCTGGTTCACCCCTTATGTAGGTATATACCATATTTTAAAGTTTAATTAAAAATCAATCATACGCCCCAGTGCACCATTATTAAATTGTGGGTGCTCTATTAAACGAGCTTTCTCATTAATATTACCTTAAGAGTGTGTGCTTGTAATTATTTATGTGAGTCTAGAGATTGAAGGAGGGAGAAATGATTGGTGTTAATTTATTCGTCCCTTTAAAATTTTATTTTCATCCATGAGCAACAATTAAACTGAATTAGATTAGATGCGTTAGTGTTTGTGCAAATATTTGTTTTAACAGCATTCTTTATCTTTAGCTAGTAATTTACATCTGAACACATGTGACATTTCAAGAAAACTTTTCCAAATTTAAGATATATTAAGCTTTATGCATTAGCAAGCATCGGAGGGAAGAACAAACAGATGGCATTATTGATTACATAATTTAAATGTTTTTTAAACAATTTTACTTAGTAAAATCTAAGCAAATCAAAATCGCTCAGCAATGCATTAACTCATGCATCAACACTGCTTTCTGTAATTTTGTGGTTTCCGAAACAAATAAACTTCGCAATTGCCACAGCTTATGCAATAATTGCATTTTATATAGAAATTCAATTTAATTGGCAGCTTGGTGAACAAAATACCACACAAAAACAATTGCCTACCTTTAGAATAAAATTCTGTAAATATAGTATCACATAAATGACTTTGATAATGCATAAATATCATTTTGTCCGCATACCAATGTGGCTTCTGCAAATCAAATGATGATGGGGAATATTAACATCATCCTCACCATTAGCAGCAGAATTTCAAGCAAATCCGCAAAAGCAGTAGCCACGACAACAAATCACAGATGATCAATTATCACTACAAATTTAATCATAATGTGTGTATTAACTTTCGCACGCCAACTCACGATAATGACAGGCTGCCATTTCACTTCAATGTCATTTCTCGTCACGAAAGTAATAAAAATAACTTTAGAGCTGGGCATCGTAAATGAAATGTACACGCAAAGCTTTAACAAAAATTAAATTCGCTAACTTTAATTCCGAAAAAAATTAACTAAGAGGTATGCTGTAATATATTTGATAAATTACAATAGTTCCCAAAACTTTCTAGCTCGAAAAGCCAGCAACTTTCAACAATTCCGTGGGTTTTCCATGGATTCTTCAGCCAGTCATCAACTAAATCGTTTTAAACGACCTATTTGTCTTCTTGGTAATCAACTTCCTTGTTATTTCCGCTGGTTCTTACCGAAATATTGGCCTCGCTCCTTATCGGGATCAAGGCCTCTTTGAAAGTACGCACCATAATTTTCTTTACCTTACCTACCGAAAGTTAGGGTGAAAACCAGCAGTCTTCTAGACATTCCTAGCTTTAGTTAACGGACTTGAGTTGACGAAATAAATTTATCGGAGGTTAATCAAACCGTTAAATTAACGTAAAAGTTAATCTTCAGCCGAAAATCTAACGCCATTAATGACTGATTAACAAATTAACGATTTTCTGTCCAGTTCTGGTCATAAGTAGCAAAATGTTTTTTTTTTTTGTTGCTTTTAAAATAAAAAGACAATTGAACATTTATAATTTAATTCCACTTATTTTTTTGATTCGAACAACATTTCAGCTCTTGTTTTATGTGTTGTGTGGTTTTTAATTAAAATTTTAAAAAGTTAATACTACGAAATTGGAAGTGAATATTGTGAATGCACTTTAAAGTTCAGCAATGCTTGAATCTTATTCAATTCAATAAAATTCATGTGGATTGGAAGAGAAACCAAGCAGCTCGGTTGCTTTCATGTAACTATCATTAATTTTTCTAGCATTTTATACATTACTTTGCTTCATTCTGAATTATTATGATGAGGACGTTCTGTCCAAAATCCATTTGCACACTTGCACAAGAATGTTCATTGCTGCTCTGGAAAATAGTTTTCATTTCTACTTATTGTTGCTAGCAAAAAGTGTTTATCTTTTATAATGATTGTTTAGGGCTACAGCCCTAAAATTGCATTAGTTTTGAATTTATTCATATTTTTTTAATCCAGGCAACCCTAACCAGTTCGATTTTCCTATCGATCTGTTTTGAGAATAGCAGCGTATTTTTGTCATCTTTAGATATTTATCGAATTTTTAAAAGGTCACACTCTTATTCACGAATCCTAGAAGAAAAGACATTCTCAAAATCAACTAGGAGATATTTGCCGCTAACCCTCTTCAAAGGAAAATCGAGTTTGAGAAGGTACCACTTTTTAATTTTAACATTTAAGCTATAAATTTCTTATATACTTGAACATTATATATACTGCATATACTTGTTTTTCTCGAATATTTCAACTTTCCTCGAAATCGCCCTGGTACGGAAACGGAACGCCCTAACCCATTTTCAATGAAATTACTATGCTTGAAAGCGACAAACTTTGAGCATTCAAGTTTCACCTAGCTTTAGTCAGTGGGCAATTTTCTATGCGAATACACCAGTTTCTTTTTTATGTGTATTATTTACACATTTTTAGACACTTTTAGATGTAAAATTGGTATGGACACAACAACAATCAAAATTATTTATATTTTTTACACCAAAATTTGTAAGTGTTTTCTTCTATAAAATACACTGGAATATCTGCTATTTTTTTAAGATACACTAGAAACTTTAGATTCTTAACTGCTTTGTTGAAAATTGTTCGATTAATGTAACTTTGGACAAACAGTCGTAACAGACAAAGTGGTCGCTGTGGTGTAGCGGTAGTGCGTTGGACTGCTACGCAGAGTGTTCGGGGTTCGAATTCAAAAAGTGGAAAAAATAATATTTCTACACGGCACCACCTCTTGGCAGGCAATGGCAAACCTACAAGAGTAAAAATTGCTATGAAAAGCTTTTCACTTCGCCGTTCGGATTCGGCATTAAACTGTAGGTCCCTTCTATTCATGTACAAATATAACACGCAGAGCATGAGTGGATGCGAAAAGTTCGGCTTAGGCCCTCCATGGGCTGTTGTGCCATTAAAAGTAAAAGTAAGTAAGACAGTCATACAGTCATAAACAGTCATACCTAATTTCGAGTGTTAGCATTGTTTATCTCCCAAAATTATCTTAGATCCATACCAAAATAGTCAATTGAGAGGTAAGTTTCAGAAGCTGCCTCAGAAAGAGGAGCGGAAGTTTACTTTTTCATTACTCAACTATGGGCACTAGTAAATGCTAAGAGAGCAGAATTAAGAATAAGCTGTTCGCTTCTTAAACTATACCCCCTTACAAAATACCCCTCGTTTTAAAATAACAAAAGTATGCAAAAGGAACCAAACAATAAAGGGTTGACAATAAAAAAGATGTTTCTTAAAGCTTCAAAATAAACTGACTGAAAAGAAAATACACTGATCACGAAAAGTTTTAAAGCATTTCAAAGACTTATTTTTTGCAACCAATAAAAACTATTTTTTTGTTTACACTGGCTTATAATGATTATAATAAAATTAAATAAATGACAAATTAAATGTTAAAAAATATTATTCAAATACGTAAAGAAATTGATTTCACCTGGGCGCATGTACTGAATCTAGAGAAAAGTAAAAAATTCTACAAATGAAGTTCAATTAAAGAACTCGATTTCTATGTACTTTATAGATTTATTGAACTGAGAAAACATTCGCATTATTGAAGTGTACTCAAACTTTCACCGATTAGCGTATCTACATATATTATATTTCTATATAACAGATTCGGTACATTAAGGTTTTCACTTTTGGGAAAACGCAGACTAAAGCATTGTCTCACATTTAACAATTAATGGTAATCAAAAAACCAATTTATAATTACCTTTTGAGCACCTTTATCTTCTTAAACTAATTATTGACACCATCTATCGGTGTCCGGTGTTTATCGGTGTCCTGTGATTGCATTCCCTCTCTCTCTCTCTCCCACCTTCTTCCTCCCACTTAGAAATCTTCCTTCCAAACAACACAATGTTCGGTATTCATAAAAGTACACACTGGGTGTTGAATGTATAAAAAAAGCGTCATCTTCTTTGGCATTCATATGTACTATTTCTAGGGTTCTATGGTTACATGTACATACATACATTCATAAAGCCGTATGTCCATAGTTCAATGATTCCCTGTAATTTCCTTTTGTGATATTATTACAAAAATGTACACGTACATTTTTTATCATTGACCAAGGAAAAGCCAACAAAATGAGAAAAAACATTCTCGCGCAAAGTAAAAGTTTCTGTACCAGAACAAACACAAAAATAGAAATAGTATAAATAGCATTCCAGCCCTAAGTTTACAGCTTTCGTGTTACAGCTTATTGTATTCTGGTGTAGTTGGCGTAAATAAACGACCGCTCACACTCATGGCCATGACGTGCGAACAGTTGTAAGTGGAGAGAAATTTCATTTTTACTTGATGGTTTTGGTATATATATTTGTGCAGAAAGGAAATGCTGGACTGTCATAAATCAAAAAATAAAAAATTCTGGTAAATATAAACAACAAAAAAATGTTTGTGCGTCAGTAGGACGCCCTACACAAGTTTACTTCTTCAGAAAGTTTGCGTTTGAGTCTATCGCACACATTACAGCAGTGGCCGAAGGAATTTTTAACGAACATGTTTTGAAATTATTTACATATGTACTGATTTATGCAAACGATAAGCCTTGTTAGTTCAGTTTGATGACTTTCGGATCCCAAGTGTGCTACATTAACTTCATTTCCATTGCATGCAACGGCCTCTGCAAAATCAACATCTCCATCCAAATATTCATACTCGAAGCATTATAATTATAATCTTACCATCATCATCATTATTATCATCATTATAATAATCATCACCATCATTAAAATATTCAGGTTGTATGATCTCAACAGGTGGAAAATTTGCAACTCGCCAGTCTGAGAAGTCGCAAATGTTATGAGGTTGACTAGAAACTTGGCAAATCTAGTCCATGTTGTGTTGTGCTGATGCACAGTAGTTTTCTTTACACGAACGAATGATTTTCAGGAAAATTTTCAAGTAAATCTTCTACCCTTCTCCTGCATTGAGAAGTTGCGAATTCGGCCATCCCCATCACCGCCTGGTGCTGTATAATCTAAGGACCTTCGTCGGGACTCAATGAGATTAGTGTTGATGCAATTAATAGCTCGAATGAACTCATTTGCCATTCATGCTGTCTCTCCGCTTTTGACTTAGCAAGTTGTTTTTCAATGAAATTCGAATTCAAGCTGCTTGCAAAGTCTGCACTCTCACTATCTCTCGGTGCTGATTTTTGGATTTTTTCACGATAGCAGAATATGAATTTAGTTGGGCCTATATTTTTCGTCGAAGTCTGCATTCTCGCTGTCTCTCAGCCTCAGTTTTTGCTGCAGATTTTATCGTAACACAAGCGCCATTTGTTTTTTTCAGTCTATAATCGCTTATCCTTTCAGCTCTAAAAATTTCAAACGATTTTTGATTTGAAATGTCAAATTTTATTAGAAACTGATGAGCAGCGCTCTCTATCAATCGAGTATGGTCCATACTCAGCGCCCTCTATCAATTTATAGAGGGCGCATAGTGGATGCATATGTGCGGAACTTTAGTTATGTTTACGATGATCACCCCTCGTAAATATTAAAACGATTCTAAAGAAGTAATGTGGTTGTTGACGGAAACCCTGAAACATAGAATTTATTTGTATATGTAAAAATGCAACACTGCCGTTGCGATTTGTCAAATATATATGCCATGTATTTTTCATTTATATTTTATTTCTCATCAAAGGGCGACGGTTGGTCTCGGCCAAGTGAGAATAAATCTTTGTAAATTAAATTATTTTATTAATTATATATTTTTTATCAATACATAGAGAATAAACAACCACCACGTAATAGTGTTCATTCTTTGAGGCCTTCCGCCGAGGAAAAGTAGAATCACGCCGCCCACGCCGAGCGACAAGTTAACTTCACTAATTGATGTTTAGTACATAAATTGTATATTATAAATTCTTGACATGAGATTGGCAATTTTTTCGTAAAGAATTGTATGGAGCGATTGGTAAATTGAAAAGTTTAAATCCGTTTTTCTGACAATTAAAGTTTTTTTTTTTTTTTTGGATTTGGATTTATGGGTGTCTTGCAGAAAACTAACGATATGTAGGTATTGCCAAAAAGTTCTTAGTACAAAAAAGTTGATCAAGTTTTTGAGTATTACAATTTGAAATATATTATATGTATACTTTGTTTGAAAAATTTAAAAAATAAATTTAAATTTCGCAACCAGTAAATGAAATTGTTTTTTTTTAAGTTTAGTGTACTTTTGAATTGATATGTTCGTGAGACTTATGTAGTTCGTGAACTAAATAAAGTAAAAAGAATATAACTGGTTCGCTATTCAAGTATTAATGTAATGTCTACATAGACTTTTAATGTTCTTCCTTTCTTTCTTTCATTCAAAGAAAGAACATTAAAAGTCTATGTAGACTTTCTTTATTTATTTCTTTCTTTCTTTCTTTCTTTCTTTCTTTCTTTCTTTCTTACGTTCTTTCTTTCTTTCTTTCTTTCTTTCTTGCTTTCTTTCTTTCTTTCTTTATTTCTTTCTTTCTTTCTTTCTTTCTTTCTTTCTTTCTTTTTTTCTTTATTTCTTTCTTTCTTTCTTTCCTTCTTTCTTTCTTTCTTTCTTTCTTTCTTTCTTTATTTCTTTCTTTCTTTCTTTCTTTCCACTCATGAAGTTAGTGTCTTATTTATACATGAATGTAGTGAATGGACTGCAGTTCCCAATTTTATGCCTAATAACGCCTTTAATCTAAATAACGAAATGAAAAGTTTTCCTTAGAAAATTTGTTCTCTTGTAGATTTTCCATTTTCTGCCAAAAGGTGGTGCCGTGTTTTAATTTTTCCTGTGCCGATATTTGAAACCTGGACACTCTGCTTAGCAATGGGGCACGGCTACCACTTTTAGTGTTATCATTTAATAAACAGCTTTGAAAATTTAGATTATTTTTTAAAAGAGAACAATCCCTTTGTGTAGTTCGGCAAGTAACTGAGTTCTTAAAAATGAAATAGTTCACTAGCTCATCAAAATAAAGTAAGTAGGTCCCTAGTTCAAAGCCATTAACAAGTTCATTTTCCTGTTATCACTTAATAAGAAGTTTTCAAAAATGTACCCGCCTTTTATAAGAGTTTTTAAAATTTTAAAGTGATAAAAATTATTTTCTGCTAATAATCGAGCAATGAAATTACTTTCAATTGTGGTCAAAATACTTATTAAAAAGATTTGTTTAACCATTAAGAAGTTTACGAACACTAAATAATTTTTAAACCTTTTTTTTTTGTGTTACTTTAACTCAATAAATTAAGGTGTGCTATAGTCTATCCAAGGGCCAAGGACTTGAAGTTAACGATTTATTAAAGTGAGCTTAATGCGTAAATCTAAAATGTGAAAATTATGAAAGCTGGGTCCGAATTTTCCGAATATTTTTATATTTATTAGATTATTAGTGGTCGCTGTGGTGTAGTGGTAGTGCGTTGGACTGCTACGCAGAGTGTCCGGGGTTCGAATCTTGGCACATGCAAAATCAAAAAGTAGAAAAGATAATTTTCTACCCGGCACCACCTCTTGGTAGGCAATGGCAAACCTACAAGAGTAAAAATTGCTATGAAAAGCTTTTCACTTCGCCGTTCGGATTCGGCATTAAACTGTAGGTCCCTTTCATTCATGTACAAATATAACACGGACAACATGAATGGATGCGAAAAGCTCGGCCTAGGCCCTCCATGGGTTGTTGTGCCATTAAAAGTAAGTAAAGTAAAGTAAGTAGATTAATTTTTCTGAACATGAAAATTCATGAAATTTTGTCAGCATCTTCAGTTCTAGTAATCTGCTCTATATGGCAGTCTATCACATCTTTGTCAGCATCTTCAGTTCTAGTAATCTGCTCTTTACGGCAGTCTATCACATCTTAAATATGGTGCTGAATACCTATGATGCAACGTAACATGCAAGGCCCTCATCCATGTCTTACAGTAGGCATCAAACTCATGGAGTCGAACGGTTGGTTTATTGGACACCGAACCCATGAGTTACGAATCAGTTTTTAATAGTAAGCAGTTATTTACTGTTAAAAACTCCTCGCTTCAAATATAATACATATTTCAATTACGCTTGAATGAAAGTAATATCGCTCGTTTGCAGCAAGACTGTCATAACTAAAAACAACATAATTTTCGACAATAACGTATTTAAACTTTTCAATTTACACATTATAAAGCAGAGTTGTTTCTGAATACTTAACTTGAAATTTTCTATTTGTTATTTTTTGCTTTATGACAGTCTTATATGAAACGAACAATGTGTTCATGCACTCACTGCCGCCTGGCTTTCTAATTTTTGTAATTTTTCAGTAATGTGGTGAACTCATAATGAACACAAAATAGCTGTGTACAAATTCCTACGGAGATTCCAATAAATATAAAGGCTACAGAATAGAAAGTACAAAAACAAAGTTACTTCAATATCAATCCCATTGCTGGCGTCGAAATTTTGTGAAACGAAAATGCATAAAGGTTAGGGCAAAGGTATAAAATCACGAGAACCGGCGATTTTCTTATATTTTTTTTAATAAGTACATACAATTGCGATAAGGTGCAGGAAAATGAATCGAGACTCTTGAAGCTAGTTACAATCCAATAAATAAAAGTAAAAGGTTCTACTAATATAATCTTTATTTTCGAACAGATGATTATTAGTTTTGTTTGGTATGTCCGATGTAGGTAAATGCATAAGGGAAAATACAAACATTCGTGCATAAGTAAATATGTAATTGAGTATAGTTACGATTAGGATATGCCTCAGGCGCTGATAAGACTGTTCTTAAATTTTTAACATTTTTTTCATGCGCCGCTAACTTTAGTTGACTTTACGTATGTGCCTGTATGCTCGTGTGTGTGTGTATCTGAGTGCGGAAGTGTGAAAAGGGAACCGAAAGCTTAAATGCGTTTTCATTTAACACAAATAAAATAAAGAAGCTCATTTTCGTAAAATTTTTTTTGAGAAGGTAGTACCTAAATAGTGACATACAGACACACACACACACATACACACACACACAGCCCTACCCTCTTCATCAACATAACACTAATGGCAATAACAACCATACACTCACACATACATATATTAACACTGGCATAGGTACCCGCAAAACTTGCGTATGAAAAAATGAAAGTGTGTGTAAGTGTAATTTTAGAAATTGAATTTTATATCAATCTTGCATATACACACATATATCATCATGCTCATGTTAAGGCGCGTCTGCCTTTGCCAGTGTTCCGGAAAACTTGGGCAGAATAAGCTTAGGTAAGCATTCAGGTTTGATAGCATACAATTTGCAATTACCTCGAGTGACACTCCATTTTAGTGGTAAACTGAAGAACGAAAGCATCCACTAAAATAAGCATATAATATAATTTCCACATCGTTTCAATGAAATTGTTTCTACAAGTAATTGAGAGATCTGAAGGTAGTCGTATACACGCGAACCGAGCAGAAAGTGGCAGGTGTTGACAATTTTATTTTGTGTGGCATGAGCCATGTTGAATATAATTTAATAAATTCGACAAGTGTAGCGTAAAAAATATTCACATATATTTATTTATGTACATATGTAGATTATATAATACATATACTTAGTATGTACATAGTTAATAAAATTCCATTGAATTGAATTATTTATTGCATGCAGCACTTAAAATTTCATGACACTAAAAACACAAATTTGCAACGCATTTCATTTTTATTAAAGCCATCGGGCACTGATATATGAATGTAGTGATTGTGTATGTATGTATGGTATATACAAATTTGTGAAGTTTCACACAACAGTGCATAGCCTAGAAAATTGTTTACTGATTATTAAATTGATTAATTTGCGAAGTTTGTGATTGCTGATCTCCGAAAAGTTGTTTACTTGCTGTTGCTTCCGTGATGGAAAAAGCTCACAAAATGTTTACACAATACACTACCTCACAGTCTATTGATGTATGTACATAGGTATGTATGTATGTATGTATATTCCCAACGGGAAAAGTTTAAGTGCTTCCCTAAGATGCACAGATTCAATACTATTTTTACAGACTGAGAAACATTAGCGTTTTTTTTTCTCTTGTTGAAAAAATTGCTCCAAAATCTAACGGTGATATACGGTTCCATATTGTAATCTGTTCTAAAAAACTATACATAATTTTAACATTTATAAGCCGATTGACTTGAGTAAACATTTTGATTTTGAAACGACAACTTTACATGAAACTATGCTCCGAAATAGTGACGCTGTACATTGAAAATAATCGTTCAGTTGTGTGAACTCAAGGTGCATATCGTCGAAAATATCGTGGCCATTGAGCTCTATCTGACAACACTATTCGTCGTTTGGTGTTGAATTTTGTTGAGCACGGGACAGGGACAGTGGGAGATCATCGACAAGCCGTTCAATAACTCCCAAGACGTTCCAATTAACTGGTTGAAGCGGCAAGGGAGAGTGTTGCCGAGAAGCCACATGTGTCGTACCGTTACCGCGCTCAACATTTTGGCGTTTGTGGAACCACCTTGCCGGGCATTTTGAAGGTTGATCTTCATTTGAGTGCAATTTACTCAATAATATTGACGACAGACAGTCGCTTGGAATACGGCCAAACAGTCGGTCGAATAGTTGACAATGAACCTGATATTTGTAAGGAATTTTTGATGACCGACGAGGCCCATTTAACACTCTCTGGCGCCGTTAACAAGCGAAATTACAGCACACTAGATCCATGTAACACCAAAAAGTGAATGCTAGGACCGGCGCTTGGGCCGGCATTTGCAGCAAAACCATCATTTGGCCATTTTTCTTCAGTAAAGGAGGAACAGGTATCAATAGGAATCGATATCGATATGTTTGCCGACAAATGTGTGAAGAAGGTCTGGACTGTTACTGGTTTAAACAAGACGGTGTGCCATGCCACACTGCAAATCAAAAAATGCAGTTTCTGCAACGAAAATTCCCTGGACCCATTTCTTCAGATTTAACCAGTCCGGACTTTTTTTGTGGGGTTATTTGAAAGCAAATTATGCCAGCAAGCCTTAGACCATTGAGGAGTTCAAGGCAAAGCGAGATGCCCGAAAAATGATGGAAAATTCAGCAAAAAGGGCACATTTTACTTTGGTCCATAACGGCGGCCTCTTGATTGATGTTATATTGAAAAACTAGTGCAAATAAATTATAAAGGACCAAATTAAATAAAACTACCTCCAAAAGGAGGACCGTTGTTGTTTTTATAAGATACTCAATATTCACAAATTAACATAAAAGATGGTCGCTGTGGCGTAGTGGTAGTGCGTTGGACTGTTACGCATAGTGCCCGCGGTTCGAATCTCGGCACAGGCAAAATCAAAAAGTTGAAAAAATAATTTTTACACTTGGCATCACCCAAGAGTTAGGCAATGGCAAACCTACAGAAGAGTAAACATTGCCTATGAAAAGCTTTTCACTTCGCCGTTCGGATTCAGCATAAAACTGTAGGTCCCTTCCATTCATGTAAAAATATTACACGCAAAACAGAAGTGGGTGCGAAAAGCTTGGCCTATGGCCTCCATGGTCTGTTGTGCTATTAAAATAAGAAAAGAAGACATAAAAGACCCTTTATTTATTGTATACATGTCTTACAAAACACTTATGTATATGTAGATTTTAAAAATAAAATAACTCCCAAAAAATCTTAAACCAAATCAAAAAACAAATGGGAGAAAAAAAGAAAGTAAACTTGAGTATTTTGTTGTTAAATTGGGAAAATTGCTTTTTCCGAATTTGGCAAGTTCGTCTTAGATTATATTTAGTGTGTTAAACAGGCTTAGTGAACGTTAGGTTTGCCATAGAGAGAATAACAACAATGTATATAGAACAGACTGATCAAACGATCATTTCGGAACCAGCCATGTTTCCTCATCAGTGATCTTGGTGGTAGAAACAAAATGCCGGAGCTGCTAACCAAAAATACTTAAGACAAACGTTTTCAATAACCTACGAGTAAGAAGAGAGTTTTCTTTCTATGCTCCTAATTGCCCTGGCTACAATCCTTGCTCTACTTATAAGCGCTCTTCTTGTGGTCTTTGTCGGTTCTTTCTTTCTTATCACTGACATACAGTGTAAAAAGTAAACGACTGTACCGAGTAAGCAAACGTGCGCTTTTTGAGCGCATTTCTTCCCACTGGGTTATCTATCTTCCAACATTGACTTTGACCAAAGTCAACATCGATTGTAGTTGTTTTTTCTACTCCAAGATATAATCTAATTTATTTATTTATTTATTCAAATCATATACAGTCATAAATAAAAATACAACATAAAAATCACAGCACTAGCAACAAGACCATCAGCTGGTAATCTATTAATTAAAATGCTCCTTAATTAGTTATCTGTCAAATGCAATCTGTTCATTCAACATGAGAAAAAAATGACACTGACAGCTGCTATGATGACTCAAATATAATAAAAGAATAAAAGGAGTTATCTCATTTCAAGTATTTTCTTTATTAAGTATCTTGAACCAAACTCAAATGCTCAAGGGAACTGTAAGGTCTGAATTTTCTTTTTAATTGTGCTCTGCTTTCGTTTTACTTTTTGTGCCGAATATTGTCTATATTTTAAGTTTCAATTTAAGTGTGTGCTTTAACCAGATGCTGGGAATGGATTTTAGTCTGAGTTGAGACTAAATTGGTATTCAAAGTTTACGTTTTAATTTTTATTAATAAACTTTGGTTTGATTTGGATCTAGTTTTTGTATTATTTAAAAAATTATACCAATAAATAGAGTTATCTAAATTAAGTACAATAGTGTGAAAAAGGGAAGCCTTATATTCCTTCCTTTTCTGACTTATTATTCTAATGTTGCTCAACTCATACTCTCCCCCTTCTGCCCTTGAATGCATTGTTAATCTCAATCCCACCCATGACATTATATACAAATGTTTTTACATACTGAAATAAATACTTATGTACAAATATGTTTCTACTTAAGCTTATATGTATAATAAGAAACCAATAAAGAAACTAAGAAGAAGAGAGGAAGAATGCGATTTAAGAAGATCTTATGTTAACTCAGGTTAACTTCTTCTTTTCTTTTCATAGCTCAATAGCCCTAGGCCGAGCTTTTCGCAACCACTCATGTTGTGTTACAATTGTACATAATACAATTTAATGCCGAATTCGAACGGCGAAGTGGAAAGCTTCAAAGCTTTCATAGGCAATTTTGACACTTGTAGGTTGTTTGCCATTTCTTGCCAAGAGGTGGTGCCGTGTAGAAGAATTATTTTTTCTACTATTGTATTTACTTTATTACTGATTATTATATTATTTATTTTTCACTAATTAATGGAAACTACATACATACGTAAATATAATTTTTTTTGAGTAAGTGATTATCTACTCACGATCACGAATGCTCACGAAGAAATTTTTTAAATTCACGTAGCCTTTAATTTTCGGTCACGCTTATTTACGACCTAAAATTTACGACTCACGCAGGAACACTCACGTGGAAAATTATTAAAAATAATGTTTATATTACGTATTTCGACAATTTTTTTATGAAAATACTCGTTCATTTAAGAAAAATGGTTATGCATTCATTCTTCAAAGTAATGGCCACTGCTAGCTACAAATTTTTTCCTTCTCTCTGGCAATTTGTGAAAGCCGCGCCCAGCTGTACGAATCTACCAATTACCAATCTACCAACACCTCGTTGATCCCAGAAAACACAGAGCATTGTCTTCTTTCCTAAGCGATTTAGCTTTGCTATCGATTTGGCCAGTTTTACCTGGCTTAAAACATATGATCTTTTACGTTTGGGATTCTCAAAATAGATCTATTTTCCAGATCCATCACCAGTAACAATTCGATGAAGATATGACTTTCTTTAGTAGCTGGCGAGCAACATTTCACAGGTGGTTTTTCGATTTTCTTACTGTCTTTCAGTCAATTCATGCGGCACCCATCTGCCCATCTTCCCACCTTCAAAATCAATCCCATGGCATTTAAACGTTCAGAAATGCATTGTTGGGTCACACTTAATGGTTCTGCAAGTTGCTCTTGCGTTTGACCATCATCCTCATCGAGTAAGGCTTGCAATTCGGCATCTTCAAACTTTTTCGGCGGTCTTCCACGTTCTTCGTTTCTCACATCAAAATCGCCACTTTGTGTTTTGCCTAGAGCATGCTGCCACAAGCATTCGATGAGATTCCAAAGCAGATTTCTTCAATTTTAAACAGAAAATCAATGATGTCGGCATGTCGTAGTTTGTAGGCACAAAATTCGACATTTTTACGAGCGAAAAAAAATACGTTGTTGTATGAAACTTCATTGTTTATGAACTGAATATTTTTGACAGAACTAAATGCGAAGAAATGACGCCAATGATTTGGTTTGACAGAGCGTATAGTTTTACCTAGCGACACAGAGATGCCATGACCGGTTTCATACTTGTACACCTGGTAGACCGAATGACATTTACATTATTAAATTAATTCTTTTTTAAGTAAACTTCAAAATCCAAGCTTTTTATTCAGCACTCATTTTGATTAAATATGTTTGAGACATGTTACATACATATGTATGTAATACATACGTATGTAATAAAATAATACGTATGTAAATTTTATAAAAATTTTCCGTGAGTTACGAAAATTTAGTATTCATGCAATATCACGCACGTTAAAGTCTCACTAACGTACACTGACGACATTTTTCTGATCTTATGAATAAATTTCTCACCGAAAATTTCCGAAACTCGCCGTATTTCTAAAGATAAAAATGGTGATTTATTTATTAAATGATGCTGGGAGATGCTGTTACTTACTATATGTGTTCTCTCACTCATTTATTATTTACTCCCGCTTATTCAAAGGTTTTTACAACGATGAAAGCTTAAATTTAGAATTGGCTTAAAGGAAATTGAAATATAAGTAATTTGACAGTGTAATACTTCCGGAACATCTGAAATATTTATCTAGTTACACTAATTAATGTACGAAATATATGTAAAAGATTAAATTTTCTGCAACAAAAATTCGAATTTTGTTATAGAGAAATTATTGCATATTTTAGAGAAATTGAAAAACTTTGTTATTAAAATTACCACATAAATAGATTTACTAAAAAATTTATCAAAAATGGTTAGCTTCAGACAAAGAGGCATAGAATTCTTGTACGTCGATATACATAAAACTAATCTATTTCAGCTGCATACTGTTAAGTTAATTTCATGGAATAATTAAGCTTTAAATACAACTTAATCACATGTTGGTGAAATATTCGTTAGGGAATTTGTTCTTATAGTAGTTCTGTTTCTTCTACACTTTGTGAACTCAACAAAACTAAATAATTGACTCAACAAAAATTATGAGCTAAGTAACTTTGCCAATTAGGAAAAGTTTAAACGAAACGACGACGAAAGAACTAGTATGTGTAAAACTACATTAATCCTCTTTGAAATGTTCCCTCAAATTTTTAATTAAATTTCATCAAAGCTAATTGCTTTTAAAAAGTTGCCACTTTTTAAAACAAATACATATCAAAAAACTAACTATAGTACATATTTAGCTCATTAATGTGACATACATACGTTTTTGCGGTGGATTCGAAAAGAAGTAATATTCTGTTGAACAATCCTGCCGTCACAGCTTTTCTAGATTAGTAAAATTATGAACTTGTTTCCCCAATTCGATATTTTAACTGTAATACAGCAATACAATGGTTTAAAAAAACTTCAACTGATCTGAATTTTTATAAATTTAGTCTTATTTAAAAAGGTAATAAAGTGAAAAGTTTTTAGTATTATTATTTGTAACTGATAACCAACAGGAAGCGTTTGCGCCTCTACATCTAATAATTGAGTATTATAAAGCAAAAGCTTGCAGGAAAGTACCCATAGTGAGCTACCTTTTGCCACCCTCTCCAGAGACGATATAAACTAGAAATATAACTTCGAGGAACTTTTCAAAGTTATAATTGGTAATAAGATTGAATGAAGCATCAAGATGTTCAACACCGCTCATAAAGAGAATGTGGTAAAATACAAGTATGAAAGGTACACTAACGGCTCGAGAACAGATAAAGTACCGGATGTAGGGGGGTAAGCAATACAGGTTCTAAGCAGACATTTTTACCATACGACTCTGTGCTCAGTTCACCCTCGAACGTGAACGCCAGGCTGCTACCAAAGCACTAGTTTCCTGAGGACGAAGAAGGTCATCATATTCTGGATACCTGGGCACACAGGTATCTATGATAACGAGTTAGCTGACTACATAGGGAGGAACACAGCGGTCATGACTTACAATGGCCCAGAACCCCTGACAGGTTCAGGAAAATAAACCATAAAGGACACTTTACAGAAATAGGAAGGCAACATTAGATCACCCCTCATCTTAAGCAATCAAAGCCAGTAATTGAGCATTTCAACCCTGAAAGAGCTGCCTTTTGTCTTAAGCTTAGTAAAAACCAACTCAGAGAAATAAAGGGTTTCCTCTCAAGGTACAACTTAAGCATTGATCAGGATAGCACCTGTAGGATTTGTTAAAGTGAGAAGGAAACAAGAGAATCCATCCTAATCCATCTATAATTGCGAGGCATTCAACCGCAGATGGAAAATATATCTCAAGCACTACCAACCAGAAAGTAGGAACATCATAACCTTGAAGTCACATACTAATATACATACTAATGAAATATGTCAGCAAGATTAGCTTGTGTGATAGATTTTAACCAAGCTACTATCAAGGGTACAATAGATATTTCGGGTCACAGTACACATCATCCCGTTAAAAAATCAATCAACAGATGGCACTATTCAACCAATCGTTTAATGGTTAAATTTACAAAAAGATAACTAAAGGTTATCATGATGAAGAAAAATGATTATAGATCCGACGAATGGCTACGTTATTTACCTATCAAAAACAACCAAAAACATTATTAACAAAGCATTTAAAGAATTCCGAAAATTTGAAATTGAATTTCTATAAATTTTCTTATTTTTTAAAGTGCTCTCCAATGATATTTAACAAATTCAGTATAAAACTGAAATAATCCTCTTATCGAAACGAAACTTTACAATCTTTACAATTTGTACTGTGAAAATCACAACTTGTGCGTCGTTCCTGTCATCTCATTTTTCAACATTATCTCATCGTTAAATACATTTCATACAATGAACTGCTTTTAAAGCACCATCTACTTACTTACTTAATAGCGGAAAAATACATAAAAATTATTGCAGAATATATCGTTCAAAATTTATAAAAATACAAACATTTTTATTATTTCTCATTAATTTCCAAACTTAAACTACAAACAAGGACGAAAATTTCTAACACAAAATAAAACTCAGTAACTTAAATAATCTAGAAAATCTATGAATGCAAAATTTTTTATATTCACTTTTTCTTCTTTTCTTAAAGCTGAAATCAATTCCAATTGAGAGAGAGAACAAGCTGAATTGCGGTGAACAGTGAAACTATTCAAGAATGAGAAAGAAAATAATCAAAACTTATTTAATTAAATGTACTTATTAGTTGTAATGCTTACTATCACTAAATTTATTATAGAAAAACTCACACTTTTTATGCAACTATTAAAATGTTATGCATATACAGCCTTGGCTATACCAATAGCACACATTTTAAGAAAAATGTTTAACCGTATACATTTTAAGTTAAAACTTATTGAAATTTTCGCATTGTGCCTCAATTTTGTGTAAGCAACACTGATAACAAATGGACACAAAAATTGTACACTCTTAAAAATATAGGAATTTTTTAAAATCCATAAATTTTTTTGTATTCCATTTGAAGTAAAATTAATTTTTTTTATAAAATGGGACATGAGATGAACTGCGTGAAAAAAAGTCAGTGAAGAAACAGGAAAAATTAAATCTGATATCGCTAAATTTCTGCAATGCTCTCGGAAATGCTATATAATGCATAGTTGACATTGGTAAAAAAAAAAAAAAACTGAAGTTCATTGTGATGAAGGCATAACACTTGCCAAAATGGCTGTCTATTTTTTGATCGGTGTCCTGTGATTGTATTCCCTCTCTCATTCTCCCTCCTTCTTCCTCCCACCCATTAATGGCAATAAGAAAAAAAAGAAAAATACTTAACCGTATTATTTCTTTTATGTATTTGCTCTACATTGTTTATTTAATTAATTTTTCTCCTTGTACTTTAAGTATTTTCTGATTATGTGTCTAAGGCATTTCGTAGTAGTGCTGAGTTTTTCTTTGATTGTCTTTATATTAATTGAAAACCAACTTATTTTTCCAACTCTTCTGAATATAAAAATCAATAACTTTACATAAAAATAAACCTATTTGCTTTCGCGATGTAATTTTGTTTAGTTAAAAAATTAACTTTTCTTTTTTATGAGAAATTATGCTATTTCTATGTCCATGGCTGTATATTATATTATGTGTATGTATGTATGTATGTATGTATGTATTAATTGGTTGTGAGAAATTTATACCTACTCATGTAGTCAAACGACAATCGATAAAATTTGGCGCTTTATACACATGCAAGTAAAATTTTATTCAACGCTGCCTGCACGTGCGTATTTCAAGTTCATTGGCACAAACACTGCAATCATTATTATTCAATAAATTAATAACAATTTATGAATATTTCATTGTTTACTTTCAAATTCTTCTTTTATTTTAATTACAGCACTCAATTAATTGATTATACTCTAACATCACAAACATAAAATTGGTTTTGGTATTTTTTCGTGTGGCGATATTTTCATTAATTTCTTACTTTAATATTGACTCTTTCTTCGTTTTCTTTAGCTCGTCGCTTTCAAAAGCGTCTTAACCGACCGAGAATGCGTTATCAACTAAAGTCTATTTGCTTCTTAAATTTAGATATCATCAACAGCAGTAGCAACAGCTGCTGTCACGGATGCTGTCGACAATGTTGCTGTTGCTGTTGTTTGTTGCCACAGTTTCTGAACAGCCTTAGCCGATTGCGGCTTCCTTTTTGTATATACACTGCTTGTGTTTCTGCTTTTCCTTCATATTCTTTTTCTTCTCCCTGTTTTACATTTACTGATAATTTTCATTGAAAAATACATTCTCATATCCATATTTGTATTAGAATAACCACATCAGGCAAACAAGTGTGAATAGTAGCAGTATTGGTAAGCCAACTCAAACATGCTCTATTACACACACACTGTCACAAATATCTATAATAGTATCGTAGAAGAAGGAAAAATATAGGTATAAGAAGAATTTGGCGCGCATTTTTGTGAATGAATTTATTTTTGGTTAGCCTTTTCTTGTTGCTGTAGTTTGTTGATGATTATAAATAGTATTAGTTTGTCTCATTCGAACATGGCTTCCAACACTGAACCAATATTATTTGCAACATAACTGTTCAGTCGGTGTTATAAACGTGTTAGCAGCATGCTGTGTTGCATATCAAACATGTTGCAAGCAAACTTGTTTGTCTCAATGGTGTTTGTTTCATTAACTGCCGATGTACAATACAGTAGAATTTTCTTCCCATTTTGTTAAAAATTAATATCAAAAGAAACACAAAAATGCAAACTTCTCACCTACCTTTTTCCTCCCTCGCCCACAGAATCAAATTACAAGCAAGAAAAATTTATGTGTGCAAATTGAGGATAATCTTTTAAATATTGGAAATTAAATATTAAAATTTCTCCAACAAAAAGATTCACACACACCCACACACATATTCACACTCACCCGAATTCATGCGATGCAATGTGTTCAAGCTGCAAGGATAAGTCAAGGCAAATTTGTATACTATAAAATGAGATTTTACCACTAAACTATGTATTACAAACATATTTAGCCATTCTTCCGGTAACAGAAAAACTACTGCATAACTACTTTCATACATCAAATAATTTATATGAGCACATGGAGAACATTTCGACCCAAACATTTCTTTCATTCTTCATGAGTAAATATGAAGAAAACTTTGAAGATTATTATATCATTAGTTTAAAAATAAGTTTCATAGTGGAAGGAAAACTAATTATTGCTTTACTTTCATCCCTGGCATATAAGGATAGTCGAGTTCTCCCTAAAATAGCATCATAATTTTAAAAGAATAACTTCTTTGATAAGTTCACAAGAACTTAAATTTAAAGCAAAAAAGTTTACGGGTATCGTCACTGAATTATTTCTCTATTAATATAAATTATTATTACGAGTTTGCATAATTACACTATTCTTCAAAATTTGAATTACATTTTCTGACACGGAGTATTTTTTTCTTTCTCGTTTTTAAATTAACGAACTTTCTTGTTTAAAATTTTAATCCAGGGACTAAGTCTAAAAACAATTAAAATTCAACGAAAGTAAAAACCTTATCATAAAGTTCTAAAATTAAACTTATTTAAATTATTGCCAAGCGTTAAATTTTCAGAAAATATCACCACAACTAGATGGTAGGTCGCTGTGGCGTAGTGGTAGTGCGTTCGACTGCTACACAGAGTGTCCGGGGTTCGAATCTCGTCACAGGAGGCAAAATCAAAAAGTAGAAAAAATAATTTGTCTATACGGCACCACCTCTTGGCAGGCAATTGCAAACCTACAAGAGTAAAAATTACCTTTCACTTCATCGTTCGGATTCGGCATTAAACTGTTGGTCCCTTCCATTCATGTACAAATATAACACGCACAACATGAGTGGATGCGAAAAGCGAAAAGCTCGGCCTAGGCCCTCCATGGGCTGTTGTGCCATTAAAAGTAAGTAAAGTAAGATGGTAGGCACCTTAAAAGTATTTTATATACTTAGTTAATGTATGAAAAGAGTTAAAAGTTGAGTTACAGTTGATACCTGAAGAGACAGGAGGGCATGTAATTTATGCATTAAAGTTTCCATAATTGTATGAAAAGATTAATGAAATTACTCTTTCCATTTGGATTTTTCAATAGCACTTCTTTTTCTCCGTCTATAATTGCAACGACAGCTAGTGGGGAGCTAAAGGCCGAGCTTTTTGCAACCAGTCATGAAAATTATTTATAGTTACAAGCCCCATTATTCAAATGAAAAGATACAATATTTTAAAGTATTTAATATTTAATGAATTTTAAAGAATTTCAATGTAATGTAATAAAATAAAGTTTAATAATTGGTTAAGCCATCCAAATTCTACTTTTCATACTTTCCATTCTACTTATTTCTCTATTTTCCAAAACTATTTTCCAGTATCGTTTTTATTTCTATTCTTTCTTTCCAATTTTATTCCTACTCTTCCTACCTTTCCTCTTTTGCTATTCTTTTGAATATTTTAAAACCATTCGGGTGCATTCTTTCTATTTTATTGTACTTTCTCATATTCCATTTTTAATAAATTAATTTTGCTATTCCAAATCCGATTTCCTGCATTTTCTTTTTTATTTTAAATCCGTTCTTTTTCAATTTAATAATAATTCATCTCAGAGTTGTCCATTTGTTTTTTTAATTGGCAACCTGACAACGTAAAGACCAATATAAAAAAAAATTAAATAAACGACAGCTTCGTGTTCGGTAGACAAATATATGACGTCACTTCTTTCATCACTCGTTCAGTACCCACTTTTTTGTCCGTGTTGCCTCTTGTCTTCGTTCTTCATCAGCAGAACCGTTTTAGTCAAGCGGTGGTTTTGTTTAGAATATATTTTTGTAATTTTAAATTTTTGAATGTTCTCAACGCCACGTTGAGAAGCAGTGAAAATAAAGCTTGAAAAATTACATATTTAGTATACATATTTCAAAAGCTCAATTCAAAATAAATAATAAAGCAATCTTTCATCAAGACGAAATTGCGAAGTCATTATGGATGTAATCACGTTTATTTATATTTAATATTTATACTTAATATTATGAAGATACATTTCAGTGATAATAAAATGGCCCGTTAACGCACCTGTCGCATCGAAAAGTCCAAAAAGGAAATTATCAAAGCACAGCGCGCAAAATTCCAAGTATTTGGCATGAGTTTTAACTTCTGTTAAAAGGAATTTTTTTATTTTGTTTACGTAACTTTAAATAGCAGCAAAGCATAAGGAGACTATTCAATGTATTTATTATTAGAAACAAGATAAAACTTATGAACTACCTTCTTTTCAATGAAAATGAACAACAGAGAGTTCCGAGAATATTTTCTTGATATAAAAATTAAAAAAAAAACCAACGAAAGCTGACGATGTTTCTTCGTAAGAGCTATTAAGATGAGATTACCACAGTGAGAATGTCGACTCCTTTCAATAACATTATTCATGCTTAAAAAAGTGAAGAAACCAATATGTAAATACACTCAAAAGAAAACACTGCGGGACTGAATGATTTTTACATACTTTCGATACTTATAAGTGGATAAGTAGACATTTTTTAGCAGCTTTTCTCACATATTACTAGGTTATAGCTAACACAGGTATGTAGAGGTAAAGTAGCTAGTTTTCAATTATAATACCTATAAATTGTTTCGGAAGATCATGCCATTAAAGCTGGAGTGCAGCAGGGTTCGGTCCTCTCCCCTGCAATTTTCCGAAGAGTGCCATTTACTTATTTGCTTTACTCATTCATATGCCTGTTCAAAACGTCCTAACTCTTTGGAGATTGAGAGGAAAAGGCATGTTATGAATGGCTCACTCAGTAAAGATCTCCAGTCAATCTCCAAGTGCGGTCTCATGAATAGAGTTGAGTTCAATGCTCGTAAGACCCCATGTTGTCTGTTATCTCACAAACGAGTCTCCCAACCCCACGTTAAGGCCCTACATATGGGTGGGGTAGGTACTGCAGAGACAGTGACTCTTGATGTTCTGGGCATGTCCATCCAATGTGATGTTCATTGGAATCTTTTGACGTGTCGAAAGAAGCAGCCAAGTGTCTCGGCTTTCTTAGGCGATGTACATAATATTTCACTCCGACTGACCTCCGCACGATATACACCACCTATATACGTCCTAAATTGGAGTTTAATTTGCACCTATGGGCTGGAGTTTCAGGAACGTGACATCGAGCGATAAAGCTTATATGAGACAGTAGAGTTTCCAGCTCTATTGACTCCTTGGAACATCGTCGAAACGTGGCTTGCGTTTCTCTGTTTTACCGTTACTTTCACGGTACATGTTCTGCTGAGATGCACAAGCTGATGCCGCCAGTTCGAGTTTGGGTTCACCAAAACTACACGAACAGCAAGATGCCTTCCACGTGGACACGGTGTTCCACCGCGCTACTCATTACAGAAAAATATCTTTTATCTGTCTTACCGCACATATTTGGAATAAGGTCCCTAAAAATATTTACCCCGATTATTATGACCCTTGCAAATTTAAAGCAAACGCACATAACAACTTCTCCCTCCTTCTTCCTCGCACCTATCAATCTTCCTGGCAATCAACACAATGCTCTGAATTCATAGGGGTACCCCTTCAGTGTTGACAGTATTTAAAAGAAAAACAAAATACAACCAAAGAACCACAGCAGCTGTAAGGAGTTAGTTCAATACCAAACGCTCATTACAAGTAGTTTGGTAGCTGATATCTGAAGTATCATAAAATAAATCAGTGAGGTTCATTAATAAAAGGAAATTGTTTGAAATAAAACAAAATCATTTTTGACGTTGCTAACGAAAACCATTTTTTTTTTTAATGTTCCAAATTCAATTTGCAAATTCTGGACAAATATGAAACATTCTTAATTAGAAAATGAACAAAATCGAATTTAAAATTCTACTGCAGCACAAAGTTCCCGGGGAAACAAAAATCAACGTTGCGTATGAGTAACATTTAATTCATTCGTATGTTCTTTCTTCTTTTTATGGCACAACAGCCCATGGAAGGCCTAGGCCGAACTTTTCGCATACACTCATGTCGTGCGAGTTATTTTTGTACACGAATTATTCCGAATCCGAACGGCGAAGTGAAAAGCTTTTCATAGACAATTTTTACTGTTGTAGGTTTGCCATTGCCTGCCAAGATGTGGTGCCGAGTAGAAATTTTTTTTTTCCTTTTTTGAGTTTGCCTGTGCCGAGATTCAAACCCCGGACACTTTGCGTAACAATCCAACGCATTACCACTACGCCACAGCGACCAGTACTTTCATATTTACTTATTATATTATTCAGTTTTATTAGTATTTTGAAATACTTTGTAATACATTCAACTTTATATTTACAATACTTACAACTTAAGATTATTTAATACCATAAATAAAAATGTATTAAAGTGACAATACCATGTTTTTGTTTTATTTTATGTTTTTTTTTTAAATTTTTTGTTTGAAGTCGATACATTTTCTTTTAAACCTATATGTTTTGTTCAATTGTATGAGAAAATGCTGAAGAATTGACTTCAACTAATATTTAGAAAGTAATTAATTTACATATCTGTTACAGTAGAATTCACACGCAACCAACTTAAAGCTTACCATCACAACGCAATATCCTACATGGGCATGAAAGTAATCTGCTATTGAATTTTCTCAGAAACATTTACAAACCTTATAATACGCATTCAATCAATGTAGCCGTAATTCCCTTCATAGATTTCCCACAGCTAATCAGATGCCAAACCAGAAATTGCTCAAAATCTCCAATGTGATTGACTACTTTCAGTGAATACCTGCAGAAAAAAAGCTGTGGAACCTCTTTTGAGCGCAATTATTCCGTGTGTGAGTGTAGCAATTTACATAACAAATGCACACGTACCAAGTTACAACTTCTAGATTTACTTAAATTAACATTACCAGCAACTTCGTCATTACAGCGAACAACATTTTTAACAGCAATGGAAAGCTATAAGTGAAAAGTGAAAGTGTAAATGAAAAAAGCTATAAATTTTCAAACAGATTGAAAAGGTTTTACAATTTTTCGAATTTCCAGTGAATATTAAATGAATGAAATGAATTTGGATTGAATGATTCAACGAGCGAATAAGTAACCGAATGAATACAAGAATAAATGTGATAAATAACTTTGATAAGATTTGAATGTTTGCAGAAATTTACAGAAACTGAATTATTGATAGAGTTAATGCTACATGATACAGACAACAAACGATAGTACGCGGAAAAGAAAAAGGAGGGATATTAACTATGACCACGATGGAAGTGATAATAGTAATGATGATGCTGATAATATCGTTGAGTTGCAATTTAAAAAAATAACTGAAACACAATTTATTAAAATAGGATAAACAAAGTTCAGAGTATATTTTGTATGGTATTTTCGGTAGGCTGATTCAGAAAATGGCCATTTTGTACACACCTAGCAAACATTAAGTAGTCACCGTGGCGCAGTTGGTAGTGCGTTGGCCTGCTACGAAGTCTGTCGGGGGTTCAAATTTCGGCACAGGCAAAAAAAAAAGGAGAAAAAAACGATCTTCCTACACGACACCACATCTTGGGATGCAATGGCAAACCTATAAGAGTAAAAATGGTATACGAAAAACTTTTCCCTTCGCCACGTTCGGATTCGTAATAAAACTGGAGGACCCTTCCATTTATGTACAAATATAACACGCACAACATGAGTGGATGCGAAAAAGTCGGCCTAGGCCCTCCATTGTGCCATTTAAAGAATAAAGAACGACATTTTCTACGATTATGTAAATTGAGAAAAATTAGAAATCACTAATAAAATCAAGTTTGCACAAAAACAAAAATGGTTTTTTCACCTAAAATTGGTAATTTTGCAAACTTTCAAATGTTTCTATTTTATAAACTTTCCCATAATATTAACTGATATAGTAAGAATCTTGGGGACGTATATCTCCACTTCAACATGTTAAAATTTACAAAACAATCGCATAAAAATTTGCCGAATTGTGGTCAATTATTAGGTGAAAATACCTTAAAAATATATGCACTCTAATTTTTTATATTTTTGTTTTTAATGTTGAAATGAAAGAAACGTAGCACAAAAAGGCAGCATAACAAATAACTGAGGTACAAAAGCAAGAATATTATTAAATTGATTAATGGGTGAATGTGAATTATGCCTTCCTGAGTGTATCTATAAATCTTGATGAATAATTGCAGGTGCTTACTTTGTGTGAAAACTTACACTTACACTTTAAATGGTATATGTATGTATGTATATCTATTATGAATCTTATGCTCGGTATATTCTGAGAAGTAGGGCAAACTTGTTGGCCTTTCCAGAAGTAATTAATAATAACCTTTTAAAAATTTCTTATGATTTATAATAATATCACACACAGAAATTATCTTACAAATAAGTTTTCAAAAACAAGAAATCAAATTTTTCGATTCGTTGAAATTAAACGAGGAATTGTGAATACCATTGATTTCACGCGTCATTTTAAGGTTTAAAAACCCAGTGTAGGATTCTAAAAATATTTAAAACATGTTTTAAAAAAAAAAAAATTCTATTAATATTTTTTATAAGTATGCTAAAAAGTGTAGCAGTAATTGAGCTGCCATTAGGAAATAAATTACCATTTAAGTTCCATTCCAAAATTATTGAGTCTGACGAAGTTATACATTATCCAAAGATTTTTGAATACGTGGTTTACCAATACCCACACGGGTGACTCAAATGAATTTTGCAGGTAAATGCGCCTGGTGCTAAGGTTTAAATAAGAGCGATGCACTTGTCTGCACTGAGGACACACATTTCCATTGGTCAAAGAGCTAGCAAATTAGAATACAACATGGAAGCTGCCAAACGATTTGAAACCATCACCAACTCGGGAAGTGAATTCAACATTATTTGACTTCGTTGAGAACGTCACTATGTCCCAGCTAAAAATAGCTTAAATTTTAGCAACACAGAGATGGAAATGTTCAAAAATCATTTTGTATTATAATAAAACCAATCCAAAACCAAATGTTGTAGCAGTACTCCATCTAGAGAACAATACTGCACAGCAAAAGAAAGCAGTTCATCGAGATAGCTTGTGCGAAGAGCTCTTCTTCTAATACTAACCAGATCAAAAAACTCAAATAGTGTAGATTAGATTTGGATGTGGGCAAGAGGGCCATAGATCTTCCAAAGCACTCAGTCCGCTGGACTATTCTACTTGGCAAAAAAAAAGGGATAGGAAAAGACTTAAGTGGATAAGTGTAGTGCAACGAGGTCACATACCCTAGCTGGACATACAGTTCAAATCCGGTTCCAAGCCATGGGGTGGCATTTTGTTACCACTTGATGTTTTTGCCACTACCTACCAAGAGGTATACTTCTATATTTCCTTTCAATTCTTGAAATACAGTTTAATATAGTTGAAATATAGTTTTACGAGAATTAATTACCGGCAATCGAACCGTCAACCTCCTGGGTGAAAGTATAGTCATCTACCCTCTACACTATCGAGGTCTTCAAAACAAAATTAATAAAACTGGAACTAATGTTTAGTATAGGAAAGCCTATTTTCGAAATTTACGATGATAAAGGAATTTAAGGCGAATGAGGTTCCGGAGCGAAACGCAACTGGCTGCATAAAGCCCAAGGGAAATTTCTTTATTATGTGTCAAAAAGAACACACAGTGAATCTGTACCAGACGTAGGACGCTATTTGCGTATAGAGCAGTGTCAGTCAAACTAAGTACAAAAATTACCGTTCGGTCCATTCTCATCAATTCATTGCTTGAGGAGCCAAAAATCCTTAATTTTACTTTTTTTATAACATAAGTATGTACTTAAAATATGTGCAATGAAACTGATTACTCTTTTCAATAAACTAAATCAAAATTGTACATGAAGAAATTTGGAAAGTCTGTGATCACCCGAGTGGGTATTGGTAAACGGCGTATATAAAAAGACAAAGTTGAAAGGTATAAGAATATAGTATAAGTACTTTATTCCAAAAATACTTTTCTATCTTTATTATCTACAACAAATCGAGTATGTGTCTTTGAAGATTGGATTAAAACTTACCAAATACACACTCACTCAACATGAATGGATGCGAAAAGCTCGGTCCCGGCCCTCCATTAGCTGTTATGCCACTAAAAGAAAAAGGAAAGAAGAGAAAATAAATATGGAAAAGGTAAAGGAAAGGGCAGCCAATTGTAACGGAAAGGGCAGCCAATAATAACGGAGAGGATTTGTTAGATCACCCTTTTACCTTTTATGTATATGTGTATGCATGTAGAATTGAAGATTGCCTCAATCATAGAAGTACACAGGGGGAAGGGCGGCAGGGGAACACAGTTGTCCGTTCCCCTCTGAGATCTGAAAAACATATTAACCTTCGCATGTACTCAAAGCTGGTCATCGTTAATTATAAAAATTAACACCTATTTTTTAACTTTACTTATAATGGCACCACAGCCCATGGAGGGCCGAAGCCGAGCTTTTCGCATCCACTCATGTTGTGCGTGTTATATTTGTACATGAATGGAAGGGACCTACAGTTTAATGCCGAATCCGAACGGCGAAGTGAAAAGCTTTTCATAGGCAATTTTTACTCTTGTTGGTTTGCCATTGCCTACTCTACTTTGCCTGTTCTACTTTAACACCATTAACCCGAAAAGCGTTAACCAAACAGTTAACGTTAACGCCACTGGGAGACTGTGTGTCGACTTGAAATGGAGAAGTGCAAAAATCTAAGAATAAAGGAAGTGAAAAATCAATTGAAACATGTGGGAAAATATTACCTATAAAACCAAAAAGGAGTTATTCAACTGCGCAAATAATTCAGCCTTGCCATTTTGGACTTAGTGACTACAAAATTTTAAATTTTATTTACTCTTTCTTCAGAAAGAAAAAATATATCTTGTTATAAAAATATGGACAATATAGTACTTAGTTGCATTTAAAACCAAATTTGACAAGCATTGGAGAGTTGAAAATTTAACTTCTATCTTTTCTTCATTTTTTACAACCGCTAGCCAGAGCCAAGCTGCCAAGTCTGTGCGGAATAAACAACTAGAAAATGTTTTAAAAGTTCTTCGACATAAGAATTCATACTAAAATCTTTTAAGGAGGTACCTAAATAATATCTGCCAAAATGTCTCCATTTTGAATTTAAAATTTCAGTGCTTCAGGAGTAGTGTGCTGGACTGCTACGCAAATTGTCCGGGGTTCGAATCTCGGCACAGGCAAAATCAAAAAAATAGAAAAGATAATTTTTCTACACGGCACCCACCACCACCTCTTGGCAGGCAATGCCAAACATTCAAGAGTAAAAATTGCCTATGAAAAGCTTTTCACTTCGCCGTTCGGATTCGGCATTAAACTGTATGTCCCTTCCATTCATGAACAAATATAACACGCACAACATAAGTGGATGCGAAAAGCTCGGCCTAGGCCCTCCGTGGGATGTTGTGCCATTAAAAGTAAAGTAAGTGCTTCAGGCTAAAATTGCCAGCCATTTCAATGTAGGATATCAACACCTCGAAAGCTCCTACGTTTTGTATCTTTTAAAATTCAAAATTTCCAATATTTAGTAAGTACAAATTGTGTATGTATACAAAACAAGTTTTCCTGAAACCAAAGACCGTGTATTTACATAATATTATTAATGTACTCAGATCAAGAAATATTCTTTTTTTGTTTATCAATTAAGTTCTTCCTCAAAAGAGTTTAATATTATATTCGAACTTTAAACTAGTTATTTGCTTTCAGTGACATTCCTTAGTAAATTTTTTGGGAAATATTTTCCAGTTCGCGGGATTTATTTAATTTAATTTATTTTCAAATACCAAATTTACAAACATGTGAAGCAAACTTTCTCACATAAAACAGGCAAATAAAACTACCTTAACTGCTTAACACATATTTCTAAATTTTCAGGAGAAGCAAAAAACCTTTTGATCTTCAATGTTCTCAGTATTGTTTTAAAAAATTTTAATTTAAAGTAAGTTGGATTCATTTAATCATAATTCATAAAAAACTCGATTATGAAAAATAGTATACTAGGGCTTTTGCAAATTAAGGCAGCAGTAAATAAATTTTCACGTAAGAGCGTATGTTTGCCTTTGAACTCCACTCTTTAGTAAGTTGTAAACAAAAGGTATGTTAATATGTTTAAGGTTGGCAGACAACTGATATCACAAAGGACTACCAAAAATAAATGCAATCAAGAAGGGCATCAAGTACCACAAGCAATATTTCAAAGGAGACAATAATAACATATACAATGTATATATGTTTGTATATATATTATAAATACATACAGGGTGCGCCATCTTTGATGTCGGTATGTAAACATTGAATAATTTTAACATTTATCAACCGATTGAGTTGAGTAATCATGTTTTTAAAACGTCAATTTAGTACAATTTTAACCATGAATTGCTTCACACCGAAACAACGCGCCGAAATAGTGACGCTGTACATTGAAAATAGTTCTTCAGTTGTGTTAACTCAAGGTGCATATCGTCGAAAATATCGTGGCCAACAAGCCACCGACAAGTCTGACAACACTATTCGTCGTTTGGTGGCCCAAGACGTTCCAATGAACTGGTTGAAGCGGTAAGAGAGAGTGTTGGTAAGAAACCACATGTGTCGTATCGTCACCGCGCTCATCATTTTGTCATAAATAGAACCACCGTGCGGTCATTTTTAAGGATTATTTGCATTAGACTCAAAGTATATTGCCGACAGACCGCCCACGTCTCGCTTGGAATACGGCCAAACAGTCGCTCGAATGGTTGACACTGAACCTGATTTTTGGAAGGGAATTTTGGTGAGCGACGAGGCCCATTTCACACTCTCTGCCGCCGTTAACAAGCAAATTGCCACATTTGGAAAACGGATCGTTCAAACGAGATCCATAAAACACCATCGTATGACCACAAAGTGACTGCCTAGGCTGACGTTTGCGCCAAAACCATAATTTGGCCATTTTTTTCGATGGGAATCGATATCGATGGATGTTGGTTCATTATGTCTGCCCGCAAAAGTGTGGAAAAGGTCTGGACGGTTACTGGTTTCAACAAGACGTTGCGCCATGACACACTGCAAATCAAAAAATGCAGTTTCTGCAACGAAAATTCCTTGGACGTGTGATGTAAAAAATGGCTACATTGACTGTCCATCCAGATCTACAAATTGGCCCCCCCCTCTCCCCCTCCCCCCCCGGACTTCTTTTTGTGGGCAAGCCTTAGACCATTGACGGGCTCAAGGCAAATATTCGTGCCGAAATCTTCGCTATACCGCCCGAGATGCTCGAAAAAGCGATGGAAAAAGCTAGTCTACATAAATTGTAAAGGACCAAATTAAATAAAAACATCTCATACTTATATGGCAATCGGTTATTTTTTTAAAGCTATTCAATATTCACATACCGACATAAAAGATGGCGCACCCGTATATATACATATTTAAATATCTATGTATATATAAATTCTCAGAAGCAACGGGAGATGTAAAATCTAAAATTGATTTTATTGACTTTGAAAAAAAACTAAACTTAAAAAAAAAATAAACAGGATATGCAGAGAAAACTTTGAACTCTTTATTGAAAAGTAAAGTTCGGAAAAATTCTTGAAGTAACAAAACAATTTAAGATGCTAGTTAAGCGGTTATAACCCAACCTACTGGTTGCTCTTGCATAAGTTTTGTATTTGAAATTACCCAAAAAAGAAAATTCAACTTTTCGTTTTCTTTCCCGATACAAAATAAGCCCTAATGACTTTATTCACTTTTATAAAGGAACGCAGAACATACACACGCTCAAACATTTATCTTTTACTTCCAGACCATAAACTCTGTGCGCGATATACAATGCGATACCAACATACAATTGGATACAGGATACAGGCATGTCACCTTCACTAGCATTTATTTTCTGTCATCACGGAAAATTTACTTATACAAAACAAAAAAAAAAGGCTTCAATTTATTCACTACTGATTTTCTATGTACAACGAAATTGTTGCTATGGCAGTACTTTATGCCAAGGTAAAGGCAATCCGCAAACGCAACAAAGAAAAGACTTTTGTATATCTTCGGTCTTATCTTATAGCCTTTAACTTTTGAACAGAAAACCAACAAGAGAACAAACAGAAACAAGGCAGGCAAATTGATGTAAGTCTGTGATATGTGTGTAATGAGACGCAAAAGTGAATTTAACACTAAGTGGCAATCGTGGACAAAAATTTTCAGGAGCAACGTTAAAATTGTGCTAATTCTATTGCGATTTTATTGATTTTTAGTTAATTTTGAACTTGAAATAAAAATTTTTACAACTTTGAAATAGGCGCAAAGGTAGCGATATTTTTATGAGCGTATCTATCTACTTTTTTTTATTGAGTTTTGAGGTTTAATGAAAATATCGTTTTAAGTATTCCGTAAAAACAGATAGGAAAAAGGAAATGTACAAATTTTATATTCATGTCAAAAGTAAAATAATAAAAAATATATGATTCTTATTTTCTGTTTTTTAAATAAGTATTTTCGACTCAACTTCGGTTCGATGGGGAATTTCGCGTTAAAGCTGTCTACGGTTTTGCGCTTTTTAAATTTACTCTTCACTTACTGATTCCTCAACATGGTGTTAATATAATATCGGGTTAAAGTAAGAGAAAAGCGATATATGTATGCTTACTCGTAATATCACTAAAACAGTTTTAAATACTTTATTTCTAATAAATTTCCAAAAACTTACATATGTAACTGCATGACTTAAAGAAAAAGAAGGCTACCAAATTCCTTAAAAAGTTAAGCTTCGCATTATTCTTCTAATATAAATGGTTCAAAAGCAAATTGAGGTCCTAAAACGAACTTTTCACATCCATTCATTCATTGTTGGAGATTTCTCATGTGTATACATTTTATTTGATTTCTGCTTTCTGATTTTTTGACTGAACCCTTATTTATACCTGGCCATATGTGTAGTGCAGTGGACCACACTGCCAACTATGCATCATATTTCGAAGAGCCTTAATGAGTTAACGTGCCACATGGCGTATGAGTAATATGTTATTTTTATTAATAAACCAAACATAAATACTTTAAGATTAATTTATATTAAAGTCAAATTATTGAAAAACAGTAATATTTTCTTACATACTTGAACGCTTTGTTGTACTGCACAGTTTGTTTCGTACGATGCAATTCAATGAAAATTCTCATTTTCTTTACTTAAATTACATATTATAAATAGACACTATTTACATAATACAATTCGAAGAAACAAACAAAATGTTTTACTATTCAACGCATATTGAAAAGTTTCTTCCACCTAACTTTTAGTTTACTATTCCATAAGCCATTCGAATTGATCATTTTCTTACACTTGTAACAAGGACATTAGATATTACTGCAACAAAGTTGTAGTAAAGTACGGCGCAGAAAACAAGGTAAAGTTCATGATACTCACTCAAATAGTCGTGAGTCAATGTTCCTTCCTTCCGATTCCCCTTCTCAAGTCAAAACATAGTCTTCTCGTGGCGCCCCCTGGATAGGGATCTGACACCCGTCAGTGAGGTAACTATGTAATATGTGCGGCGAGATTCTCCGTGACCTTGACTGAACGGGCTTTGAATCCACCGCGTTAAAAACAATACTAATCCTATCATCGGATAGGGAAACCCTCTAATATTGGTGACCCTCGCAAATGCCCAAAAGACGAGACAGCATTGCCCTCGTCACGATATTAAAATAGTGTTAAGCAACTTTAATGCCAAATTGGGCAAGGAGAGACTCTTTGGTCCGAGAGTCTCTTTGGTTCGACTTCTTCGCGGAACGGAACATGAAAGTTAGTAGCACCAGATTTCAACATCTCGGTATTTATAAGGCCACTTGGCAGTCTCCTACTGCTTTTAATGGCAAAACATCCCATAGAGGTCCTAGGCTGAGCTTTTCGCATCTATTCATGTTATTCATGTTTTTTTCTATAGCAGATGAATGGAGGTTTCCTATAGTTTTATGCCGAATCCGAACGGCGATTTGAAAAGTAATTTTTAAACTCGCTGCTTTGCCATTTTCTGCCAAGAGGTGGTGCCATGTCGAAAAACTTGGCGGCCCCCTGATCAGAGGACATAAAAGGCCACTACTTGATTGCAGCCAAGGTCTGTGTGTGTATGTGTAGCAAATCGCGTACGGATAGGTACAAAGAGAAAGCTGGATGTCGAAAAGCTACTATTACAACCGACAGCCGAAGACTTTGCCAATCGAATTGCTCCCCTCCTATCGCAAAACACCCAACTTGATAATACTACTGTGGGCAAAAGTTAGTAAGACTTTGTTCATAATTTAAACATTTTTTTTCTTTCATTCTTCCAAATCTTTTTCGTCCCCTTCAAAGTAATCCCCCCCGGCCCCAATACACTTGTGCCAACGTTTTTGTTTTTTCCAATTCTCGAAACAGTTGTTAAAGTCAATTTCCGGAATAGCCTTCAATGCGCTTAGCGATTCATGTTTAATGTCTTCAATTGACTCAAAACGGTGTCCACGAAGCGGTTTTTTGAGTTTAGAAAATAGCCAAAAGTCACACGGTGCTAAGTCAGGCGAATAGGGTGGTAGGGTGGTTGCGGAACGATATCAGTCGAATTTTTGGCAAAATGGTCTCGTAAAACCAATGCAGTGATTTTGGAACCAATCGTGCATTCACTCTTCTTAGGCCCAAATGATGTTTTAAAATGGTTTTCACTGATCCTTCCGATATTCCAACGATGCCAGTAAGGTCTCTGTTGATTGACTGTTAATCGTCGATTCTCGATTCTCGAGCACCAATTCCTTGATTTTATTGACGTGTTGATCATCAGTTGATGTTGATGGCCGTCCTGGACGTGGTTCGTCGTCAACGCGTTCTCGACCATCTTTGAACAATTTGTACCAATCAAAAACACTTGCTCGCGACATACAATTATCACCGAAGGCCTTTTGCAACATTCTGATCGCCGAATGCACTTTTTGTACTTCAGAAAGACAAGCGTACACTAAACAATTATAATTATTTTGATGTGACATTTGGCACATCATATAAAGTCTTACTACTTTTTGCCCACAGTAGTATATGCGTGCAGTGGACGCACATTTCCCACTCTATGCGTACGGCTGTCAAAGAAAGCTAGGCTACCATCGTCGACCAACAAAGTTGTCAGAACATCGTCACCCATCTATTGCACCTTATCAGTGTTGCTTCAGGCCTATTAAATCCACCATCTACCAGATATTGAAAATTGGAACAGGTCTCTCCGCGCCATTTGATAACAAAAGAAGTGACTCCCTATCGTGCGACTTCTTTAACCTTATGCTAGAGAAAATAACTCGAGAGTAACGGCGTCTGGGACAAAATGTCACTGCTGACAATTATACTTTTAAAGTCGTCAAAGATTTCGTTTACCTAGGATCCAACATCATCAACAGCAATTGAGAAACAGAGCCCTCTCTCGACGACGAAAATAACGCTCTATAAATCCCTCGTAAGATCTATGGTCCAATATGCATAGACGACGTGTACCGAATAAGATGGAACTATTAGCTTGTGTACGCCGATACTGGCATAGTGAAGCGTATACAAATCCAGCAGATTCATTGACTGGGTCATGTTGAGGGAATGAAAGAAAGCGCTCTGGTGAAGAGAGTGTTTCATTCGATCCACGGTGTAGCAACACGCAGAAGAGGACGTCCAAATCTCCTTTGCAAAGACCAGGTACAGGGGGACCTGACTGCACTTGGCCTTAACAACTGCCGCCAGCGCGTGCATAGCAGATGCGACTGGCGTAGTTTTATCAAGGCGGCTAAGACCGATCATTGGCTGTAGTGCTAGTAAATAAGTAAGTAAGTAAGCAACAAAGTTGTCAGAAACTTATGGAATTTTTATGCATTTTCAATTTTAATTACGAACTGAGCCATCACTTGAACCACATCCAACTGTTTGTTTTAATAGTTGGTTAACATATATACACATGAACATAGCTTTTTTTTGCTAAGAGCAAACGTATTGCTTATTATAGAAAAACCATGGAGAACATATAATTTTGATTCGTTTATAAACCAATAATATTATGTATGTATACTACAGGAAGTACCTCCAAAATTTTAGAATATAGTACTTATATAGGCGGTAGAATGCACGAAACATTTTCATCATCCACCCTTGAGTTGAACTAATTTACTTACATATATCAAGTTCCCTTTTGCTTTCTGTTTGCTTAAAAATTTGCCTACCATTTTATTTTGTAGCACACTGTGGAAACAAGCAGCTGCTTCATACTTTTGAAATTAACATTTATAAACGGTAATTGCAATAACAATTCTTATTCTTTTAATGGCACAACATCCATGGAGGGCCTAGGCCGTGCTTTTCGCAACGAAGGGACCTACAGTTTAATGCCGAAACCGAACGGTGAAGTGAAAGGCAATTTTTACTCTTGTAAGTAGTTTTGCCATTGCCTGCCAAGAGGTGGTGCCGAGTAGAAAAATTGATTTTTCTACTTTTTGATTTTGCAACTTTTGAAACTTGAACCAAGGACACCGTACTACCATCTACGTCACGGTGACCACCTCACAAGGACAATATGTCGCACAAAATTATTCGCAATGTCAATTTGTTTTGTTGCAGTACCAAAGAGAATTCTTAACGATAAAGAAAAAATAATAATAATAATATGACAGAAAAAATATCACAGAGCCGAGCAATTGAACGTTAGAGTTTTATTAAAGTTGTTTGTCATTATTTTATGTAGATTCATACAATATGATATACGAGAATGTATAAATACATACATACATACATATACTTAGATACACCTAACTAAGTCAGTACATACATATGTCCTACGTATTCCCATGTACAATATAAGCCAAAGTAATGCCACCAACGAAAACGCCAACATGATAATATATTTAATTGAATTATACGTAGAACGGTAGGCTACAGAAAAACATGAACATTACTGTGTAAATGTGCGAATGTATTCTGTTCATGTAAATGTAGGAACTCGAATGTATTTGAGAATGTTTGTGCAAAGGGAAATGTGTTCGCATGGAGACTAGTGAATTCAAGGAGGGGCAGGCGAGCGTGAATTTATTTCAAAACTCCAACCGCTTGGTTTATTCACTATTGATTGCATTTATTATAATCTAATTATAATGGAGCGCTACACAGAGGAACAACGCGCTACCATTGTGAAAATGAGGCCGGAAATGAAGTGATTGTGAATGGCATCGTTACAGGAACATGATGACGGAGTTCTTGTGTCCTCAATTGGACGGTATGGATCTAGATGGCATATGGTTTCAGTTTCAGCAGGACGGCGCGCATAAAACAACCAATTTATTGGTGTAACGATTGCAAGACCGAATTACATACGTGTACCGAATATAGCCACTTCTTTACCAAAATGTCTTCGAAAACATCATTCAAAGAGCACGGATTTGTGATCAGAGGCGCTGACGCCATTAGCCAGATATTTTATTCTATACTTAATCGGAACATGTCCACTTTACAACGCAATAAAAAATAAAAAATATCACAACTCGCTCTAAAAATATGCGTTTTATTCTTAAATTAAAACGTGCACTCCAATTGGGACACCATTTATTATTTATATGTATCTGCGGTAAAATTTATTTAAATTACTTTCCAAAGATATATATTCGTAATAAAGTGTATGAGCCTAAGATGTGATTAGTAGCTTACTTTGGTCTAAGCGGAATAATTGTAGTTGACAGTTAACAACAGCACAAATTCTTTGCAAATGATTAATGGAAAATAAATTTTTAGAAATCAAACGCAGACAAAAATTAAAAGATTAACGGTTATTTATAAATACTAATCTTTTGTTTTCTAAATTTCGAATTGTCGTAATGTTGTAAAATGTTGTATGAAAAATTAGAGAATTTATGGCAATTGCGAGGATACGGCACCTTGTGAATGTGTAGAATAACATATTTTCTTATTTCTTTAACCTTAGAACCGTGTTAGAGGTACTGGATTCCCCATACGATTTTTTTAAAGTAATTTGAGTGTAATATCACTACATATCCTACTCGTTTTCACTTTGTTGTAGCTTAAACTACTCAACTAACGGGATTTCTTTGAGAGTTTGTTTCTTTGCCAGGAGAAAGAGAAATTCATCTGACTCAATCTCTGTACGTGTATGGGGAACTGTGTTCCCCAATAGTAATTTCAGTATATTTTGCAGAGAGCGTCATCAGTTTCAATTCAAACTTTGTGCTGTTAGGAGTGAATTTGTGCTACAAAAAAATTATAAAGAAAAGTCTACTGAAAAATATCAATCGCTGCAATTTAAGTGGAGAGGAACAACAAGAGTTTGCGAATTTTTTTTTTCACAGATTTGGATGGTGATTGATTTCAAACCACAACCAGTTGCTCCACAATTGAGGAACAACAAGAGTTTGTGGATTTTTTTTTTCAGAGATTTGGATGGTGATTGATTTCAAACCACAACCAGTTGCTCCACAGTAAGTCAATTGAATTCAACCAATTTATTCAGTTATAAATAATTTCTTAATTTCATTTTATTTGCAGAACCATAACAAAACAAAATTTCGATACGACGCTCACGGTTTAAAACTAACGATACAAAAACTACTGCAATGTGCGACATATGCCAGAAAGCAACATGTGTCAAGCATTACGTGCGGGTGTGTGAGCCATGCTATTATTGCAATTTTAAAGGACCTGATTCTGAAGAAGATGAAGAAGACAATGATATAGTCCTATTCTCATACTCATCAACTCCGAGAGGTCCATCAGCCAAACGCGGTAGGACATCAGGTATGCAGCTAAGTATCTTACTTACTCACTTTACTTTTAATGGCACAACAGCCCATGGAGGGCCTAGGCCGAGCTTTTCGCATCCACTCATGTTGTGCGAGATATATTTGTAGAAGGAAGGGACCTACAGTTTAATGCCGAATCCGAACGGTGAAGTGAAAAGCTTGTCATAGCAATTTTTACTCTTGTAGGTTTGCCATTGCCTGCCAAGGCCTGTGCCCAGATTCGAACCCCGGACACTCTGCGTAGCAGTCCAACACACTAGTGGTACAGCGACCACTAGCAGCTAAGTATCAGAAATATCAAATGCATGCAAAAACAAAATAATTAAAATAATATCATCAAGAATATGTACATAATTTTTCCAATAAGAATATGTTATTTTTCCAATAAATAATAAAAAAATAAATAAGTAGCACAAAACAAAAAAACAAACAAAATAATGAAAATAACATCAACAAGAAAAAGTATGTAATTTTTCCAATAAGAATATGTTATTTTTCCAATAAATAATAAAAAAATAAATAAGTAGCACAAAAAAAAAACAATAAAAATAATTATAATAACATCAACAAGAATATGTAATTTTTCCAATAAGAAAATCTTATTTTTCCAATAAATATTAAAAATATAAATAAATAGCACTTGAAGCATGCAATCTCCATATGGGGAATAGGGTTCCCCAATACACGGTATTAGGATAATTTATTCGGTTCTAAGGTTAATGGCACACAATAGCTAATGGAGGGCCTCGGTTGAACTTCTCGAATCCACTAATGTTGTGCGTGTTATATTTTTTACATGCATGAATGGAAATGGAAATGGATTATTCGACATAAAACTGGAGGTCCCAGTTTTATGCCGGATAATCCGAACGGCGAAGTGAAAAGCTTTTTCTTAGGTTATTTTTACTCTTTTACGTTTGCCATTGCCTTCCAAGATGTGGTGCCGTGTAGACCAATTGTTTGCCGAAATTTGATCCCTGGATAGGCCAACGCACTACCAACTACGCCACAGCGACTAACTATGAATTAAAAATTACTGTGTAGAATTTACTCTTCTAAAATCCGAGGTCTGTCCAAGGATTAGGAATAGGCTGGATATAGAAAAAAATTAACCTCTTGGGTTTGACCAGAGTGGCTATTCTATAGTAGGGCATACTGAGGCCAGTAAAACCCGTAATAATACCACAAGAGCTGGACCTACGGTATAGGACCGGTTCCGAACTGCTAGCAGAAAATGTGATATCACTTAACCACCAAACGAAGAGGGGAATCGAACCTGCAACCTTCCCCTTGAGAGTGCGCTACCCACTAGACTATCAATATCGTCTTGAAATCTCTAAATATTTACTATGTATTCAAAAAAAAAATTCTAAACTTAATCGAATTGAAAGGAAGTAAATGGTAAGCTATTATTTTCATTCATTGTAAATATTATATATAAAAATACAGTAAAAACAATATTCGGGATGGATAAAAGTTCCTCCATCTTTCCTTGAATATTAAAGAATTTTTCAATTTTACTTTAATGTAATGAAAAAAATATTTCAATACAAACTGTTTTAAGTCAGACTGCATATGCAATTGAAATTTGAAAATAGAAAGCGAAAAGTACGAAAAATTCTTAGAACATTCCTTTGTTGACTTTTTATTAATGTTCAGTTGTATTTTGTCGCAGGCAGATGCAAAATGTCAAGCAACGCCTCGGGTGTAATTAAAAATATGTGTGATTAAAATATTTACATAATAACCTTTGTTTAAGCCACCCTAATGCTTATTCTATCCTATTCATTTTCTCTATCCTTATTTCTTTTCGTTCTATTTCTTTTCTTGCTATTGCTTTCTCTTAGTTTTTCTCTAGAACACTTTCATACCGGTCGGTTGGGCTCTTCAACATATTTATTGTAATTCTAAAAATTCTCATTTTCATTCCAATAAATTTTGTAAATGTTGTTAAATATTAATTTATTGCTTTATTTTCAATCATTCCTTTCGAATAATTCTAACCGTACGGTCTAATCTAACTCCTACCATATTGTAAATTTCACTTTTCATATTTAATTTTCAATAAATTAATTTGTAAATTATCATAAAACCGATCTCCCGGTCATATTATTTTTCCACTCAAATCCCCCTTGCGATCTCTCCTAAAACCAAGCCACCCAGAGATTAAACAACCTTTAATATAAACAGTTGCAAGTAAGTGCTTGAAATGAAAAAGGTAAAAAGGATTTGAGCTCAAATATGAACCAGATTAGATTTCAATTACATTTGTTTCAGATCATAAATGGAGGACAATAAGCTGATTCAAGAAAGAAGAACCCGCTATACAAAATATCATGGAATGTAATTCATCATTAACAAAACATAACATAGAGATAAAAGCATTACTAATTCTTTACCATGTTGACATATTATTAAGATTGATGCAAGCTTGTGGTTTGCCGGTTTTTTTTACCACTTTCTATAATGAATAGTTAGTTAGTGTCATGACAAAGCTTAAAAATTAATTACCTTTAAAGTGTCTATTTTGATCGAGGAGTGCCCTCAGTTCCCTTCAAATGTTGTTAAAGTGTCTGGAAACCTCAATCAATGCCAAGTTTTTCACGCTATTTGTTTCTACTTTATTTTTTCTATTTCTTGGGTAAGCATAATATGGTTTTTTAGTTGTTTTGGTTTCCTGTTTCGAAGTTGCTAATTTTCTCATCAGACTTCATACATAATTTGGCATTTAAGGATAAACTCAAGACATTTCTACAGTAAATCCAATTTGCATGATTGGTATGCAATTGTTATTTTAGGGGAGGTCTGTTTGTAGTGACTTCTACTGGCGAAAGGTGGCATGAAAGAGTCGATTAGCGATGTTACGATTACGACTATTTAGTTCCTTTACAGAGTACGCACTTTACATCTTTCGATTTTTCTTTTCTTTCGCAGTCAGATGATGCATGATCACCTGCGCACTTGATGCATTTTGGTTTCCGTCGCCCAGCCGAGTTTCTGTGTCTCGTATCTTTGACTCGTATCTTCCTCTTCATTTACCGAGGGGGAAACAAAAAGATTTTGATTGCAATTTGAATCATTATTCCAGTATAAATCTATGCATAGAACTTGAAATTTCCAAATGAAGCTGAACATCGAATTCGAGTCCCACCGAAAAACTTGTAGCACCAATAGAAAGGTAAAAAGTTATTTTTAGCAATACTTACTTTACTTTTAATAGCACAATAGCCCATGGAGGGCCTAGGCCGAGCTTTTCGCATCCACTCATGTTGTGCGTATTATATTTGTACATGAATGGAAGGGACCTACAGTTTAATGCCGAATCCGAACAGCGAAGTGAAAAGCTTTTCATAGCAATTTTTACTCTTGAAGGTTTGATTTTGCCTGTGCCGAGATTCGAACCCCGGACAATCTGCGTAGCAGTCCACTACACCAGAGCGACCAATTCCCTATCCACCAATATTTTTACAACTCAAAATAACAACGCTATACATTTTTAATTAGTATTCCAAACTTTTGGTGTGGGTGTTTCATGTCACTTTACCTAAACTATGCCTTTAGGCTGCTCTGCCTATCAGAGAAATAATGAATATGAAAGAGAAATTAAATATTACATATGCGCATGTATATGAACTAAATGAGCTGAAACACATTTGATGTATATTTGCCTAGGCTAATAATACAGTAGTCACGATGGTATTATTAACATTGACAATTCCTGATTAAATTGAAAATAACTTTTCATATAAAAAACATTTTTTTTTCCTTGGAACTGCAAAAGTGTCAATTGTAATATATTTGTTGTTCTCTTTTGCTATTCAGTAAAATTTCATTGATTCATTCAACACACAGGCGTACCCTATGAATGCAGAGCATTGTGTTGATTGGAAGATATTATATATTTATAGGATATAATTACCTTCCAATCCCACCAAACTCTCAACATAACCTTGTTTGCCATCAGCCCAGGCTCTGTAGTCGTTTGAGAAGGATTACAGCGCTTTGATCATGATCGCTTGCATTGGATATTCTCGTTTTGAAATAACTTTTCATCGCCCGTAATGATTCGCTTCAAAAATAGCTCGATTTTATTACATTTCAGCAGTGTTTCACTGATGGTAATTGGGTCAATCAAATTTCTATCCGTTATTTCCTGTGGTACCCAAACATCGAGCATCTTTGCTTAGCCTGATCACTTTAAATCATTCCAAACTGTCAATTGATTGGTGTTTAGTGCCTCCGCTATCTCCTGACATCTTGCGTGTCGATCTTGCTCAACCAATTGCAAAATTTCATCAGATTTTTCCAGTAACTGACCTACCAGAGCGAGTTGCACCTTTGATATCGAAATTTCCGAAACGGAATCAAGCAATCAATCAAGCAGTGGTTTTACCTTTTCTATAGTAATAAAGCATAGCGTATTTCTTCAGATATTTCACTCCTTTTCAAATCAAACAAACTTTCTACACTAGCGGCGATTTACACAATTACCTTCACACAAAATGTAGCCTGGGATACCACCTTTCAAACATGTGTTAGTTTGACATAAACAGACCAGTGTTGACAGATTTGTGGATCATTTTGTAATTTGAAACCGCGGATACCTTTTAATTGACCACTAAACTACATAAAAATCGCAAATGACATAGAATCCGCGAATTCTAGTGAAATCTTACACATATGTACATATAATGTTTTAACGCAAAAACCGGTGACATATAAACCCAAAGCAATCCCAGTTTAACGTCCACGGTGATTAACCCATATTCATAAGACAAACTACTTAATTTTAAACAAATACAAAAATGTTACATTCAGACAGAGATGATCACACACCTTCGAAGAATTTTATGTCGTTGTAAAAGTTTGTTCCCAGAAAAAATATTTTTTTTTTATTATTTTTCCTAAAGCCCCCCGTAGTACCTTTCCTTTCACATTGTTAAATTTAATTAGATACAAAGGGAGTTCTGGGTTCTTGGAAATAACACTGTGGAGCTTGTTCGAAACCGTTCGGCTGTACGAGAAGGAAGAGAGATAATAATAAATAAAAAAAGTTCAAAAATAATCTTAGTCAATATACACAAAATAATCATATTTTAATCTGTTCGACAGTATGTTCCTTTCCATACGCATAAAACTTTACGTATCCTAATAAGTATTACATATTTACAAATTCGTTAACAAATATGTACATTCGAATATGGTATTCATATAAACAAAACACTTTTAATTGAGTTAAACGAAAACTGAAACTCAGTAAATCATTGCGTAAAATAGTAAATACGAGTATACGAAAAAAATTGGGGGAAAAAAGTGAACCAGAAAAGAAAGGGGAAAAAGAACTGATTACATCAGAAATTCAAGATTGATTACAGTATTAAACTTCGCTTTGGAACATTCAATTGCAGACACACACAAACACTCACATACACATATGCACATACCTCGCACATATATCCATATTTGTCATGTTATTAATGCTAGTTCAGCGTGATATAAACCCGAAATTAATTCAATCACGCACACACACTTACATACATATATACATATGTATATTGCCGCCATACATATACATGTTGGAAATTAATTTTGATTTACTTGAAATAGCACAAAGAAAATTCAATTGAATTCATCTCACGCATTTAATAAAAGTGTAAGAAATAGATTTTTCTGCATGAAAATTGACAGTGGAGCAAATTGCCGAAGTAAAATGTTATATGCAAAAGCGCAGTAATTTCCTTGTGATGCCGAACATGAACTGGAAAACAAAATCGTTGAGACAAACTTCAATTTCGTGTTTGAAGAGTTTAGTTAAAAACAAAACACTGACTCTTTGACAAAAATTTAACTAAATTTGATTAATCGTAAAAATATAAATAAAATATAAATTAAATATAGATAAAGAGATAGATAGAAAATATTTGTTTCCATCATTTATACTGTGAAAAACCAAATGATTTGATGTTAATAGTAAAGTCTGGTTAACGATTTGATCTCATTATAATGTTTGAGTCATCGGATTATAGTGTTAAAGTCGCTGTCTAACACAATCGTACAGATCTCATTAAGTTGACTGGCAGATAAGTGATAGTAAACCAAATAAAGACGTGCCTCATTTCACAGTTTTAAAAGTGAACTTATTAGATTTAATTCCTCACGCAAGTTATCACGGATATCGCAGTGGAAAATACTTCGCTTTTCTCGCAGGTGAATTCTCCTACTGAGGTTTTAACTTAGAACCTATGAACCTGATCGAAGTTTAAATTTTCTTTGCTGTGGCACAAGTGAAGAGTAACTCTACTTAGTAACAACAAATTCCAGTGAACCAGCAAATACCTCAAAAATTCTACCCTTGGCAATTAGATCATATTGTAACTGAGCCACGATTTGAATGAATACATGCTGTCCATAATATTATGTACTTTCATAGATTTCAATGATTCTAAAACCTGAAAATCCATATGACCAATAATGTCCAACCTGAGACTTAAAGAAACACTTCTTATACCTTTTTCTTTTAAAGATTCAAAGGGTTTACAGACAGTGCGACAGTGTCTTGTAAATTATCCTGTCACTGAAGTTTCATAGATTTTCGTTCAACAAGAATGTCGGAACTGTGAGCAGTTGAACTCAGGGAAGAAGGTTTTAGATGGAATTATTTTTCGTATTATTTTGCCAATATTTATTTGAATTGATGATGAGGAAAACCAAATTGTGGTTACTCTATGAAATTTGAATTCAATATAGTATCTAACTATTGGCAAACCGTAATAATTACCATCAGTGGAAGAGACAGTTCCTTACGGATATACTTACATAATTGCCCATTGTTAAACGAAGATCTACTGGTAGTTTATGCTGCAACATAGTACAGAATTCTTTCATCTCGCCGCTGAGAAAGTAGACGATTGCATTGAATTTAATTTTTATAGAGGCTCCCTGATTTTACCTGTAATGAGATGTTTTAGATGATTGAGAATATGTTAGAAGGATTTAGCTTATTTTACGCATTCCAATATGAAAATATGATGAAACTTTGCCGCTGCAACGTCAAAAGTTTGGCCCGTTTGAGATGTGGTTTCTGAATATTCTCATTGCCACTGTTCACGTTGTGAGGAAAAATTAGTTTAGAAGAAAATAATATTGTTATGCATCTCATAAGTACATACATATATACATATATCAGTTTATATAAACATATACTTATATGTATGTATGTTATATTTTCACAGCAGCGAAAAACACATTCGTGTAAATGTAAATGCATGTTTAGCATTCGTGATGAATTGGTGATGAGGAAAACCAAATTGTGATTGCTCTATGAAAATTGAATTCAATTTAAAAGGCAATCTCTACAACTTCTATTCCATCTTTCATTTAACTGCGCATAAATCTGAAATGAACTCAATCTTTGAAGCATGTAGTAAATTCATATCAAATTCATATCAAAAGGTAGCTATTTATAATCCTGAGAAACTTGTTTTCAATAATATAATAGAATTCCTGAAGCACTAGCATTCCAGGCAAATTTAAGCATAAGTATATCGAAGTTCTAATTAACTCAGATATACGCATTGTACACTCTCACCCGTGAGATCACCCGATTTGTCTGCTCCAGGCTTTGAAGTCTCGCGTTTACATGATCCAGCCACAGACCTTGGCAGCCGTAAAAGAGAATATTGAACAATAAATGGCAATTCTATCGACTGAAGTAAACTCTGGCGACAGCCGTTCTATTCACAAACAGAATCGATTTTTTTTTTTTTTTCATTTAAAAAAAAGTAATAACTCGCTTTAGGAAATCGGTCGGGTGATTACTTTTGCGCCACCTCGTATGTTATGATTACATAAATAAGCGCACGTTCAATCAAAATCAAAGCTTTCTGTAGTGTTCTAAAAATACTCCCTTGGGCATATCTGGGTTAATTCATACTCTGTATATATTCGTTTTAAATAAATATTTTATTATTTGCAGTATGGAAAGTATGTATGAATGTTAGACTTAATCAAGTACAAATTGAATTTTTCTATGTACAATGTATTTCATTTTATATGAACATAAATATTCAAAAAAAAAAACATAATCAATTTCTGAGGGAAGCGCTTTCATCTTTATTTAATTTATAGCAGATTTTTAATTGAAATTTTTCAGATTAATTAAATGTCAATATAAAAAATGTTAAACGTACGTCATATCACTAGACGATTTTTATATTCGCTTTTGTTTCCTCGTTAATTCACTTTTGTAAATATAAATTCATGTAATCAGTTGGTTTAACGCGGAATGAATGGCATTTACCAACAACAGCTTTCAGTCGGCGATGCCATGTAACAGTTTAGTCTGCTGAGCTGTCGAACAAAAGCTAAACTTTTTATCATGCGTGTATTATATAAACCAGAATTTTGTAGGTGATGATAATCTTCACGTTAGTTATTTTTAAAGTTATTTTAACTGTGTTTACCGAATTTGGTTCCATTTGCTTCACTAGGCGTGGTTTTGACAGATGTTTACAATTTTCAGTTGTCGAGTTTCGAGTTTCAGCGTGTGTCTGTGTCTGGCGAGAGCCTCCCATACAACAGCAATTTTCAAAGAGTGATAATGGTCGCTGTGGCGTAGTGGTAGTGCGTTGGGCTGCTACGCAGAATGGCCAGGGTTCGAATCTCGGCACAGGCAAAATCAAAAAGTAGAAAAAAATAATTTTTCTACACGGCACCCACCACTACCTCTTGGCAGGCAATGGCAAACCTACAAGAGTAAAAATTGCCAATGAAAAGCTTTTCACTTGGCCGTTCGGATTCGGCATTAAACTGTAGGTCCCTTCCATTCATGTACAAATATAACACGCACAACATGAGTGGATGCGAAAAGCTCGGCCTAGGCCCTCCATGGGCTGTTGTGCCATTGAAAGTAAAGTAAAGTAAGATAATGAAAGAAATTTTGAACTCTAGCAAATGTTCTGAAAATTATGTATACGTATATGGTACATATATATCATACGTACGACACCTACTTGTGGGCGTTACAACAAAACCTGTACTTGATCAAAACCAATATATCCTGTACGCAGATTAAAGCAGAATTTTGTTTTCTGAATTAGGTACTAAGTAGTCAGAATTTTAGACCCAACGCCTTATATTTTGTTAACAAAAAAAGAGTTCAAAAGAAAATTCTAGAATTACATACAAAAAATGTACGTTGAAAAGAGAATATGTCCTATTAGAAGAAAAATTATGGTAACGATAGTTAATTAGACGAATTACAATAAAATTATCTAGCATTTAATATACATACATATATTGTCTACATATTACGATCATGAGTATATGTATAATAAAAGAGGTTTGATCACTGAATTGTGTAAAAAAGCAAATTATTGCACCTTTATTTAATTATTGGGTCATATAAAAAGTATCCGTGGTTTGCTCTATTTCGTTTCGGAAATTTTGATATCAAAGCTGGTCGACCAGTCACTGAAAAAGCCTATGAAATTTTTCAATTGCTGCGCAAGATCGACACACAAGCTAAACATCAACCACAGATTACAGATTTGTGGGTACCAACATCATTTTGTAACGAAACACCGCAGATACTTTTTATATGACCAAATATTTCACCACTCAGCAATACTTAAAACAACTTTACATTCATCTTTCACTATTTTCACTAAGACTGTCAAACTGAGACTGAATGTCACAAACATTCCAAAGTTTTTCGAAGTTTCCAGATGATGCTATGTTTTATGTCATTACTTAGCATAGCCACGATCAACTAGCATGGCTACAAACATTGAGAGCTTTTTCACAGTTTCCATTCTAATATATTTCGAAGTAGATGGCGAAGATATGTAAATAATTACATATGTATGTGTTTATACTACTATAGATCATTACACATATACTTATACTTAAACATGTGCGCTGGTATTTTATGCATCCAAAATGCTTGAATGTGAAAGCTCATGTTCTGAAAACAACGTCAAATATACCCATTTTTTTGTTGAATTAACAATAATTTCTGTTATATCGGCATAAGAATATATGATATAATTATTGCACAAAATATGATAAGCCACTTAATTTCAGAAATTAGATATTTGAATGTGTTCTACCAATTAAGTTATACCAGCAACACATTTCATATGGTATACGAGTATTCCAATAAATTTCAAATATGGATTAGATTTTCCTTCACGAATTCCGTACTTTATTTATTTATTTGAAATTTCAAATGCAATTATCTCTACTTTATTACTTTGTAAGTCATTATGTTTTTACTATAATCTACGTATATATTAGAGACTGGACGAACTAATGTGATTTTCTAATTTAAATTATGTTTTTGATATAAAGAAAAGTACTTACTTACTTACTTAGCTGGCACTACAACCGATAATCGGTCTTGGCCGCCTCCACAAAGCTTCGCCAGTCACCTCTAATATGCGCGCGCTGGCGCCAGTTGATAAGGCCAAGTGCAGTCAGGTTGCCCTGCACCTGGTCTTTCCAATGCAGATTAGGACGTCCCCTACTGCGTGTTCCTCCACCGTGGTTCGAATAAAACACCCTCCCCATTCTAGCCGGAGCACTTTCTTCCATTCGCTCAACATGACCCAGCCAGCGAAGCCGCTGGGAGTTTTAAACGCTTGACTATGTCAGTGTCGGCGTACAGCTCATACAGGTCATCGTTCCATCTTATTCGATACATGCCGTCCACGCATACTGGACCGTAGATCTTACGGAGTATCTTCCTCTCGAACGCTCCTAACAGCCTCTCATCATTGATGGTCAATGTCCACTTCTCTGCGCCATACATTAGGACCGGAAGGATGAGGGACTTATAGATCGTTATTTTCGTCGGTCGAGAGAGGGCTCTACTTCTCAATTGCCTACTGAGCCCGTAGTAACACCTGTTGGCAAGAGTTAGTCTCCGCTTGATCTCAAGGCTGACATTATTGTTGGTGTTTATGCTGGATCCTAGATAAAGAAATCCTTGACGACTTCAAAAGTGTAGTTGTCAACAGTGACATTTTGTCCAAGACGCCGTGACTCTTTGTTTGTTGACACAAGGTATTTCGAAATAATAATAATAAAGAAAAGTAATGCAACATTAAAACCGGCATTTTAAAATTGCTCCGGGACTCCCATCGTTAGTGTGTATGGATCTGTGGAAAACTATGTGCTGATCAAATGAGAACTTAATATTGAAAACTGTTTGTTAGACAAATCGTAGAACAGTTGGAACGTTGGAAGATAGTCAGACTAACTTTGAAATAAAGGACACTTTTCATTCCCATTTCCTCAAAATCTTGCATACATATGAGTATAAAACAATTGAATAACCAACCTAAATGTAACTCAAATTTAAATCAATTAAAAATTATTTGAGCTTATCTTTTGTGAATTGGGAATTTATTCCATAATTTTCAAAAACTTTTGTGTGAATTTCAGTTGAAAAAGACGATAAAGAAACTCTTGTTAATTTATATGCTCAATATCAATGGTGTAAGTATCTCTTCGAAATATTTTTCGATGCGAAAAGCTCAGCCTGTCGCCTCCGTGGTCTGTTGTGCCATTAAAAGAAGAAAGAAAAATACAAAATACATCAAGTTTCTTCTCTTAAAAACTTAAAATTTTTATACATACCATAATTCAATATATAACAACCTTTTATAAAATTCTGACTAACTCATCACAAAACAGTATTTTTTGTTATCCTATCTATCATGAATTCTCACAATGGATTTGACTCTCATCTCCTCTTTTTTTCATTTTCCAGTTTACCTTCTGCAAATGTTATGTAAGTAATACTGTTGTTTTTATTTTCTACTTCCATTTTCTTTTTACGGACGTTGTAAATGTGTACTTTACGCGATTCGTTTTTGTATAATTTTGGTAAACAATTTAAGTATTTCAATATTATTATCTATTGGTAAGACAAAAACAGAGCTGGGCAGAAAATCGTTAATTAATGGCGTTAAATTTTTGGTTAAAGATTGATTAACTTTTACATTTTACATAATTTCCAAAAATCATTAACGTTTTGCTTAACTTTCATTAAAATTCTTACGTTAACCCAAGTTCCTTAACTATAACTAGAAATGTCTGCTAGCTGTTACCTTCTAATACAAGATTCGGCTCATCTGGTTAGATAAGTACAACAATATCGCCAAGATCGGTATAGAAAATTTTGGTGCGTACGGTCAATGAAGACATAATCTCTATGAACACATAATCTCGATGAAAAACGAGACAGATATTTCGTGCAACACAAGCATAACGAGGATGCTAGGTGACAGCAGCCTAAATAAATCAAAAAGAACATCACGTCGTTTAGAAGCGTCATCCACAATTTAGTTGATGAATGGCTGAAGAGAAACTGCACAAAAGTGTTTGCGTGTTTTTGGAGGAAAAAATATTATTTCTTTTTGTTCCATACTAAAAGTTAACGATTAACGATAACTTCCGTTAATTTTTTTATCCGAATTAACGTTAACTTTTTGGTTAACGCTTATCGGATTAACGGCTTTAATTTCTTGATTACCGTTGCCCAGCTCTGGATAAAAAATTTCGCATATAAGCACCAGTTTACGAATTCTGATTTTGCTTTAGTTGATTTAAGAAGAAGTCGGTAATGTTTAAAGCTTTTGATTTATGTAAGAGAGTACATTTACAACGACAATGACTTGTAACTGACCCGTTAGGAACTTGCTATATAAACATAAATTAGGGCCGCGATGTAGCAGCGCGTAAGGTACGAACACAATTAGAACAGGATTGAAGCCAATATGTATGCTAAGGGACCTAAAGCATCCGAATGTATTGTACACGATTCACAAGAGTATATTCACTGAAAACGCGAGCCCAAAAAGTACATACGTGGTTTTATTGTTCTGATCTCTACTTCTAGAATAAAGTTCGTAGATTAAATAAGAGTTCAAGATTAAAATACTCATGTAGATACTTAATACTCTTTAAAAAAAATATTGGTAGTTTGATCGTAAATAAATATAAGTGGAAACAAACTTATTTTTTTATATATTATAGTCAACATAGGGTGTACCCCTATGAATGCAGAGCATTGTGTAGATTGGAAGGATTGATAGGTGGAAGAAAAAAAGGAGGAAGAATAAGAGACTAAAATCCAGATCAAAAATCAAACAAAATTTACATCTAAACTCATCCCATAATTCAGAACAAAACTCAAAACGATATTTTAACCAAAATTTAATTCAAAAAAAACAAACATCAAAGCAGAGAATACCCAAATTCAGTCAATATTCAAGTAAAAGCCGAACCTAAAGTAAAACAAAACTCTGATCATGAAATCATATCTAAAAGGAAATAAAACCATGCCAAATTGTTTTACAAGCTCTATAGAAGTAAGGCGGCATTTATAAATTGACATTAAAATATTAAATTAGCTGTAGTCAAAACATAATGTGGTCGCTGTGGAGTAGTGGTAATGCGTTGGACTGCTGCGCAGAGTGCCCGGGGTTCGAATCTCGGCACAGGTAAAATCAAAAAGTAGAAAAAATAATTTTTCTACACGGCACCACCTCTTGATAGGCAATGGCAAACCTACAAGAGTAAAAATTGCTATGAAAAGCTTTTCACTTCGCCATTCGGATTCGGCATTAAACTGTAGGTCCCTTCCATTCATGTACAAATATAACACGCACAACATGAGTGGATGCGAAAAGCTCGGCCTAAGCCCTCCATGGGCTGTTGTGTCATTAAAAGTATGTAAGTAAGTCAAAACATAAACAACACACAGCACAGCTATTGAAAATTTTTACAATGTTACAAGAACTAAATTTTGTAGAATTCTTTCCACTCGATTGAAGAACAATACTGGTTCTTAATAGGTACAACTTGGATACCGAATAAACTTCAAAGTATAGCAGAATAACAGACAAAGTGCTACAGCTATGTGCTATGGCTACGCTTCACCTCCAATATTAACCCTGATAAGAGAAGAGGATTGAATACCCGAAGATCACTGTGAAATTAGAACCTTCAATATGAAAAGAAAACAAACTAAGTCCCAGTTTAAGGTTCATAGTTTCAAATTACTCGTACTTAGACAAAAAAATTAATATCTTAAGCCTAATTATAGAGTAAATGAAAGATTGACAAACAACTCCGCATATGGTGCCTCATATCAGCTTATCGATTCTGATCTGTGACCGCAACGATACAGTAACTACTAGATAGATTTAGTATATAAATTTATCTCCTTGTATTTTTTGAGATTTTATTATGATTTTTCAATAAGTGTATTCAACTTACACATTTCAATAACATGATGATCATTGCTATTGCTCTGGCAATGTATATAATAATCGTTTTATTCGCCATGTATTATAGTTAACCTAATAATACCCACTTACCATATTTTAATGAACGTTTCAAATGCCATTTCCTGTTTAAATACAGTGTAACTCCTACGCCTATTCAGATCAGATAACCATCGGAGAATTTAGCCGACAAATCTGTGACTAGTTAAGTCCCAAAACAAATGTGCTTTAAGATTCATACTGGACGATGTTCTATGCAAGTGGGCAATTCAGAGACAGCTAGTATGTTTTGAAGAATATTATACTTCAATCAAAACCTCTTCATTATAAAAGCTATTTTGGCAAGCGGTAGAGCAACCCAAAATGGGCAATTGAAATACCTTTGTATGTTTTGAAGATATGAAGATATGTTTTGAAGATATTTTTAAGGCAAGTTTACCGGCTAATCTTCTTACAAAACTGTGCATTGAACACATGCATCCTTTCTATAATTTGTATGGACATTTATTAACAGATGATACATAAATATTTTAATCAAATATTTTAAATCTATATTAGAATATTCCACTTACATAATTCCAGTAACTAATATATAGATTTTGTATATAATTTTATCTTCTTGTATTTTTTGAGATTTTATTATGATTTTTCAATAAGTGTATTGTAATAACTACATTGCAACTTTCTAGTTGCATACTAGTGGTTCCAGGTCTATGCTCTTCGGATATGGGGGGGGGGGGGGGATTCTTCCTCGAAATTGTATACCACATAATATACAAGTGCAGATACAATTAAAAATTTAATAATGGACTGAGTGTGTGTAATAATGATACACGAAAGGATCTCACAACAAATATGAATACTGGACATACGAACAACCTACACCTTACTACATGCGTAGCATAGGTTGCCAAGGTATACCGCATGCATAAATCAACAGCAAGTTAACAACAACACGATTGGAGACATAGGTGTTATTAGCCTCCAACTCTCTCCCGTCCCAACCTAATAATAAGAGCGCTTTATTACTCTCCCATCCCAACCAAAACTATTTAAATCAGCACTGATCACATATGCATTAAAAGCTTTACAATTTATTCATTATTTCTTTAATGTTACATTAACCCACGTTTTCCCAGTGACGAAACGTCAGAGAGACTAATATTCATTATTTTTGCATCTCGCTTTCTCTCGTTTCTGATCATGGTTTCATGTTTAATTTTCATGAAATGATTGTTTGTGTGTTTTGATTTTAAATTGTAAATGTATTAAGTTGATAAAAGAAAATAGTAGTATTAAGAATAAAAATAGTAGTATAATACTTTGTTAATTAGTACGTGAATTTAGTGTAATTAAATGATTTAAAACAATTGATCAACTCGATAATATAATATAAAGAGTGAGATCGAAAAAATCGGATAAGTTTGAAAAACCACTGCTTTGAAACTCTTCATCTGAATGAAAAAATTCAAATTGTTAACTTTCAGTTGAGTGATGGCATCGGAAGTGGAAAGACGCGATTTAGTTGTTGAATTATTTCGAGAAAATCCGCACTGGAGCCAGAAAACCATTGCAAATAAGGCGAAAAATGCACAAAACACTGTCTTGATGATTCTTAAAAAATTTAAAACAGACTTAACAGTTGCTGGAATATATAGTTCTGGAAGGAAATGGGGTTTCGTGTCTCCACAAAAGGCGAAGAAAGTCGTTGCTCTCTTAGAGAAGAATCCAGCGTTGTCTAATCGAAAATTGGCGGAAAAAGCGAGTTGCAGTGAGTTTTTAGTTCATAAAATTAAAAAAGATTCGGGCCTTAAAACATACAAAGTGCAGTCAGTACCCGACAGGAACGCTACTAAGAACTTGGTAGCCCAGAGCCGAGCTAAAAAGTTGAAGACAAATTTTTTCCTAAAATTCAATTGCTGTGTTATGGACGATTGTTATGGAATTTTCTCAATTGCCTGGTCAAGAGTTTTACACCGCAAAAGAACGAGGAGTTGAGGAAAGATTTAGGACAAAAAAAAAGTCCAAGTTCTCGAAGAAGTTTCTGGTATGGCAAGCGATTTGTAGTTGTGGGCTAAGGAGTAAAAGTTTCGTAACAAGTGGCACTGTTAACGCCGAAATTTATGTGAAGGAGTGCCTCCAGACGAGATTGCTGCCCTTCATTAGAAAGCACAATGTATCTACTTTCTTTTAGCCTGATCTAGCCTCCTGCCACTACAGTAGAGTAACACTTAAATCGAAGACTAAAACATCAAATTGGTACCAAACTAAATAGGTTAGGTTTTTCTGCTTAGAATGTGCCTGTTCTGGTTTATAACTGTTTGTATCCACTGTGTCAAAGTATCAAGGTTAAATCCATAAAAATGTGATGCGTGGAGTATATACGCAGTCGATGCGCTGCTTGAGCGACGTAAAAATAAGGAAAGTCTTATCCTACAAATGTGGGGCTTCGCTAACGCTCCTCCAGAAGACAAAATTGTTAAAATTATTGATTCGTCTTTGTGAATCGTATACTGAAGATTCAGTTTGAACAGTTTCGAACAATTGTTTGTTGTTTTCTTTGTGTGCTGGTCGTGATCAAAATGCTAGAATGCATGCCGTTTCCGTTCGTATACTTAGGATGAAGTGTTTTTTTTACAGTTCAGTGGAAAATAGTCCGAAATTCGATCAGTCATATAATGTTACCATATTTATAATTTATCTTACACATAAATATCAAAGGCACTTGATTTAAGTATAAAAACGAAAAAAAAAATCCATTACAGTATTCAACTTACACATTTCAATAACATAATGATCATTGCTATTGCTCTGGCGATGTATATGCTTAATAATCGTTTTATTCGCCAAGTATTGTAGTTAACCTAATAATACCCACTTACCATATTTTAATGAACGTTTCGAATTCCATTTCCTAAATCTTGGGAATTTAAATTGCATTTCTTGCAACATTATTATTTTTAAAATTTTTATTACAAGTGCCGAAACAACAAGAAAAAGATGAAATATTCCTGCTCATAAATTTAAGTTTATCGCTGTCGCATTTTCTACGCTTCCTCTATTTATTTCTTTTCTAAACTCAAAAAATTCTGTGGCATTCTGCTGTGCTGTTGTGTTTGTTGTATTACGTTGCTTTACTGCTGCTGTGCAGTTGTTGCTACTAAAATATAAGTTCTACATATTAACTAATAAAATCTGCCCATCAGGGCCGGATTAAGGTTTTATGATGCCCATGTTTACCTTACAGATGTTGTACTCACACATTCATATATACTATTCATATATAATATATATATAGTACATACATATATAGTACATATATATATACTAAAAATATATTGAGTACTTTCTACGTAACTGCAAAAAAAAAAGAGAAATACATAAAGAAAAGTGAAGAAAAATGTGTGCAAAATATTTAATAAATATTTATAAATTTTTAAATGATATTTTTGGTCTTGAACGAATCCAACATATTGCTCTTTGATGTTGTCACTTCAACTGCTAATAATTTAGGCATAGAATTGTCACAATTGGAATCATTTGAACATGGAAAATTCATTCAACAATGCGACGATTTTTATTTTATATTTAGATTTACGGCGCAAATCCTCTATCTCTTTCCTACTTCTTATTTTTCTACAACAGCGCTCATGATTGCGCTCGTGTGAACAGCCACCAAGAAGTTTCATTTCTATTGAGTGCACTACAATTTAGAAGATGTTATTTTGATAAATGTGTAGTATTCCATGTGAAATTAGAGATCAATATGTATGAGAATAATTTTAATTTTTTTTTATGTTTTTAAATAATCTGCAATGACTATAAACAAATAAGATAAACTTTAAAATTAATCGAAATAGTAATGCCTCATTAGGTTCAATTAATAATTCAATAATTGCTTAACTCGTAGTAATTTTGTATACAATATGGTATATCTACATAAGTTGTAAATTTATTACAATATAATCAGATTATAAAGAAAAAGTATAAACAAAATATCTTATTGTCTAAATTTCATTGCTATTGTTGCTCCTGGTACACTGACACAGCTACAACTGATACTTGAGAATCTAATCTAAACTAATCTTCGGTTGCCCGAAGCCTTTATTTATATACCTTACATAATTCTTACACATACCTTACTTACTTACTTAGCTGGCACTACAACCGATGATCAGGTTGCCCTGCACCTGGTCTTTCCAACGGAGATTAGGACGTCCCCTTCTGCGTGTTCATCCACCGTGGTTCGAATAAAACACCTTTCTAGCCGGAGCGCTTTCTTCCATTCGCTCAACATGACCCAGCCAGCGAAGCCGCTGGAGTTTTATACGCTTGACTATGTCAGTGTCGGCGTACAGCTCATACAGCTCATCGTTCCATCTTATTCGATACACGTCGTCCACGCATACTGGACCGTAGATCTTATTCGTTAAGATTATTTATTTTCGTCGGTCGAGAGAGGGCTCTACTTATCAATTGCTTACTGAGCCCGTAGTAACACCTATTGGCAAGAGTTAGTCTCCGCTTGAACTCAAGGCTGACATTATGTTTATGCTGCATCCTAGATGTACGAAATCCTTGACGACTTCAAAAGTGTAGTTGTCAACAGTGACATTTTGTCCAAGACGCCGTGACTCTTTGTTTGTTGACACAAGGTATTTCGTTTTGTCCTCGTTCACCACTAGACCCACACGACGAGACTCCCTTTCCAGGTTGGAGAATGCTGCACTGACTGCTCGAGCGTTTTTGCCAATGATGTCAATATCATCAGCGTATGCTAGCAGCATGACACTCTTGTAGAAGATAGTGCCAGAGATGTCGATGTTCGCAGCTCGAATTATTTTCTCCAGCATAAGGTTAAAGAAGTCGCACGATAGGGAGTCACCTTGTCTGAAACCTCTTTTGGTATCAAATGGTGCGGAGAGGTCTGTCCCAATTTTCACTGCGCTGGTGGTGTTGGCTAGTGTAATTTTGCAAAGACGAATGAGCTTTGCAGGGATACCAAAATCAGACATTGCGGCGTACAAGTGATCCCTAATCGTGCTGTCGAAAGCGGCTTTATAATCGACAAATAGATGATGGGTGTCGATCTGTTTTTCTCGGGTCTTTTCCAAGATTTGGCGTAGTGTGAATATCTGTTCGATGGTGGATTTACCAGGCCTGAAGCCACACTGATAAGGTCCAATCAGTTTGTTGACGATGGGCTTCAGTCTTTCGCACAGTACGCTCGATAGAACCTTATATGCAATATTAAGAAAGCTTGTCCCACGGTAGTTGGCGCAGATCGTGGAATCACCTTTCTTATGGATTGAGCAGAGTACACATACCTAATACATAGAATAAAGGCAGACAGCTTATGTGAATACCTTAGTTTTATTACATTTGCAGAACTGATATGGGAAAGTAGTTATAATGTACTTCATCCTACTTAAACACACCCAAGCGTATTTTCGATCGTCTGTTATCACATCGGTAATACGCTTGAACCATTTAATAGAGTAAATAAATCATCACATAGCCGATCATGTGTTTATCTTGTCTATATTTGAATAGCTATTGTTCAATATTGAATCTTCCTATGGATCATTCGCTAGACCTTTGAAATATGGCTTTGTATATTTTAAGTTAGTTTTCGATCAAAACAATTTTCGGTTCGTGATGTTTAATTGTTTAGCTATCATTTGATTTTTCTACATAGGGAAATCGCCAATCTAGGTGAATACCAAGATGTTTCACACAATCACTGTGGACTAAAAGTACATACATTAAAAATAAATATCAAAATCAAAATACAGGGCACACTCCCTTTCTTGGTGCGAATATAATATATTTCGCCGTTGATTGTACCCGATGTCACGAATGTGCTGCTACTTTTGCCACAACTACAAATTGCCTGCCAAACAAGGAATATCTTTGAGAATTTTGTTATTTTTTTGGCTTTGAATTTTTCAGCGACATTTCCTCGAGAATCAGCTGTATAAAATGTAGCTGTGAAAAGTCCGCTAAAACATAAGTTTCATCGTCCATTATGCAGCATTCAAATTTCTTGACAAAATCTCGGCTCAGCATTTTCGCTCGTTGTTTTGCGGTTTCATTCTTCACGGCGTTTCTATCCGGAACTTTTTGAACTTTGTACGTCCTCAGCCCAGTTTCCTTCTTAGTCCTGCGCACGAAAGATTCTGAGCAATCAGCTTTCCCCGCTAATTTCCTTCCCGAAATGTTTGGATCTCTCTTTGAAATGGTCACAACGTTCTCCGACTTCTCACAGTCATGTGTCCCCTTCTTTTTACCAGAAACTTTCTTCCGATCAATACGCAGTTCTTTCTTAAAACGTTTAATAACACGAGAAATGGTTTTAAGGTTAGCCCCTACCTCTTTGGCAATTTTTTCGAATGACCAGTGATGTTGCTTTTGAAAAATTTTAATAATATTTTCTCGCACTCCCACTTTGTTTGCCATTTTCGCGTCAAATAAATTTTTATTGTCTTTAACTGACACATATTATTTTCTGACATTTAATTCAAAGCTACTAAGATAAAAATTTCAGATTTTCAATCTTTCAATAGCACAGTATGGGAAGAAATGTAACGGACAATTTTATTCGACGCAGTCCTTATTACATGAACCGATTTCTTTGAATTTATTGTGATGTTCTACCATTCATTTTAAATAAACCGTGAAGATTCGGTTGGAAAATTGTTAAGCAATTAATGGAGCATCATAAGTTGCAAAAATTGCCTTATCCAAAAGCTGAAATATCTGATGTGAAGATGGCGCAAGGAACTGGCCCAAAACACTACCTTGAGGTCTAACAGCTTTGATTTCATAAACGCAATATGCTTCAACACTATCTTTTACTTGGAAACTTCGATCACTTAATTTTGTATACTTAACAAGCCATGATGCCATACTCGATAAGAAGCTTGTTTGTTGCACGTCTTAGAAAAGAGCGAAGCAATACTTTTTTTTCAGGCCACACTTCCCTGTGATATTTTCCTTTCCAGTCAGATTAATTTTTTCTGTTTTTTTTATTTAATGGCCCCTTTTTTAACACCAACTACTACTTTATCTAATACTTTTTAACCTACTATGTTCTACTATTAATTTTACTACTTTTTCTAATACTTTTTATTACAACAATTTCTTTCTAATATGTACTTATAGTATTTTTTATTACTATTTTCTACTATCATTTTTTTATTTGAAGAATCCGTATAATATACTTAGCTTTTTGAAAAAAACTTCGTGTCTATTTTAATTAAGTTAGTTCTATGAAATGAATTTACTGTTTGCATATTTTGTACTTTTATCTAAATTACATTCGAGGTGTGATCAAAAATAACCGTTATTTTCAAATTTCGTGAGTTACGTATGTTCGATTTTCGCATTTTTTTTGCTGTTATGTTGGTACACATGTCTGTTATATATGTTATTTATATATTGGCAATACCAACCATTTTGGATTGTCAGTTTGTTTTTGACAGATAAAAAGGTTAGTCGTGTTTTGGTGTGCTCTTCGATTTTTTACTATTCGAAAAAATGGATCAAAGAAACTGTATTCAGTTTTGTGTAAAAAATGAAATTAAATGCGCAAGGACATTTGAAATGTTGACTGTGGCCTTTGGCCTTTGGCGAGTCTACTATGAACAGAAAACAAGTTCAATTGTGGTATAACCGGTTTAAGGAAGGCCGAGAAGATGTCAATGACGATGCTCGTCCTGGTCGCCCGAGCACCTCAACAACCGATGAAAACATTGACGCAGTGAAGAAAATGATAATGATTTTGGATAATCGTCGAATCACTATCAAAGAGGTGGCTGATGATGTTGACATATCGTTCGGTTCATGCCAAGCAATTTTTACGGATGTTTTAGGCATGAAAAGTGCGGCAGCGAAGATTGTTCCAAAATTGCTAAATTTTGAGCAAAAACAACGTCGGTTGTGCGTAAGTTTTTGGCCGAAAACAAAACCGTTATGATGCCTCAACCACCGTATTCACCGGACTTGGCCTTCGCTGACTTTTTCCTCTTCCCAAAACTGAAGACACCGATGAAAGGAAAGGAAAGCGTTTTGCTACGATTGAGGAGATAAAAGAAAAATCGAAACAGGAGCTGTTGGCGATAGCAAAAACCGCGTTTCAGAAGTGTTTCGAGGATTGGAAAAAACGCTGGCATAAGTATATTATATCTGAGGGGGATTACTTTGAATGGGACAAGATAGTTGTTGATAAATAAATAAATAATTTTTAAAAAATAACGGTTATCTTTTGATCATACCTCGTATTTGCGTCGATATTCTATGATAATCAGTGCATTAAAATGCTAAAAAAAAAATGCTCGCTTTTATATAGTAATGTTTTCATGCGCAATAATGAGGTCTGTCGAGCGGAAGGACATGGAGCACGGAGCTTTTAGAGAATCTGTGTACTTAGCCACCCAAAACCAAAATTGAGAAATATTTTAAAATTGATTTCTGTCTCCATATGCTTCTTAAAAGTGTGATTAGCTCAGAAAATTATTTATATGGGTACCAAGAGGTTATTATTTCTACATCAAGATTCTAATTTTATATATGTACTTACATAAATGATTTTTCAATGTCAAATGCATACGTGAGATCAGCGTACCCGAGTCTTTTACTAAGTGAAATTCACATGAAAATTAAAAACAATCTATTAAATTCTGTTGATAACTCTTCATTTTGCAATTGTCTACAACATTTTTCATAGATAAATCTTTCCTTTTTTAAGCAATACTTTATTTTAACATGAGAAAAAACACAGAATTGGAAATTTGCCTAATATTTAGATACTGTTCATAGGACTATCTTCTTTAACTTCTTTTCTTTGTTAGTGCTAAGACACAACTTTTAAAAATACCTCAATTTTGGGGAAGTTTTCTAATAGTTGGATTTTCATAAAATAGTAAAAATGTGTTAAATCTACACACATAAATTATTTAACCCAGAGTTAATTTTAAATGTTAGCGGAGTGCTAAACTATTCTGTTGGTGGAGATTCACAATTAATTGCAACATTGCCGCATAATTCCATAGTACCATTTATGTATACAACCTACTTTTTGTGCAATTTTACCCTTTATTAGTCCAGAGTATACTGGAGATTTCTAACTTGATGAATTTTTGAAAAGAAAATTTCTAAAACGAAGTTTCCAGAACTAAGCAAGACGAGTCGTTTTTTTTCTGCCACTACACTACATACATATTTCGTAAAGCTACATAAAGTTCGGCACTGCAGCACCTCTTGGCAGGCAATGGTAAACCTGTAAGAGTAGAAATTGCCTATGAAAAGCTTTTCACTTCGCCGTTCGGGTTCAGCATAAAACTGTAGGCCCCTTCCATTCGTGTACAAATATAACTCGCACAACATGAGTGGATACGAAAAGCTAAAAGCTCGGCCTAGGCCCGGCATAGGCAGTTGTGTCATTAAAAAAAAGAAAGATCTTGATCTAGAGTATTAAAACTAAAGTAGGTAATTCTAATGAAGTCAGCCCTCTAGCATCTAAAGGTAGGATGGCAATCATCATGGGCATGAGCAGCATTTAGATCAGATTGCTCCAACATATCTATTTTTGCTAAACCTGTCAGATACCTCATCTTTTTCTCTTTTTTTATACTTTAATTTTGTTTTGTTTACCAAGCACATGAATTATATTTCGTAATGAGCTACCATCCCCTTCGCGCATTCAAGCATGGTTTTGGGTTTGAGGAGTACAACCTTTCGAAAGATGAAGGCTCTCACTTATAACTCCCACCATTATACAAAGACAAGCCCATTAAAGCTTTCTTCCCCTCGACATTAATGAATTAGATGTGCATTCTACGGAAACAAGGATGATTAAAACCGCATTGGTTCGTGAGGTACACCAAAAGCAAAAATATTTATACCAATTCCAAATTATAAGCCGAAAAAAATATTGATATCTGAACCCCTTTAAATTATTTATTTTCTTGTAACTTGTAATAAAATATTTTAAGCTTACTGCTACATACCTATCTAGTTTTAAATCATCAACACAAAACGTTCTATGTCTTTAACATACTTATTTACAGATAATATGTACAAAAATAAAAAACCAAATTAAATTTATACTAAGTATATCATGAGAGGTGAAGATTATTAATATTATTTACAACGAAACAAATTTATAAATTTAGGTACTTATTGAAATGGAATGAAACAAAACAAAAGTTAATGATGACATTTAAACTTTTCGTAAATTATATAAGCTACATAAATCACAGGAAAGCTGTCATCATTATTAATTTTTATTTAAAAGGAAGCCAATTGCTTGTAGCTAAACAAAAATTTCCTTAAAATCAGTTTGTCACTAGCAATGACTTCTCAAGATCATCAGGTGTTGCCTGAATATTGGAAAGCTTTCTGCATACCTCATACAGGTGAGCATGCAAATTGAAAAAAAATGGAATAATACCACTTTAGGCATATGTTCACAATTATATATAACCAGTAGGTTTATTTGCTTGAGTTTTTGCTTCAAATGTGGAATACAAGCACACCGATCACCAGAATGGGTGCAAAATACTTTTCAAAATAAACGTTATCATACTAAAGAAACTGTACACCAAGTTCAAATGCAATAAAAGCTAGTATCTTCTTCAGCATACACCACCCAGTTGTGTGGCCTTGTAAGCCAAGTAGAAAAAAATTCAAATATACATACACAATTTCATCGTCCAAGTGCTTGTGCTGGGCTATAGTGAGACAATCATATCAACATTTAAAAACTGCATTTGAATTGAATCTTTATACAAAAGATAACACTGACATTCACCCATTAAAGAAAATATTATAATACAAATATAAATGTATACAAGTTCATACAAAAGAAAACACAATACAAATAGAATTTGACGCAAATTTATTTACGTATGTAAAGGGTTTCTCAATAGGGGCATAACCATTTTGTATTTGCAACTCCAAATTCTACTTTTGATGTGGCAATGTCAAAACTCAATTCAAGGTTTACATTTTTATTACTATGCTGAAGTTCACGAACGAGCCACGTCTGGAAATCATTAAAAATTAGTAGTCGGAGGTCGCAACTTTAAGTTTAAAGATATTTATGAATTTCATTGGATAGTCATTTTCAGCGATGAAGCTCATTTTTAGCTTAATGCCTTTGTCAATTAGCAAAATATGCATTGTTGGACAGTAACAAGCCCACACGTGCTTCAAGAGACTCCATTGCATCCACTAAGTATGAACGTTTGGTGTGGATTTCATGCCGGAGGTGTGATATCTGTGCATTCAAGAATGATGGAAAATTGGCCCCAGCTATCGTTGCAAAAGTGCTCGATATCAAATTGCATACTTAAATGTATTACATAATTTGGGTTCTACACCTGGAATAAATTTCATCGCGATTATGTATTCTGTGTTTTTTTTGTATTTACATAAATACAAATTTGTTATGTCCCTATTGGAAACCCCATTACATAAGTAAATGCGAGTACTCGAATAGAAGGTTGTAAAAAGAGTATAAAAAATACTAAAAATAAATACAATGCCATGCCGAAAGAAAACAATATTAAGACAGAGAAAGAAATAAAGAAATAAAGAAAGAAAGAAAAAAAAAATAAAAAATACATGTACATTAATGGTACATGAATATTTATGAATGTGAAAATAGCAAATAGCGCAAAACGGAAATGAAAATCCAATATTATATAAATTGTGTACGTAAATAAAATTCACCTCCGAATGGGGTCATTTGCATGTTGGCGCGCGACACTATAGCAACGCTGTGTATTTCACCGTAAATAAGTACGTACATACACAAATACAAACATATAGGTACATACATATGTACATACAGAAATGTATAGCTTAATGTGTATGTTTGTATACAGTATGTCCAAAGGTAAATAATATATTCGTTGTTGTCACAACTTAAATTCACGGGCAAATTAATTATATTAAATAAATAAGCGCAAAAAATTTCCAAATATGTTTGTAATTTTCTTTTTTGTTGCTGCTTGGTGTTTGGTACTTATTTATTTTGTTAATTGTATATGCTAAAATTTGACACCCTAAGCATAATGGCAAATATTTTCGTATTTTTATTACCTATTAATGGCACGTGCTGGTGCCATATTTTTATTTATTTTTACTTTCGAAAATGCAAGCGAATACTTGTGCTCAAAGTTTTTTCAAAAGTGTAACTACAAGGTGGGGCAAATGTAATGTGATAATGTTAATTAGCTATTAGTAAGATATGGAAAAAATTTTGGTGTAAAATTGATGATATTAAGTTGAAAAAATATTATCAGTTAAATGATCAGCTCCTGAGTTGATCACTTTAAGGCATTGAATTGTTGTTCGCAAAACGTGTGATTATATTCTTTTCAGTTTTGGCTTTCAATGCTTGCAAGGTTTGTGGTTTGCTGTGGTAAGCACGAGAATTCAAAAATTCCCAAAGGATGAAGTCTGGCGCCATTAGATCGGGAAGGTAAGTTCAAATCAATAAAATGGAAGATCAAACGGCTCGGTAATTTGTGCTTCAAAATCTGCATCGTTGTCCGAAGAACATTTGTTGTCAACTAATTCTGTCAAAGCACAATGACATTTAATGCCATTTGCAAAAATTATGGCATTACTTTTCCCGCCTACCTTGTACTTTGTACGCTTGTCAGATTCATTTATTGGGTCATATAAAAAGTATCCGCAAAAAATCTTCCAATCAGATTATGTCAAACGAACACATATTTGAAAGATGGCTACATTTCAGGTTACATTTTGTGTGACGACAGTTGAGTAATTCGTCGCTAGTGTAAAAATTTACATGGATTTGAAATGAATGAGTGAGTCACTCTACAGAAGCGCGAACGGAAGCAATAGCGCGAGGGAAGAGAACTTAATTAAGCACAAAATAGCTGGATTGTGGAGAGAGTTAATTATTAATTGTTAAAAGTATTTTATCTGTAATTGGAAAAATCTATTAAATTACAACTTTCCGTCGGCTCGCAAGCTGTCAGGAGATAGCTAAAGTTCTAAACATCAACCACATGACAGATTTGTGGGTACCAACATCATATTCTAATACTTTTTATATGACCCAATATTTGCCTTTCTGACTCTCATCCCATGGCTAAGTTGTGTTGGTGATCTTTTAAATAGAACATAAAGGAGAAAATCTTCTAATTTCAATATTAATTACATTAAGCTCTTTAAAGTTTCATTTAAAGGAAAGTTTCAAACACACAAGCTTAAATAAAACTGCATAATAAAGCTAAGTAAGCTAAATGTTTTATAACTCACAAAAATTAACATGTCATTGCTAGTGTGACTTTCAATCTCAATTTATCCTTCTAATTGATTGTAATTGTTCTTCATAAATTAAATTCTTTTGTATTTCGAATAAATTTGATGTACAATACAAAGATAATTTCACTTCCACTAAAGTCTGTGTCATCTCCTCAACTGAAAACCACCCAATTTCGTTCGTATTTATTATGATTTTAAAACTAGAAACTTACTGACAATATACCATAGTATTCGAAATATATCATAGTGCATAAAGTATTACATCATTTCAAATGCAAAATATTTCTGATATCACAACAACAAATATCTATAATATGCAATACAATTTTCCATTCGCTACTTCATTGCAACTACATCGTGAATACCACAATTGAGAATATTTACACAATCAACTTCTTTAGTTTCGTGGTTACCGGTGTCCATGGCATATCTGGTCACTTAAAATATCTTGTTCGATAACAATACTGTACGTAGTTTACTTAATAAGACCTTGGCTCCATAATCCGCAGTCACAAGTTCGAATCCAGTAAACTTCAAAAACTTTATAATTTTATTTGTTAAAAAACAAAAATAATATTATATATATATAAAAAAAAAATACTTGAACTATCCTTTATCCCTCAGAGTGGTTTTTGTTTGTGATCACTGATAATTGGAGTTGCCATATTTGTTTTTAGCAAAAAATAAATGAAAATGAGACTGATATTTTTATGGGAGATGCTTCCATCATTCCAAAGCACGTACAAAATTTAACAGGTCTGATAATATAAAAGTTTTCCTATCCTAATCCTACCGCTTCTGCCAAACCCAACCGAACAGTGGGTAATTTTACACCAAACCATATTGACCCGCTAGGTAAAGTGCCTTAGGTTCAAATCTCGGCACAGACCAAATAAAAAGTAGAAAAAGAAACTATTTGGATTAGGCAAACAATTTTAGGTCCCTTCTATTCATGTAAAAATATAACACAAAACACATGTGGATGCGAAAAGCTCGACCTAGACCCTCCATGGGCTGTTGTGCTATTAAGAGAAGAAGAAACTTCTTGATCTTCCGTTGCATATAATTTTTGTTCAAATACGATTTGCCATGTTATCATATTTAAGATAACCAAAACATATTTAAATCTCTTCTTGCATATTGTTGCAGAAATTTTAATTACAAATTTAAGAACAAAATTACATATTTTATGCAAATCTATAAAACTACGTGCCGACCGAAAAAACTGTAATTTCCAGATAAATCTGTCAATATGATGTTTTACGTGCTCTTTATTTTTAAGAGTGTAAATATTGTTTGTAAAAAAATATATTGTAAAAGAAGTGTCGCTCTTCGTTACACAACAACAACAACTCCACCAAATAATATCGTAAAATCCGCGCGTAAAGAAGTTTCACTTTAAAAATACCATACAAATGTTATATTTCATTTCATTAGTAAGGTGACAATTTGTCAGATCAATATCAATTTGTAAAACGTGGTATCAGCGATTTCCCAGTGTGCATTGAGTCAATCAGTATACTTAATGAGCTGGTATGCGGGAATATGGAACTTTTTCGTGGTTAATATATGTAAGAATTTTAATGTACATATATTTCCATATGTTTCACATATAGTCTTTATATTTGTTACATTGTCAAGTCATTGTACACACTTGATACAATATTTTACGCTAACTTCTCTCAATTTCGTTTAGTTAATGGCATAAGATGTAATGATTTCCTACATAGTTGTATACCTGATGTATTTGGCACAGACAATACTTTCAACGTAATTCCGATATATATAACGGCCATAAAATCTGCCTCTGAATATGATTTAATCATAAAAATTTAAATATTTCTATATATGTATGAAAGTTTCAATATCGACATAATTTGTATCTCTGAGACTTGGTGAGGTAATTTTTAGGTATTTTGCTAAGCGGCGAATTTAATAAAGTTTAATCTCATTTGTTGTAACACAATCCAGTGATTGAACCTTTTGATTTGTTCAGAATAAATAAAAAGTAGGAACCAATTAATAGTTTTTCTAATACATTGTTTTCTTTTTTCTTCTCTTCTTTTATTTGTACACTTTGTGTTCAAATTACTGTCAAACGAAAATTGCGATGTAGCAGAAAGACCTACGTTGGACGTTTTACTCTCTTACCTGAGTTGTCCTTTATAGGTACATCAATTCAGTGGCACACTTACGAAAAAGAAAATCGCAGGATGACTTTGTTAATACAATAGTTTCTACTTTGAGAGAAATTTAATCATAAAAACTTTTGAATTGTTAAGGAAATTTTATTAATTTCATGATATTTTATTTTAATCATGTAATCATGTCACTCATACGCACCGATGTACAGCGAAATAATTGAGCAATCTGGATGGCCAAAAATATTTATCAGTCTTATTTGAAATCCTAAGAGAGTTCATGCTTAATCAAGTATTTTTAAGTACATATTTACTCAACTTCAATGGCATATTTACTTAACTTCAATATTTTCCCCTGTTAGTCAAGTTTTATCATATTTCTTTATTTACGTTATAGCATGTAGTTAATGCCATACAAACATTTTTAAAATTCAGTAATAGTCATGTACTCTGTTCGTATATACATAATATTGCTAGTATTAAAGAGAGTAAAATAAAATATATTATACTTATTAAAGAAAACTAAACACTAAACAAAATCGATTATGTTCTAATGATACTTACAAATATTCTATAACAATTCAATAATAATTACAATAATGATTTAAAAATTAATAAAGACACTTGATAGAATAATAAACAAAAATATCATATAGTAGAATGGTTCCAATTAATCCACAGAGAAGAATACTGTAAGTTCTTTTCTAAAATGCAATGTGTTCTTGGTTAAGCGGAAGAGAGTTACAAAGACGCACGTTCCGATATTAAATTGCTATACTTATTAGGAATTGCTTGTGATGATCGCATTGAACGTGTAACCTGCAGTCTGCAAAAGCGATCTAATGGTTACTTACTGTAGAATATTTTAACTATGTAGCATGGTTAGTGTTCTAAACTTAAGCAGAAATTGTAGAAAGTCAGTGAGAAAATGCATTTTGCATCCATAGAATTATGGTCAGACCGCTTCCTTCTATATAATTCTATATACTTATGTACAGTGCAATATTGTTGTAAAGTACATTAAGTTTCTTGCTACACACAGTCACAATCAGCAAACAGTTTACATCCATACAAAAGCGTAGGTATTTAAATCCACAATGGCTGTCTATCTCTTTATCGGTGTCCTGTCATTGCACCCTGCCTTTTGTATTGTTTTAATTTGTTAATGGTAGTAGTACTCTTGAGCGCCAACAGTGACATAGTCAAGGGTATACACACGTGTAAGTATAAAACCGGTAATGACATCCCTGTGTCACTAAGTAAAACTATACGCTCTGTTAAACCAAATCATTGGCGCCATTTCTTAGCATTTACTTCTGTCAATATTAAGTTCATAAACAATCAAGTTTCATACAACAACATAGTTTTTTTGCTCGTAAAAATGTCAAATTTTGTTTCCAATTGAATAAATCTGCTTTGGAATCTCATCGAATGCTTGTGGCAGCTTACGGCCAGCACGCTCTAGGTAAAACGCAGTGCTTCGAGTGGTTCAATAAGTTTCAAAGTGGCGATTTTGATGTGAGAAACGAAGAACGTGGAAGACCACCGAAAAAGTTTGAAGATGTCGAATTGCAAGCTTTACTCGATGAGTATGATAGTGAAACGCAATAACAACTTGCAGAAAAATTAAATGTGACCCACAATGCAATTTCCCAACGTTTAAAAGCCATGGGATGGATTTTGAAAGTGGGAAGATGAGTGCCACATGCATTGACTGAAAGACAGCAATAAAATCGAAAAACCACCTATGAAATGTTGCTCGCCAGGTACAAAGAAAGTCATATCTTCATGGAATTGCTGCTGGCGATGAAAAATGGATCGTTTGCAAGAATCCCAAACGTAAACGATCATATGTTAAGCCCGGTACAATGTACATCGGCCAAATCGACAGCAAAGCTAAATCGCTTCGGAAAGAAGACAATGCTCTGTGTTTTCTGGGATCAGCGAGGTGTTATCTGATTTGACCTTCTGAAACCAGGTGAAACAGTTACTGGTCAACACAAAGTGATTTTTCTTGATGATAATGCACCATCACATCGAACAAAACAGACTAGAGAATTGGTAGAAGCCCTCCCCCATCCGGCTCAGTCACCAGACTTGGCTCCATCTGACTCCCACTTATTTTCATCAACGATTCGTACGAAAATGTGAAAAAATGGCTCGATGACTGGTTTGACTCAAAAAACTAACATTTTTTTTGGCGAGGTATTCACAAATTGCCAGAGAGATGGGAAAAATGTGTAGCTAGCAATGTCCATTACTTTGAAGTTTGAATGTATGACCATTTTTCTTCAATAAACATGTATTTTCTTCATACTTGTATACCGGAATACAGAACTAAAAGACATTTTAAATATCAGAAATAAAGACTCCTCTTCTTTTACTAGCACAACAGCCCATAGAGGGTCTAGGCCGAGCTATTTGCCTGCCCAGGGGTGGTTCCGCAAAGAAAAAACAAAACGGAGGAACAGTGATTGCATTCCCTTTCTCGTTCTCCCTCCTTCTTCCTCCCACCTATCAATCTGCCTGCCAATCAACACTATGCTCTACATTCATAGGGGTACAACCTGATTATTGAAAGTTTCACAAAATAAAAAAAATTTTAAAAATAACAAAAAAACATAATCCAATTATCTAGTTAAAGTTATAGGGGTGTGAAATCGTTTTCTGTGTAATTGCAGCTCTGTCGTCTACAATTGATTCGATTATTAAAAATGGAGCACTTCTCAAAGGAAGAATGAGTTAATATTGCGAAAATGAGGTCGGAAATGCGTGACTGTGAATGGCATTCGCCACGGAGTTCTTGTGGACTCAATTGGACGATGTGTATCCGGATGACATTTAAGCTCAACACGAAGGCCCCATTTGCCACAACGCGCATGAAACAATCGATTTACTTATTGGAGCAACGATTTCCAGACCAAATCATCTACCGAAATTCCAATGTCAACTGGCCACCAACATCGTGCATTGTAACGTCGTGAGCTTTCTTTCATTGGGGATTTGTGAAATGCCAGTTCTATACGAATAAACCAAAAATAATTCAAGAGCTCAAAGCGGCGATCCAACGCGTCATCGGTGAGATAGAGAAATCCAAATCTTTCTCAAAATCACGTCGAAAATTCATTCAAAGGTCAAGAGTCTGTGATCAGAGCCACGAGGGCCATTTGCCGGTTATACTTGATAGGAACATCTCTACTTTGAAACGCAATAATAAAAATATCAGCAATTGCTCAAAAAATATTCGTTTTGTTTTTAAATTAAATCTTTCACTCTTTTTGGGACACCCTTTATCTTCACCTCTGGTTTTACAATTGAGGAATCTTGTTGAATTTTGGCTTTCAGCTCATTAAAATTCAATGATTTACTGTAATTTTCAGCAATGGAAGGAAAATTTCTGAGTTGTGGGCCTTTTTTTACTTTACCATAATTTGAATTGAAACTCATATTTGAAAGCAGATTTTCTAGATTGTTTATCGAAAAAGCCGATCATATTCTATAGTTTGCCATCTATAGTTGATCACACTTTGCTAACACTTCGTGTCAATCAACCTGAATTCATAGTTGCCACTCTCTACTGATTTCCCGCAAGGTACCTTTATATCTAGCTATGTATGTACATATGTAAGTTGCCTACATGGGCAATTATTCAAAAAGAACAAAGACTTAATAAGTGCATAAAAAATATATATAAAATACTTCCACAAAGCAAAAAATAAAGCTTAATCTTTTATTACTAAAATTTCGTATACATAAGTAACGAAAACTTAATTTACGAAATTATTTTCTAATCAAGTGCTGCAAATAAGAAAGCAGTATAATAAAGTGGCATGAAGTGTTTTCAAAATGAAATTGAATGATGTTTATTAGTTGCGCAAGGTTCTTCTAATTAAAGTCTTGAAAATCTTTATTCAGTTAAAGAAATATTAAATGCAGTAAATAAAGCTTAATTGAGATGTATGAAAAATCGATGTTATATACACAGCTTTTCTACATATGGTATATGTAAGTGAGACCTACTTAATGACATCACCAACTTAATATTGCCTCATATTTTTCACATTGTGGTCGCTGTGACGTAGTGGTAGTGCGTTGGACTGCTGCGCAGAGTGTTCGGGGTACGAATCTCGGCAAAATAAAAAAGTAGAAAAAATAATTTTTCTACACGGCACCACCTCTTGGCAGGCAATGGCAAACCTACAAGAGTAAAAATTGCTATGAAAAGCTTTTCACTTCGCCGTTCGGATTCGACTGTAGGTCCCTTCCATTCATGTACAAATATAAGACGCACAACATGAGTGGATGCGAAAAGCTCGGCCTAGACCCTCCATGGGCTGTTGTGCCATTAAAAGTAAAGTAAAGTAAATACAAGCTATTGAGGCGGCCAAGACCGATCATCGGTTGTAGTGCCAGCTAAGTAAATAAGTATACCAGCCCTTTTTAGGTAATTGCGTCTGTCGTTACATTGTTTTTATTTCAATAAAAAATGACTAAAATATATATATATATATAAATTATGCCCATTATTAATATGTATTATTGAGTATTCAGTAATATGAAGGGAAACTATTTCCACCAGTGATTTGCTTACACCAGAAGAAACAAAACACAAACCAAATAGTCCTATTGAGTGTAGACCAGCGGTGGCGACCCACACATGCGCAACTAACTAATCAGCTGAACTCCTTTTCTAGGAAAATGTCCTTGGTACTCATATGTGATGTCTAAAATGCTTTCTCGCACGCGTGCTCTGGAGTGCCCACTACTGCATACTTATACCATAAAGGAGAGTGTAATAAGCATGAAGGTGGCACATCGCATTATGCCTCAAGCGAAACTATGGCAATATTGTTTACACGAGCATGAACTTTGAACTCCCCAAAAAACTGTGGGTATTCAATTAAAGAATTCATATTTAAGTAACTAAATACCTGCTAGTGTATATATTGTGAATTTAAGCAACAATATTACAGCATACTCAACAATGAGATGAAGAGAGAGGAAGAAAATGTGTAATACTTAATTGCTGCTGATAGTTTATATATCATACACACACTGTGTACAGGGTGTGGTACAATAAGTTGTCATAGATATGAACATACATGCTATGTCCGTCTCTCCGTCCGTCTGTCTGCTGCTTTTGAAGTAGAATGTCTACATATTTAATTTTGATTTAACATAAATTCAAAATTTTAAATTACACATACGCACTGAAATGCACTTTGATTTAATGTGAAATCCAAATTTTTTACAATATTCTTCCTTTTTTTCTGTTGTAAGTAGCTGTATTAGAACAATAAAATCAGTTATAAGTATATGCAGAGTAGATACATATTTTTTTACCACATATTGTAAACATTTTAAGTTTTTGTTAAATAAATATTACTCATACTCCCTGTATGAAATGATAAAGAATAAAATATTTATATCAAAAATTAATTGAAAATGAAAACAATAAATAATAATAAGAAACATGAAATTGGAATTGGCATATTCAGAGGACTGAGGTAAAGTACCGCATCTTATTGTCTGAACGAATATAGAAATGTTATAAAGAGTTTTTAACAGTACTTACTTATGTACATAATAAAATTTGTTAAGTGGTCACATTACGTATAAACGTAAATGACTTTACTTCTTAACTTTAAATTGAAAATAAAATAGAAAAATTCTCAAAATTCTTATTATAATAACCCTTACTTTACTTTTAATGGCACAACAGCCCATGGAGGGCCTAGGCCGAGCTTTTCGCTTTTCGCATCCACTCATGTTGTGCGTGTTATATTTGTACATGAATGGAAGGGACCTACAGTTTAATACCGAATCCGAACGGCGAAGTGAAAAGCTTTTCATAGCAATTTTTACTCTTGTAGGTTTGCCATTGCCGTGGAGCCGTGTAGAAAAATTATTTTTTCTACTTTTTATTTTGCCTGTGCATAGATTCGAACCCCGGACACTCTTCGTAGCAGTCCAACGCACTACCACTACACCACAGCGACCACATTATAATAACCCAGCAGACACAATAATATGAAAATTTCAAAATTTTCAATTAATCTCTAATCTAATGAGATACACTAGAGATTATTGAAGAATGCTGAATGCAAACAGAAAATATGGTACAAATGTTAAAACCTCATATTAAGATAATAACGAGATAAAATTGATTAGCAACTGTCTGCTCAAACAAAATGCCAAACATATAAGTAAGTAAAATATCTCAAAACGAGCTCATATTTATCGGAAATTAATTATTTACATTATCTCACAATAAGTTGACATAACTTCAATTAAATATTTCTTCCGGTCACGTAGCTCATATTTAAATCTTTTTGAGTTAAACTTCCTGCTGGATATCTCATACACATATAATATTATTCCCATGTAAACGCAAGCAGCACAGATGGCACATTTGGGAGAGTGTCAACTTTCTCATCTGGTGATTGCCGGTTCGATCAGTATTGATGTTAACCATCGCCTTGCCAAAGATTTTTACCAATACCCACCGGGGTAACCCAGATAAATTTAGTTAGTAAATGCGCCTTGCGCTAAGGCTTAAACAAGATCAATGTACTTGTCTGCACTGAGAACACACATTTCCATTGGTCAAAGAGTTGGCAAACAGGAATAGAACATGCCAAACGAGTTGAAACAATCACCAACTGGGGAAGTGACTTCCACATTATTTAACTTAGCTGAGAATGTCACTATGTCCCAGCTAAAAATAGCTCCTCCATGCTCTTAATATATAGTAGCACAATGGTGGAGATGTTCATAAATCGTTTTGTATTACACCCAAGGGTGAACTTGCTAGGAAAAATCTACTCGAAAGCTTGGGCGAATAGCTCTTCCTCTAATATTGACAAGATCAAATAACTAAAATAGTACAGATTAGATTTGGATGTGGGCAGGAGGGCCATATTTCTTCCATAGCACTCATATAAAAAGACAAGGTATAAGAATATAAATTTTTCAAAAAATACTTTTTTCTATATTATCCAAAGTGAGTCAATATCGTTTTAAGATTGGATGACAACTTACCAAGATATTTAAAAATGAAAATGAAAAAGGTCACCTGGGTGGGTATTGGTAAGCGGAAGGTTAAACCAACATAATTTATTAATAGAGTAAATTTTTTACCAATCAAGTAGCTCATATTTAAATCATTTTGAATTAAACTGACAGCTGGGTATTTAACTGCCTACTCGGTTAAAACATAGGGAAGCAAGAATATTATATTTTCATTAAACAAGATGTGAAGCAAAATACCTAAAAAAGCAAAACGCAGCGAAAAATTATCAAAAAAATTTAAGGTTCAACATGAAATAAAATTTTAACTTAAATTTTTCAAAATAGACTGGCCAATCGCTTGGAGGTGATTAAAAAATTTGTTTATCTTTTATATATCAAAACTCTTATCTTAGAGATAACTTGCAAACAATCGCAGATTACTTGACCTCTGTTCATGTACAAATATAACACGCACAGCATGAGTGGATGCGAAAAGCTCGGAGCGGTCATAGTCAACATTGATAAACTTAAGTTCATTGTGGTAAAGGGAAAACACTTGCTACAATGGCAGGTCATCTCTTTATTGATTTCCTGTGATTGCAATCCCTCTCTCATTCTCCCTCCTTCTTACTCACCCACCTATCAATTTTCTTCTTATCAACACAATGCTCTGCAATCATAGGAGTACAGTGAACCCGGTACACCCTTTTTGTTAAATTTAAAAAAAAAAAGATAGAATAAATTGATCAGAAAGGTATGCATGTCAATACATTTTATAGCAAGTATTTTGGTTATAGTATTTAGGAAATAAGATGAGGTGAAACGTATATGTTGTTGTATTTGGTGGCTGTCCAGGGACATACATAGAAGAAAATGGCCTATTGTGGTACCACAGGATTGAACTTACAGTTTAACGCCGATTCTTGGAGGCTCTGTCAATGCCTACGAAGTTTTACACTAGCATGACTCAAGCTAAATTAATTGGTTTTTTTGTTTCATTATGCCCCAAAATATTGAAGCTTACATCGACAAATAAATTTCCTCTAAAATATTTCCTTTACAAATAATTTACATGCTTTATTTTTGGAAATTTTGTTGTACAAAAACTTTAGCCTATACAAAAGAAAAACCATCACCAGCTATTTTAAATTATATCTAAGTGATCCAAAAATATATTCCAAGAATAAAATGCCGTGAAAGCATTGTTAAATTCATTTCACAAAACGCATATGAACAAGAAATACAAAATTTCATTGCCCATTAGCTATGGAATAGTGCAAGACTTTTCGATTTGGAAACCTTAATTTTGTGAGGTTCGATGAGAAAATGCGTTAGGCAAAAAATTGGTCTGGTAAGATTTACAAAAATGCGAGGAAAATCGAAAATTTATCCCATAGCTGATCAAGAGGCGTCCTAGAGCGTTAAAATGTAAGACAAACCCCGATTAATTTTCAATAGCCAAAATTTTTTCCCCAACAAACTTACCCTACACCTCCAACACTCAAGGGGCCCCCATATAAAATGTCCTTTTTATCAAATAGCTGTCTATCTCTTTATCTGTGTCCTGTGCGATTGCATTCCCTCTCTCATTCTCCCTCCTTCTTCCTCTCACCTATCAATCTTCCTTCCATTCAACACAATGCATTCTGCATTCATAGGGGTACACCCTGTGTGTTGAATGTATCAATACAAGGTGTTAAAAATAATACTTATCGATATGCATGAACTTTCAATATCAATCGATAGTTTTCGATGTTGTTCCTAGCTCTAACTTGGAAGTCATTTTGTATAACTTCTAAATAAAAGATATAATCTCATCTTCCATAATTTAATATTCATGCAATTGCTAATAATAAAGCAACATCTCCAATTAGATTAGATAAAGCAGTTAATATCCCAGCATTATAATGGAAGTCTGTCCCGCGTTTCTTGAGTGCTCCTAAAGGGTTAAAATGTAAAACCGACCTACATTCCCCCCATCACCAACCCTTAAAGGTGCTCTCACACAAAGTTGATATTTTTATAAAAATCAATCAGTCTCCCGAAAGCTGGTCAGGATTCGCCGATTTCAACCAAACTTACGTACTCCTCATCACCAACCTTAAAAGGATCTCACATAAAATGTTTGCTTTTCTATGTATTTAATGGGCTCCCGCTGCTACCAAGGCGATTTTAGAGGCATAAAAAGTAAAACCGACCCCCATCAATTTTCATCTTTCAATACTTTTTTCAAGCATACTTAGCCTCTATCTCCAATTCTTACGGGGAAATATTCAAAATGAAAATGAATTTAATTGCAGGTAATTACTAATACAATATTAAAACAAAAAAAAAAACATTTCTATACGATTTAACCAAACAAGCAAGACTTGAAAAAATAACCTTTTTTCTTTAGTAACTAGGTAACAGGAAACACTAAGCCACTAACTGAGCTCATGCTGTCGATTAAGTTACTATTAATATCGTTTATTTATTTATTATTGAGCTTGGGGATTTAAAATTTGGGGATTCTGTATTTGACGATTGTAAGTTTGGGGATTTTTTAAGGCTGGGGATTTTGTGTTATAATTTTTTTTTTTTTTAAGTGCAGTACAAAATTTCATTCTTTTCATATTTTTGGGTTGCTTTATTTTTAAGCCACAAACATTGTTAATTTTCGTTGAAAAGGTTATCAACTATTTTGGCGCCACTTTCTTGGAAAACATTTCTACTTTGTCTGTAGACAGCTTAAAATTTAAGAAGCAACAGAAAAGGAATACAATTTTTTTACATTAAACCGTAAACCACAGAAAATATTCAAAAGAAGATTAACAAAATGTAGAAAAGTTTTCTTCCAAGTACATATGCTCACAAATAAATATGTCTATGTATAGTACATACATATTATGTGCATTATATTTATGTATTGTATGTACTGTAGAAGTACGCAAATACTACCAATAAAGTGATAAAATCTATATATCTATATGATTCAATGATTATAGAAAATATTTAAGGCTATTGACATGTTAGCATCGTCTGCAAGAGCTAAGGAATGCAATATTTGGATATGCACGTCAGTGGGTTTGTTCTTTACTAACCCAACGGCGAGAAGATATGCATCAGATGTACCATAATTATGAAGCGATGCGATCACTTAGTTTTTATAAATCTAGCTTAAGTACTAACTTGTATGGCAAACTGAAACTGCTGTGAATTAATGCTCCTTATATGCGTAGTAAAGTTCAAGCACATAGCATTTTGCCATGTGGAGCAAATCAAAATATTTTTGTGTATCATAATATTGGTATAAAAATTCTTTTCTCAATTTTGCACATACATACAATCAACAATTCAAGGAAATTGAACTATTTCTCGGAAAAAAATTTAACTAAAAAAGGAAAGTTATTATACCCCACAAAATTAAATTAAAAGTTTGACAAAATATCTTTCCTTTGTGTGTGTGTTTGTGTATTACTAAATAAAACCAAATTAAATTTGTTGGTCATTTTAAGCTTATAGTCAAAAGTAGTGAACTTAACCGTTGAACTATTCTCAGAAATTTACTCAATAAAACCATAAATACATACATACTTGTTGTTAACTTAATTTTTGGTTTATATTAAAACTATTCAAAGATTTCAACTATTCAAGCAAATAAATATAAGCGATATTTGCGGTTGAACTCACATTATGGCTAGTGCTTGCTGAAACCACAATGTGCATATGATAAAGTCTATTATCTTTGAAATGAATGTTGGCCAGACCACATTAACCGCAAAATACTCTCACGTTGTTATGCTTACGTATTTACAATCAAATTGTAAGGTCAATAATATTAGTTTAGCCAATTTAACAATAAAACATAAGAAATAAATAATTTACATAATGTTCGGATTAATGTGACATTAAAATAACCGACCAACAGACACTATCTTCTTCTTTTAGTAAAGTCTACTTCTTTTCTTTCTTTTTCTTTTAATGACACAACACAGCCCATGGAGGGCCTAGGCCGAGAGGTCGAGATTTCCACGCCCACTCATGTTGTCCGTGTTATATATGTACATGAATAGAAGGGACCTTAAGTTTTAAGCCAAATCGGAATGGAGAAGTGAAAAGCTATTTTTACTCATGTACGTTTGCCATTGCCTGCCAAGAGGTGGTATGGTGTAGAAAAATTGTTTTTTCTACATTTTAATTTTACCTGTGACAGGATTTGAACCTCAGACACTCTGTGTGCCAGGCCAACGCACTACCCAATACACCACAGCAACCAAAAGTTGTAAATTCTACTTTTCTATTAAAATGGGAATATTCTGAATAATGTTTCACCCCCCACTGCATAAAAAGCCATATATGGCTTTTCATTTACATATATGTATATTACATTACCTTTGTTAATAATTTTTTGTTCGCACAGACTTCCATGTAGAGCTAGGAACAACATCGAAAACTGTCGATTGATATTGAAAGTTCATGCATATCGATAAGTATTATTTTTAACACCTTGTATTGATACATTCAACACACAGGGTGTACCCCTATGAATGCAGAATGCATTGTGTTGAATGGAAGGAAGTTTGATAGGTGAGAGGAAGAAGGAGGGAGCATGAGAGAGGGAATGCAATCACACAGGACACCGATAAAGAGATAGACAGCCATTGTGGCAAGTTTATATATGTTTAATATGTTTTTTTTTTCATAAAACTAAATTTTGGACAAACTTTTAAAAGGTTTGCCATATTTGGCCCTGTCGAGTTTATTTCATCATTTTGGTTTTTGAGAAATACCAGTTTTTCTTAGCCAGCCACAGCTTGCAACACAGCGAACTTGCGAAAGGTTCAATAGATGAGCAAAACAAAAAGATTGCTGCTGTTGACAATTTACTCATTTGTTAAATTCAATACGGCAATATTTTGAATGAGAAATAAGCTTCCTAAGAAAAGAAAAATCCAAACTTTTTACAAAATTTTCTTTTGTCCACTGTCTTCATCACACTATCAGAAGCGTCTATGAAGTTGAATGAAAGTGCCGATGAATACGTCGATAGTTTGGCCACACTGTTAAGCTACACATACGAAAATAAATGGTGATTGTAAGAAAAGTTCAGAAAACTCTACTTAAAAAATATTTTAAAATAATGAATGTAAGTACAATTATTGTATAAGTATATGTAAAATAATAAAATTACACAAAGGGTAGACAAGGTTCAACTTAAAAAAATCCACTACTATCTTTGTTACCCGCTTATTTTCTCATAAAACCAACATTGTTATTCAAAAATCCTTTCCGTTTTTTGCCACGAAAATGGTCAAACAAATTAAGAATAGTACCGCTTTCACATATTTCCCTGCAATGCCGTTCACATTTAAATATATGTCACCAAAACTTCGACACTACTACTATCTATCTACTAACCCTTTCTCTCATCTACTTGCTTGAATTCACCATCTTCCATCAACGAAAATCACATCAACTCATTACCAATCACGCTTAGCTCTTAAGCAGATTTCAAACGTTTTTGTAAATGGAATGACCTAAAATTTTTACTAGTAATTATCTGCACGTCACAATTGGTCGTTCTTGTTGTGTTAGTACTACATATTATGTTTGGTCGTTATTAGTTATTTTTACCCAGAGGTGGAACAAATGTTCTCTAACTATTATCAAAACCAACACAAACCAAATCAAGACTGTCTAGAACTAGAAGTTTGATGAAAATATTCAATCAGACGTAAGTATTTTTTATAGGAATCTACTGATGGAAAAATTCATAAAATCAAATTTCAAGCACTTAAATAATTGGAGTTTTTAACCATAACTTAAACTAATCAGCATCACAATGTTCAGCTAAAACAACTTTTTCGTAGAAAAGTATTATCAAAGAAAATTAAACCAAGTATTCCACTTAAAGACAGGCCTGCCGAAATAGACTAAAAGGAGATTATGCTGGGTACAGTTTTTTGAGAGAGCCCCGTGCTGCAAGACTTCCGAAAGCAAATGTTTTGAAAATGATTTTTGTTGAAATTTGCCTATTTTTCATGTTTTTTTCACAAAATTTAAGTATTCTCTCAAAAATAGATGGGCACCTATGAGGTGAGGTTATAATTTCTGCATCAAGTTTTGTATTTTATCTAGATGAACTTTTAATTCTAAATGCAAAATAAATAAATTTATTTGTTTATACTCAAAACTATGTACCTTACATGTACCTTTTAGCAATATGAAACCTAACATTTATATATATTTTAAAAAGAATTTCGCCTTGATGGTCTAGTTGCTTTATACTAAACTGTCATCCGTCCCATAGGTTTTGTGGTCACTTCGTCGCTAGGTCATGTTTTTACACTATTCCTTTATACTTATTCTGATCCTCCAATTAGAAAGCTACTGTATGTTGAACACTATTTTATTTTAGGAAAATTCATTTTGGTCGAATTTATAATTTTCCAATTCCTGTTCGAAACCTTCACAGATTATCACAATAAATGTTAAAATCTATGAAACTGAAAGCCTTAGATTTATGTGCATATTTGCAAAATAAAGAGTCCTTGAGGTGAAAATTGTGTTTCCCTCGGTCCCGTATTTTCTCTCCACGGCCATGTTTAGAACATGTAAAAATAGCAATTTCATAATGACTCCGAACAAATTTCATGATATATAGAAAATACTCGGAAAAATTGTGCTGAAAACACAATTTCATGATTGCCACTTGCGGTGATATGGTTTGTACTTTCTGATAAAAAGTTTAAATTCAAAATTTTCCAATTCATACACGTAAAATATTCAACGTTGACATTTAAAAGTACCAAATAATTGAACTCCTTCTAGGGAAACAACGCAAAGTTTGCAACATCGGAAATTTATGTGTTACAAACGTGTTGGATGCAAACATGTTTGACTCGAACCTGTTAGCTTGGAGTAGAATGATTTTCGGTACTCGAGCTTCATATACTATAGAAATGTATATTTTCTTGTTTGCCTTCGCCGCTAAATGCTGAATGAACTGAAGGACTGACTACATATTCAACTTCGGTGAACTCTGTGCTGTGTTTTTTGATAATTAAATTTCTTTGAGTATTTATTGAGACTATATGTTCTTTTTTTTATTTGTTTCTCAGACACACTCACTCTTGCGCTTGCATATTCATTGAAACTTAAAGTTAAAATCATAAATACGAGCACACACAAATATCCAGTATATTCCCTATAGGGAAATCAACTAATCTAAAAGTGGTTTATATATATATTCAACTAATTGAAAGTTACTTTATTTTCAACTACTTTCAAACCAATTATATAGGATCAATTCGTGGCATATGAAAAACAACAATAATTTTAAATTGTTTTTATTCTCTCTGGCAAACCTAGCCTGCAACATGAACTTACCGAATTCGGATATAATTTTCCAAAATAAAAACATTAAAAAAAATTACAATTTAAAGAAGAGGACACGCTTCAGCTGATGTACAATATAACGAATAAATAACACAGTGCAGCATCTAACATTCAAATGGTTTTTTGTGTGGTTTTGATATCTACCATTTTTGGGTTTTTTTGGATATGGAAAATCTGAATCAAAAAAAAAATTAATTTTTGAAAATCTTCAAAAGTTCTTGGTTTTTTCAAACTCCACTTCCATATCCTAAACAAAAGGTTAGAGGTGAAAATAGATCCTCAAAAAAAATAGGGGTTATGGGGCGACTAAACAACAAGTAGCCGGAAAAAAGAAGCTCTCAAAATTCAATCCTAATTGAATTCGATTTTTTATATAATGATATATTTTCAAAACGATTTTCCCCTAGAAATAAAGGGCTAAGGTTATTATGCTATTCAGTGGCCACTCCAATTTTCTTCTTAGGTACATTTAACCATATTTTCCACCAAAAAGTATGAAATTTGGATTCCTCGTAACAAAAATTTTTATAATTTTTTATATATAGTATGTACCACCTTTTATATTCGAGGGATCTCATTCGCATTTTGAAAATGAAAAAGTGACTTGCTGTGTAACGCAAGTCTTGTTTAGGTCTTGCTTACATCGAAACATCACATATTGCAGCATGGTTCGGTTTTCTTCAAATCGTAATAAACGTAATAAAATTAATGTATTTAGAACAGCGACCTAAGTCAGTCAACATTTCGAAAAAAGGAAACTGAAATCTGGCCGTAGATTCCAATACTATTAGAATATTCAAGTCGAGCTTCACTTGTGAACATTGAGCATCAGAAGATCTCTTTCCGTTGGATGCCTAGACATAGTGATACTGAAATGAACTAGATAGTGGATGAGTGAGCCAGATGAGGCTCTGAAATGAATACAAATGGAGAGGACACCTCAATCTAAACTCCGACATGCGAACCCTAACTGGCATGACTGTGAAGTATCACAAGCCGTATGGACATCATAAGTTAGATTGTCATAATCACCACCAATCGCTCCAATGTTCCCACATTGGCATATTCTGACAATCGAACTGTGCAGAGGTTGTCACAATGAAAAGGGGGTAAAGTCCATTCTCTACCTGACGTCCAGGGCTACAGATGAAACGACTCCATTGCTTGGGGTAACGTTTCTGCACGAGCCTAACAGAGATAAAGGAAGTGGAATAAAAGTATTTCCTTGCTTTCATCTGAAAAACCAAATGGTTCAATAGCGATAGCACATTGGCATTAACTGAAAACCACGGATATGGAAATATACCACCTCCTGGCAAATCACTAGAGGCATAGTTGTCTCCCAGTGGAAGGGCGGACATAAGCACACACTTTTGTAACCTAACCTAACCATATGGACCCAAAGTTCCATTAATGCCATGTGATATTGGACTTTCTCTTAATAATTAAAGTATTTGACATCTACTGTACTTAATATTTTTTTTGTAATGCAATCTATTTCTTCTTAAAATAAAGCATAATTTCCTCTCATGTATTTTGGTTAAGTTAAAACTGGTACAGAATGAAAAGTGAACAGTTCGAGTGGCTTGGGTGTTTTAAATTGTTGGTAAGGTATAAATTTTGGTATGTATGTATTTTGCTTTAATGACATAAATATGAAATAAGTTAAATGCCTGTTCAGTAAGCACATAACTGTGTATGTGTAATATGGGCTCTTAAACAAAAGTTTGTGGGAACAGGAAATATGTTTAAAAACAATTTTCTCAAACAAAAAAAAAATTTTAAATTCTTATGGAGTAAAGAAAATTTTTTGTGCTTTTCTTTTCTTTATTAAATTTTTATGAGTTGTGAGTGGCAAATGTTATAAATAGTTCAAAAAAAATATGAAAGCATGTTAGATATGTATGTATGTAGAACCTGCTGGAGATAAAAGTTTTACATGAAGGTAAAAATTTGATATATTTTTTTTTATTTCGGAAGAGTTTCCTAAGTAGTATCAACATTATTGGACTTTAGTACAGAAAAAAACTAAGGCTAACTGAAACTATATAGGGCTAAAACTTCAATGTAGTATAAAAATGTAACTTAAAAAAATTGGACGACAATTGGCAATTAAATTTCACTTAGTTAATTTGAAATCTTAATACACCGTGGTGATAGATAGATTTCATGCTCGGACGCCCTCCTTTGCCTGTTATGAGGAAGATTTTTATCGAAGACGGTATAATGTTATTCAAAATCAATTCTAATTCTCTAATTTAATTTTACAAATCACTGAGAAAAAGAATGTAGAGTGGAAAGTAGTATGTTTTGTAAACCCAAAATACTTTTCATAACTACATAATTAATTTCCGACATCAAATATGTAGGATTTCTAAACATCATCAAAGTGAACGTGAACTCATCGTAAAGAAATACTTATAACATAGCAATGTTTAAACAAAAACTCGTCCTCTCATCGTCACGATGAGATCGTCATCGAAATAAAAATTCAGATTTTAAGTGTGGAATTAAAAGTTACTCATACGACATGCAGTACATATCCAAAACGTCACTATACTATTATAAAATTTGGCAACATCCAACTTTAAATACAATCTTCTAAAGATGTAACTAGTGAAATAGAAAAGTGTTTCCATTGCTCTAGCTTTTATTTGAAGCATTTACTTAATAGCTGAAAGAAAGCATGGAATGCATGGAAACTCAAAATTTACTCGAATAGCGCTTATTTCTAAAAACCATTTGTTGCATGAATTTATATGTATGTGATATATGATACATACACACTTAATATTTTGTTATTTGGAAATTTGTGACTTCACGATCAAGTTATCATACGGCATGTTTTTAATAAATATGATTTTTTAGAAAGCATAGATAAGTCAATAATTTTCAATCATTTACTGTACTCATTTCTAAAATCAAAATACATAGTAAAAATACAATTTGTGGTCGCTGAAGCGTAGTGGTAGTGCATTGGACTATTACGCAGAGTGTCCGGCGTTCAAATCTCAAAGCAAAGCAAAGTTCGGCGTTAAAGCAAATTCAAAAAAAAAAACAAAAAAAACAAAGAAAAAAAATCCCGGCACCACCTCTTGGCAGGAAAAGAGTAAAAATTGCTTATGAAAAGCTTTTCACTTCGTCGTTCGGATTCGGCATAAAACTGTCGGTCCCTTCCATTCATGTACAAATACCTTATAAGTAATACGCACAACATGAGTGAGTGCGAAAAGCTCGGCCTTTGGCGCTACATCATAGGTCATAGTCGACATTGTTAAAACTAAAGTTCATTGTGGTAAAGGCATCCCACTTGCCACAATGGCAGTCTGTCTATCTCTTTATCGGTGTCCTATGATTGCAATCCCTCTCTCATTCTCCCTCTTCCTTCCTCCCACCTATCAATCTTCCTTCCAATGAACACAATGCTCTGCATTCATAGGGGTACACCCTGTGTGTTAAATGTATTAATAAAAAAATAAAAATAAATTAAATTACTTAAATGCCATTCAAATTTAATGAAAACCCATTGTGTGAGAGTGTATGTAGTGGTATTCCTTACTTTATTTCTCCGTGTTCATACGACCAATGAATAATGATAATCACATTTTACTCTTGCTAATTTTGAATTGAATTGAAATTAAAAGTATGGAAATAACGAACACTTTTATTTTAATTGGAAAATATTTTCATGTTTTCTCGTAAATCGATTATCAATGGATGATGAAAAATTTTAAGGAATTTACTAAAACAAAAATATAATCAAATAAAATAAAGTATATAATAAAAGGCAGAAGTTCATTGAGCATAAGATGCTTGAATAAGTTGACGTTTGTTTTTAGCGGTGGTGGTGTGCTTAAACCAAATAAACACTCAGACAAGGGGAAAAATACAAAAATAAGTACTTATAAGCTTAGGGAACTTTAAATAAATGTAAAAAAAAATAAATAGAAAAACACAATAATACAAATTTACAGCAAAAATGGATTAGCTGTGGTCGCCGCGGCGTAACGCGTAGATTTACCATTGGCTGCCATGAGGCATGAAAAGCTTTTCACTTCGCCGTTCGGATGCGGCATGAAACTTTAGGTCCCTTCGATTCATGCACAAATATAACACGCACAACATGAGTGGATGCGAAAAGCTCGGCCTAGGCCCTCCATGGGCTGTTGTGCCATTAAATGTAAAAGTAAAGTAAAGCCATGAGGCAAAGAGTAAAAATTTCCTAAGAAAACCTTTTCATTTTACCGCGTTCGGATTCGGCATAAAACTGGAACCTACAGGAACCTCCGTTCATGTAACATACTCATGTTGTGTGTGTGAATAGCTTGGACTAGGCTCTCCATGGAGTGTTGTCAAAACATTTAATTGAAAAAGAATAAAAACAGATTGTATTGAACGCACGAAGTAAATGTTACAATTCCACAATGATTTCATACAATAACAAAACAAAATGTGGGTGTGTGTTAACCAAGCTAAAAGAATGTATGCGCTTAAAATTTTGACGCACTTTACAGTAATACATATTTTCAAATTTTACTATATTCATTTGCTTAGGTAAATATTTTTATGCATGTGGTTTCATTTAAGATATATTTATAAAACAAATACAAAAAAAACTCTCTGAGAAAGCAGATACAATAAGTAAACATCAGATGTTGCGAATATTAAATATTCATTCATTAATAATGCTTCCTATAATACATACGTATATCTCTTTTAATCTTCATTCTTTGATATTAAACTCAATCCCTATGTATGTGGGTTTACGTTTTCAATTAACGCCAGCGGCATAAGCGCGCACCTCAAAAGGAATGCTTTTAAATGGTGCGAATTAAAACGAACAGCAAACTTAATATTTAATTATGTAAATTGCCCAATTTGCCTGCAAAAAAAAAAAGCAAGCATGTTCTTAAAGTATAAAGATTATTTCAGTCAGTACCAAAAATGTGTAAATACCAAAATTAATTAAGTATTTAACTAAATGATTTGTTCGTAAAGGACATAGATCATATTATATCAAATCAAATGAAAATTGAGAACGTGCAAGGACATTTTTTCTTTAATTTTCGTAAATAAAAGTCAAGCATAAGTGAAGAGAAACGAAAGCAATAGTGTCATATTGAATTTAAAATTAAAGAATAAACAATAATTTATTTGTTGTCGCAGTAATCCAGCAAGAGAGCAACACTGCGGACTGGGCTTTGGCGATGTTGTACAATATTTTGGGCACGGCACCTCTTGCTACATTTATAATATATGTATATGGCGAATAATTCAAAATGTTCTGTGAAAAGGTCTCAAAGAAGGCAATTCACCGAGAACCTGGGCAAAGAGCTATGTCGTTCTCTAATATTAGCTAGATTAAGAAACACAAATATACCATAACTGGAAGGTTTCCAATCAGAACGGAAATAAAATGTATTTTAGTATGTATTTTTGTGTAGATGTATGTAGCGCAAACATGTTAACACTTTGGCAAATTGATACATAATCAAAACAAAAGTTACAGTATTTTCAGATGTGATTCACCATAATACAAGTTACGTCATCAATTGTGAATCCCTAACACATAATATTTCTAGATTTCTGCTAAAATATACAAACAAGCCACAAGCTCGTGCTTACGTTTGCGACCCTCTAACATAAACCCGCTGAAAGACGAAAGTCATCTTCCGTCGCGACAACTTTCTTTGATGCTTTTTGTTTTTTATATATATTTTTTTTTTCTTTTTTTTTCTTTGCTGTATTGCTCAAGAAAAATTGTTGTATGGTAAATCAAGGACAAGAACAAAAGATAACCGATAAGAAAACTTGCCTATTGGGAAAGGGGATTATATGAAATACGATGTCATTCTTCTTGACTGCATCAGGCAATGTTTCAATAATTCAAAAGTTTATGTTTATATTTACATCATAACTGATGTCGGTTGTTGTAAATCCTTTCAAAATCTCTCTTTGCACATATTTATTTTTTATTTATTTTACAATAAGAATTAATTCTTTAAAAGTACATCAAGAAGTAAAATATAAACGAGGAAACTAAGTACAACCAAGCTTAATCAATAAGAGTTAAATTATATTATATTAAATATTAGTTATAATCTAAAATTAAAAATTAAGAAGAACGAAAAATAGCCAGATATAAAGAGGAGTCTCACTCACTCACACTTAAAATTAAGAAGTTAAAATGTTTTTGGAGTAATGTTGGAAAATTGCTTTCCTGAAATGACCTGTATTCGCAATACGTTGAAGATGGGATGGAAGTGAGTTCCATAGTCTAATGGCTTTGATGAAGAAGTATGGACCAGAATTAAGATGGGTATACCTAGGGATATTAAGTTGAGACGACCTAGTGGAGAGGAGAAATTACAATTTATTATACTTGTAGGCATTTTGGAGTGAATGATCCGGTGAAGAAAAATTATGTTACGTATAGTCAATTAATTCCACTCCAAGCATACAAGATATATGGTCGAAACGGCGTAGTCCAAAGGCATACAGAATCGCATTGTTAAACGCAAGTATAAGTTTGCTCTGTGAGGTTGAGTCTAGTTTACTAACGACAACGTCAAAATAGGTAATGCGAACCACTATTAACTATTAACAGAGAATCGAAGTGAGCGTAAAACATTGTAGATTTTAGAGACAACACAATTAATGTGGTCACAGCATGTAAGCTTAGAGTTCAGGATGAAACCCAAGCTCAGGGCCCTACCAACATGTTAAATTTGAGAGTAGATGGAAAAACGAGATGGAAAAACGAGAGAAATGCAAATCTTGATCTAGAGAGGCAAGATTTTGGATTTCAAAGGGTTAATACGTAATTTATTATTGTTAGCCCCAACTTTTATGACATGGAGGTCAGCATTAAGCTGACGTCAAGTCATCAATGAGTGCATGGTCAAAGGAGATATATACTTGAACATCGTCAGCGTACGCATAAATCTTAGAATGCTTGCATACAGTTAAAATATCATTAATAGATATTGAAAACAGTAGAGGTCCTAAAATTCACCCCTGTGGTACGCCAGCAAGGAGCGGAGATAATGGGGAAATATCGTCTCCAACTCTAACTGGCTATAATCGATTACTCATATAACTTGCTGAAATTAAAGTAGTGCTTCAACTTGTGGCAGATCATGCTGTAACATACAGGATCAAAGGCTTTGGAAAAATTAAGCAGGCAAAGTAAGGTTAACTTATCTTGGTCAAGAGGAACACTAATATCATCGATAACTTTTAGGACAGCAGTGGAGCAGCTGTAGGCAACACGGAACTCAGATTGAAGACATGAAAGAAGCTGGTTGCTATATATGTAGGAAGTAATTTGATCAGCATTTAGGTGATCACAAACTTTAGCCAAGGCAGGCAAAATTTGTGAAATCCTTGGGTTCACGAGCCGCACAGTTCTTTGCGATAGGTATAATGGTAGAAATTATCCATGAACAGGGAAATATTGAGCTAGTAAAGCAATGACTTATATGTGGTAATATGTGTTAAGGACTATAGTAAGTACTTACATAAGGAATAATTATTTTGATAACCTTGGTAGGAATGCCATCAACTCCAGCTGCATTGGAAGATATCCTAAACACACATTTAGCTACGACATCCTCACTAGCAGCAACAAAACAAAAGGTTTTGCCGTCATTAAGAATTGAATGTTCTGGAGATACACTTGATTAAAAAAAATTATTTTGGTGGCAGGAGCTGCTACAACATGTAAGTAAATTGCTAAGTACTTCGAAATTAACTTATTTTTGTTACATATCTTAATTTGGCGAATATGCCCAAAGCTGTTTAGACGAAATCTTGAGGAAAAATTTAATTTAGATTGTCTTATTACCAAGTTAGCTTTGTTTCGTAACCACTTAGAAAAAAGCTTATTTTTTTCTTTGATACAGGATAATGCGTCTTTACCAAGGACATGATTTGTTAGTTATTTTAATAGTTTTAATTGGAACAAAGCGATCAAAAAAACAGGAAACAAGGTACGTAAAATAACTAAACTTCTTATCCACAGTATTAAGTAACCAACAGCCATTCTAGTCAGCTTTAGCAAGTTCATTAAAGAAAGTAGAATAGTCAATTGAGTTATAGTCACAATAGGAGACATACTCAGTATGAGTGGTTCAATTAAAACAAACATCAACACAGCAAAAAATTAAGTCGTGGTCCGAGAGAGGATCAGAAAAATAAAATGGAGCATTGCCTCAACGAATAAAAATATGTATTTTAAAAAACCAAAACAAACAAAAATTGTCGGAAACTGTACACACACAGTGTTTGTTCAGCAGAACAAATAACCTTTAAAATTCGTTTGAAAATTTATTCTAAATGCTGTTTATAAAAGTGTATAACTTTGCAATTAATTACTGCAAACACATTCACTTACCTTCGATGTTAGTTATAGAAAAACAAAAACAATCGCTTGTACGTCAAAGTCATAGATAGCAACTGAAATGCAGTTCGGCGTTGAGCGAGGCAATCACGCAATTACTTATAAGTAAATAAATTCACTCCCATGCACTTAAATGTTAACTTTTTGTTTACAACAACATCACACAAATCAATTGCTTCATTGCAATTGAAATAGCAGATAATTAAGTTTAAACATATCGATTATATTTTTTGGCAATAAAATTCAAGTAATTAGTTAAATTGTTTTGGCAATATGTAGAGAAAATATGTAAGTATGTACGTAATTAAATTCTTGTATTCCACAAATTTATTGATACACTAAATTACAGCTGGAAACACTTGTGGTCACATGACACCAGGGCAAGATACCAAATTAATATCGCACACATGTATGCACAAAGCAGTAAACATTTTTATCTTTTTTGTCAGCATTTCTCACACACTCAACTAAGCATGAGTGAATGTATAAGCAAATAAGCTGCAACAAAAAAAAAAAATAAATAAATAAACGAAAAAATTTTACAAAATTCACAATATTCTACTATTTCACTTAGAAATCAACACCCGAAAAGAAAACACGAAAATTCGTTGACAAACAGAATGAAAGCAAGCCTCTCATCTCATCATCACTTTACATCACTTGACTTCACTTGAAAAAATTCAAGCAAAAGAATGTCTGCCTATCTAAAGCGCGCACAAGCAACTGTATACTTTTGAATGCAATCGAATTTAGGCAATAACGATACCACCACCTCACCTCACCTCACCCCACCCCACTGCACACCACACACACCATACCGCCGAACACTTCATCGCAAACGCCAAAAACCTTCGCTTCATCTCTCCCATGTTGCGCCGCGGACTAGTGCGCTCTATTGATTTCATAAATATAGATTATCATTTGCTCAATACAAACGGCGCTACGATTGATCTATGTTCTCTGCTTTCCACTCTGTTTCGTTGTTGGTGGTGATGGTGGGGTGGTTGTGGTGGTGGTGGTGGTGGAAGTGGTGGAAGTGGAAGTGGCGGTATTGATAGAACAAGCAGCGGCATAAAAGTGCGAAAATGTATAATTTAATTTTTTTTTTTTTTTTTTTTTTTTTGATTTCTATTTACAATATCAAAAAAAGAAAACAAACAAAAGACAGAATTTGCTTCAATCAAATGAAATTCATATATTTAAATCAAAATTGAATAAATGTAATGCCAATTATATAGGTATATGTAAGTATTTATTACCACGGCAGTTAATACCACTTAACTATTCGCTCTATAATATATTTTTATGTTAAAAGCATATTACGGCTTGAGATTTTTTCTACTTTCTACTACTTTCTACTTTCAATGTTTTAGTAAGTATTAACTAAGGTACATAAAACATATGAAAGAGAAATATACACAAACAACCTCACTGACATTCATTCCGAATCTGATTAAAATCTGAGGTATTTTTTGGCAAACCCAACAACCGATTTATGCTTAAATGGATAAAAGAATTACAGATTGTATTCCGAAGGACCTGACAACCAGTGTTTTTAGTAAATAAATTTTATTCCAGAGATATCCTGAAAATATTTCGAAAATGAAAATTCGCCAAACTTTACTTTAGTAAACTCCCGATATTGATATTAATGTCACTTGCAACGATAATGATTTTGACGACGCCAATATAGTAACGAACTTCAGATACTTACGCAATAATGCTTAGTTGATGAAAATCTAAGTTGGTTTCAGCATATTTCGGCTGTGAAGCAGTCTCTACTATCCAAGTTGTTGGGAGGTTACTGATACTCAAAAACTCAATCCATTACTGATCCTGCAAGAGTGGGTAATCAGAAAATTGTTCTATGTAAATCGTTTAGCTCATTCTATGGAACATTTTAGACTCTTAAACAGTTATCTCTTATTATATTATAAAGTTCTAAAACAAACAAAAGTTCTCAGATGTGGCTATATGCAATAGCCTATATCCCAGTAACACAACTTCCGTAGTAATTCACATTCTCTTGTTGTCATTCCTGTTTCGTACCTTCTACTCCTTCATATCTAGTAAACTGATCTCCCGGTAAGTATACGACTCATAAGAAATCTTTTTGTTTTTCTGAAAAATTTAAGGTCTTGGTTTCACGCATACTAAAATTTATGTTTTGCTGTGCTCTATCGTTAAACTTCTAAGTATTTTATAAATTAATTTTTTCAAATTTTTGCTTTGTTAACTTTTTAACTTTACATGTTACTTTTCAACAAAGTTATTTGCTTATTAAATACAACGATAAATCTAATTGTGAATGTTAAATTTTATTTTGTCTGATTAAATTAGAAAATAATCTACATAGTTTGCACCACACAGAAATACAGAAATTTATTATAAATATTAAGTATATAGTATACGAAATGGTATTTCTCTATTCTCTACCCTATTTCAATACTTTTTTGATAGAAAATGCTAATCTGATAATAAATATAAGTAATATTAATGTTCAACAATTATATTATGTTTGTAATAAATCATCCTTGTAAATAAAATTTTATTTAATAAAAGAATACTGAATGAATAAATGAATAAACAAATAAATTAACAAATAATTTATGTGCATCAGTGGGACGCCTTGCAGAAGTTTACTTCTTCACAACGTTTGCGTTTTGGGGTTTCAGGTTAGGTTCAGGAACCATGTAAAAACCATTCATGTACAAATATAACACGCACAACATGAGTGGATGCGAAAAAGCTCGGCCTAGGCCCTCCATGGGCTGTTATGCAATTAAAAGTAAAGTAAAGTAAAGTAAGTAAGTAAAAACCAGAGCCTATCGCTGACATTGCCGACGCGTGGCCGAACGAAACAATAAGCCTTGTATAGTTTAGTTTGATGATTCTCTGATCTCAGGTGTACTACATCTGGACTAACTTCATTTTGATCGTTTGCATTTCCAATGCATGCAACGCCTTCTGCAAAAACATCACCTCCTTAAAAATTTACATACTCAAAAGATGAGATTTTATTTACTACATCATTATAATGTTAATCTTACCATCATCATCATTATTATCATCATCAAAATATTCAGGTTGTATGAACTCAACAGGTGGAAAATTTGCTACTTGCCGGTCTGAGAACTCGTGAATGTTGTGAGGTTTACTAGAAACTTGGCAAATCTCGCCTATGTTGTGTTGTGCTGATGCGAGTTGATTTCTTTTCACGGAGTAAAGATTTTTAGGCAAATTCTCAAGTAAATCTTCGGTTCTTCTCTTTCGTTGAGAAGCTGGGAATTGGGCCACATCAATGACTACTTGGTACTCTATAATCTGAGAACAGTCGATGGGATTCAATCACATGAGTGTTGATGCATTTATTGGCTCGAATGAACATTTGCCATTCATGCTGTCTCTCCGCATTAGTCTTTGTAGTTGTTTTTCAATGAAATTCGTACTCTGTTGTGCCTCAAGTTGCTTGCGAAGGCTACACTCTCGCGATCTCTCGATGCTGTTTTTTTGAGTTTTTTTCCCCCCGATAGCAGCTCATCTGAATTTTGTTGGGCATCCTTTTTTTCGCTAACTCTCATCCGCAATTTTTGGTGCTGGAGATTTTATCCTAACACAATCGCCATATTTTGTACCTCGCGTTTGTTTTTTTTTCAGTCTATACCCGTTCATTCTTTCAGCTCTAGAAATTTCTAACGATTTTTGTTTGAAATGTAAAAATTTTTGTTTTTTGGTGCCATCAGAATAATGGGCGGGCAGTCTCGCCTTTAAAGTATAAATGTGAGATGAACCGATTTTTCAGGATTAACTTTCATATTCCATCTTTTCATCCATTCTTCTATCAGTGATAACTCGCTTTGGACATATCTTGATGCCTCTGAAGGGTCAGCACTGGAGGCGATAATCGCTGTGTCGTCGGCATATGTGGCTACTAGAACATCATCTAAAACTGGCATATCGTAGGTATTGATGGTATATAGCACAGGTCCAAGCAAGCTTCCTTGCGGCACACCAGCTTTAATTGAATGAATTTTGTACATTTCATCTTACCCTTTAACGTTGAAATATCTATTGCTAATGTATGATTTCAATAACATGAAGTAAGGAGCTGGGAGAACTTTTTTAATTTTATAGGCCGTCATGCCACACTTTGTCGAATGCTTTTTGTACATACAAAAACACACCTGTGCAATATTTTTTTCACTCAAGAGCATCTGTTATCGCTTTGACAACGCGGTGACACTATTCGGGAGTTTCATGTGAGCGTCTGAAACCAAACTGATGTTCTGGTATTATATTAAATTTGCCCAGAAGGGGTAACAAACGTCTCAACAATATTCTTTCGAATACCTTGAAGAAAGTTACCAGTAAGCTTATGGGGCGGTATGATGCAAGAAGATTTTCTGGTTTGTTAGTTTTTTTTCTGGTTTTCTGGTTTTTCGATCATGATCACTTCGGCACATTTCCATTGGGCTGGGAAGTAATCCAACCTTATTATGGCAGGTAATAAATAAAACCAGTTTTTGTTGAAGATTCTTTAGCACCATAACATCTACTCGATCGTAACCAGGACTCTTTTTGTTGCAAAGCCTCTTAATTTCAGATTGGACTTCAAAAGCGGATATATTTTTAATGGGAAGATCCATCTGGCAGGGTGCGGTCAAAAAATTAATAATTTCTTCATCACTTTCATCACTGACCAAGTTTGGTTGGAAGCGTAGCTTAGATATTCAGCAAAAGCCTCAACTACTTCATGCGTGGACCTGCGCCAGTATTGTTTTTAATAATGATTTTTCGTTTGGCAAGTCGCTTTAAGTACTTCGTCGCACACCAGAGATCGTGGTCATTATTAGTTGAAGCGAGGTTGAAACTTTTTAGATAATAGGCAACTGACCTGTTTTTTAGATCTTTTAGGAGTTGTTTGAGCTCTTTGATTGATTTTATCGAAGTTTATCCCTAGGACTTCTAGTTTGCTTCCATAGTTTTCTTAATTAGAGGTCTTACATCTGCATATGTTGCGGCTCTATTTTGGGCTATTTTTTTATGTGGTGTAAAAAGATATGAAGCTTCGTATATTATTTGCGTCAGGTATTCGACGGCATCATCAATCTCTGTCCCAGACTTTAGTGAAACATCAAAATTTATATTGTTATCTAGCCACATTTGAAACCCTTTTATATCGGTTTTTGATGTCAGCACTCTGTACACTTTTTAGGATGTCTGAATACTTGCATTATAGTTAACTACCAGTGCAGAATGGTCGGCACTTAAATCCTGACTATCCTTAATAGATAAGTGGTTAGAGGGTAAACCAGTATAAATGACGAAATCCAGCAGGTCTGGTATTTTTCATGGATCTGTTTACTAGTATGTGGGCTTTCCTGCAGATAGTACTCAGTATTTTTTCGTTGTGATGCATTTATATAATTCTGGTCCTTCTGGATGAGTAGTCCTTGAACCACACCATGGGTGTTTGGCGTTGAAGTCTCCGCCTACTAAAAATTTGTGACCTAATTTGTTGAGAAAATTTTGGCAATCTTGACGTTTAAGATTGTATTGCGGAGGAAAATCGACTGCACATACTGGGATATCAAATAAGTAATTCACATCTAACTTTTATGCATGCAGCTTGTAGGAATACTTCTCTTATTTCATCCATTATTTAATAGAACTTTTAATCAATATTGCAGAACCTCCTTGAGCCCTTTTATGTGGATGATCTGCAGTAATTGAGTCATATCAACTAATTTTGAAATAACTTCTGCTTGTGAAGTGGGAATCAGAAGCTAGTAATATGCCGATATTATTGATGCTAAGAAATATTTTTAACTCTTCTTTATGATTAGAAATGCCATTAGCATTCCATATTGCAATTTGAAGACCTAATTGCATAGTTAGGTTATAAGTTTAGTCATCAGCGACAACAAATTGTTAGTTAATTCATACTGTTTTTCAATTAGTAATTCAATTTTCTTAAATGGATCATCATTCTATGGTGTTGCATCTTATCGCAGTATTTGAGCATAGGAAAACTGTTGGTTGTTTGAATTACCATTTTACCTATCCATGGGAACGTTGGTAATAGTTGGATTTGTTGCACGTACTTCAGTTTTCTTGATTGTTGGATGTCTTTTGATAACAAGTTCTTGGTAAATCTTACATCCTTTGTAGCTCGCGGCATGATTTTGCAGGCAGTTGGCACATTGAGCGGAAGAGTCTTGCTTTTTCGAGCAGTCAGCTGTTGAATGGTTTAATCCGCATTCTTTTGACAATAGGCTTTCGTGTGCCCAAATTGCTGGCACCTATAGCATTGGACAATGTCTGACGTTTTTCGTGTAGGTTCAACTTTAACAATAGCATTACTAATAGCTCTTACATTATATATTTCTGCGTGTGTGCTACTAGGTTCGATATCAATAAAAAATATATTCAAAGGTCCTTTTACACGACTACGGATGTTACTAAGATTTCTAACTGTATGGCTCTTACTCTTAAATTTCAGTTTTTATTAGATTAATTGGAGTTGAGTAGTGAAGATTCTTAAGTACTACTGTACATGGTCGGTAATCTTTTAACTAGAAAGTGTGGAACTTGACTTTCTTAGTTTTTAAACACTTGATTAAAGTTCTCTACTTATCTACTGATTTAATCATTACTCTTATTTGGCCATCAAACTGAAGTTTGTAGCTAAGTTTACTTACATTAACAATACTAGTTAAGTCTTTAATCATACTATATACTTACAACTTTAACATCAGGTATAATTATGGGTGGGGGCTTCGGAGATGTAGCACCTTCCCTTGCTATATCATCATTGCCAGGTGTATTTTCCAAGATAGATTGACTACCGTTATCAACGTTAGGTTGCTCTTCATCATTGTCACTAAGTAGTTCGAACCGGAGCTGATTGACGGTGCATCATTATTTTTTTGGAGAGTCGTAGTTATGCCGTTTATTCGATTTGTTTTGAATAGGAGTGACTTGCTGCCAATCAACAGCCAAATCATCATCGTCTTCCATTTGTTTTATTTTCTTGTTCACATGAGCTTGACAGTATATAGTGTTTTTTTTATTTTTTCTAAATTATTGGTGTTATAGGTACTCAAGGGGTACCGCTACTGCATGATTCTTATTGTTTGTAAAACAAAAACAATGACACGCTTTAGAATTTGAACTTCGACTCATTTCCATATATGAGGTTTTATTTATTTAATTAGGTCTTTTCCAATTTATTTGGATTAGTTTCTGAATACAACATCCATCAAGTGGCCGCCGTTATGTCTTCTTTTTGCTTCATTTTCCATCACTTTTTCGAGCATCTGGGGCGATATAGCGATGCTTTCGGCACGAATGTTTTCCCTGAGCTCGTTAATGTTCTGAGGCTTGCTGGCGTCTACTTCGCTTTTCAAATAACCCAACAAAAAGAAGTCCGGACGGGTCAAATCTGTAGATCTGGGTGGTGGGTGGCCAGTCAATGTCGCCATTTTTTGACACCACGCGTACGTTGCAAAAACTGAACTTTTTTGATTTGCAGTGTGGCATGGCGCACCGTCTTGTTGAAACCAGTAGCCGTCCAGACCTTTTTCACACATTTGTGGGCAGACATAATGAACCAACATCCAGCGATATCGATTCCCATCGACTGCGCACCAAGGAGGTTCCACTGACGCCAAAATGCTGAGCGCGGTGACGATGCGACACAAGTGGGTTTTCGTCCACACTATTTCTTACCACTGCAACCAGTTTATTGGAACGTCTCGAGCGTTGATGATCTGCTTGTCGACGATCGCTGATCTCCCATTGTCCCCTGCTCAACAAAACACCAAACGACGTTTGAAAAACATGTTTACTCAAGTCAATCGGTTGGTAAATATTAAAATTATTCAATGTTTACATACCGACCCTGTATATATAGTATAAAAATAATATAGGATTTTTTGGCACTTCTGATCCAAGAACTCAAAAAAACTGCAATTTTAGAGTAAAGGAGTCAAAGTAGGCCTTAAAAACTGGAAGATTTGCCCACAGTCGATGAAATCCGTCATTAACGGTGTATGAACTTACTGCAGCGCTCACTTGAAATATCTGGGAAATATTGAATGCACAAACTGATTGCAGAGACTAGCTCGTAGACTTCCACCGGGAAGGTTGGTGAATCAATTCCCGTTCTTTGTATAATAATGCTCATAAACTTAATATATTTCTACTGATTATTAAGTGGATGAGAAAATTTTAACTGGTGATTGCAAAACCACCAAGTGAGAAGTCAGTTAAGAGGTGTTTTAAAATATACGTTCTATAAAACTGTGTGCCTACTTTGCAATATTTACATACGTATGTATATGCCACCCAATGTGGCATGTATAGAAAAAATACTAACACAAAAATATGTAGCTATTGTTAACATTTTCATATTTTTAATTTACGCATTCATTTCAAATCCACCTGTTCGCATAAAATAACACCCAAATTGTAACGTCTATTCCCAGACGCTTTACATATACTATGTCCTACCGCCAGCTTCCTCCCCAATCCCCCTGCCACCGACCCCCTTTTTCACTGGCATTAACAAATAAGTAATATGGATTCTATTTAAACGCTCACGCATATTACACAATTTCCGTTCTCGCTCTGTTCACAAATAACGTATAAATGATTTTCATATTTTTCCACGTTATTAATAATCGAAACAATAACAAGTAAAACATCAACAAAAAAAATTTATTAAAATTAGGTGTGCATTTCAGTAGACGCTGAGCTGTCAATGTCATACATACATACCCTTACTATGTATATAGGGCCAGGAGGAGGTGTGTTACCTCATATCATATAGGGGCGCGCGATTTATTATGGGGCGCGTAATAACAATTATTGTTCTTGATGTTATTATTGTTGATGTTTCCTAATCAAAATATGGGAGCAATTTATTATCGACTATAAAAGGCAAGGAATATAAATTTAGATAAAAATAAACGCAACATCAGGCAAACAATCAACTAGTTGAGGAAGAGAGACAGACACGGCAAGGAAGCCCAACAGAATAAAGAAAAATGTTAATTTTTATTTTACCATATAATATTTCTTAAAGCTTACCATTGTACGCTAGATGTACAATGGAAATTCAGTTTTTGTTCTGAATGATTTTGTGTGCGTAAATACTTACAAGATTGTCAACATGACTTTATTAGCAGTTGCCAGTCTGAGCCTATTTATTGGAGCCTATTGTTTAGGAGAAAGCGGCCAGACAAGCAAAGTTAACTTTACTGTTTGATGTTTACTTTAACATGTCTGAAAACATAAAATTATGTATGTAGAAAAGATTGAAACCTAAAGAATTTATTTAAATAAAAGAGTCAATGAAATGTGGGAGGGAAATTGAAATTAAATACTTAATGGGTCTGTTCTCGAACAAAAACAAAAACTTTTACAAATTGTTGCAAGATTTTACTAGTAAAGTGCTCACGTACTAGAAAAATTTGCTACGGAAGAGCGTAAAAAAGTAAAAGAAGAAAAGAAGCTGCAAGTTTCTGCTAGTCAAATGTTTACTTGAAAAAAATGTTCAGCTGCTGAAAAATAAATAGAACTAAACAAGAACATCAACAACAATTTTATTTTGCTAAATTTTTAACTTAAGAGAATTTAATTGAATTTTAAATTTGTTCTCCAAATAAAAATGATTGGGAAAAGTAATGCTTATTTTAGTGATGTTGTGAGAAATGTAAGTAAATGTGACTCTTGGAGTGTCACAAGAAATAATTTTAAAAAGTTGTTAACTATTTAATTATAGCAGCAAGTGCCTGCAAAGAAACGGCAAATTGTGGAGGCATTTGTTGAGGAAATGAGTGAAATTATTCAACAAAGAAGTTCCATTAAATTTTGTGTGCGGAATCAAATTTCTTGGTACAAAGATGGTCGAGAACGCGTTGACGACGAACCACGTCCAGGACGGCCATCAACATCAACTGATGATCAACACGTCAATCAAATCAAGGAATTGGTGCTCGAGAATCGACGATTAAGAATCAATCAACAGAGACCTTACTGGCATCGTTGGAATTTCGGAAGGCTCAGTGAAAACCCTTTTAAAACATCATTTGGGCCTAAGAAGAGTGAATGCACGATTGGTTCCAAAATCACTGCATTGGTTTTACGAGACCATTTTGCCAAAAATTCGACTGATATCGTTCCGCAACCACCCTACCACCCTATTCGCCTGACTTAGCACCAGCACGTGTGACTTTTGGCTATTTTCTAAACTCAAAAAACCGCTTCGTGGACACCGTTACCGTTTTGAGTCAATTGAAGACATTAAACATGAATCGCTAAGCGCATTGAAGGCTATTCCGGAAATTGACTTTAACAACTGTTTCGAGAATTGGAAAAAACAAAAACGTTGGCACAAGTGTATTGGGGCCGGGGGGGATTACTTTGAAGGGGACGAAATAAATTTGGAAGAATGGATAAAAAAATTTGAAATTATGAACAAAGTCTTACTAACTTTTTCCCACAGTAGTACATATACTTTTTTTAGTGGTCGCTGTGGTGTAGTGGTAGTGCGTTGGACTGCTACGAGGAGTGTCCGGGGTTCGAATCTCGGCACGGGCAAAATCAAAAAGTAGAAAAGATAATTTTTCTACACGGCACCACCTCTTGGCAGGCAATGGCAAACCTACAAGAGTAAAAATTGCTATGAAAAGCTTTTCACTTCGCCGTTCGGATTCGGCATTAAACTGTAGGTCCCTTCTATTCATGTACAAATATAACACGCACAACATGAGTGGATGCGAAAAGCTCGGCCTAGGCCCTCCATGGGTTGTTGTGACGTTAAAAGTAAGTAAAGTAAGTACATATACTTTTGTTTTGTTCAAGCATAATAATCTTCAAATAACTACCGACATAGATTGCTTCGTAATCTCGGCATGTTGTGTCACCGGTGAAGAACAACAATTAGATGTGAAATTTGACGTGTATTGCTATACAAATTAGAAAGTAAAGAAAGACAATACATTTTTTACTTTGCAGGTTAGAAAATCGTCAAACGACTACGCAAAATCAGTGTTGCCAGACATTCTGGATAAAAACATCACCGATTACCGGCGCTAAAATCAGCTACCATCGCCACGCCACAAATACTGGCGTCAAATTCATATTGAATAAATTTTTAAATATAGGAAATACATATCCCTTTGTAACAATGATCGAGATAATTTTTCTCAAAACCGATTTGTACCGGTTCCGGTGTTTGAATCAGTTTCGAGTTCGTTCTTTTTCAGATGAAAATACCGGTTTCGCTTTCGAAAAATGAAACGGTTTAAAACGGTTACGATTTTGATTTCATTCCCTGGTTGTTATTAATTAATATGAACATCCGATTAACTCTTTTGGCGCTAAAAACTATCTGTCAAAATAATCGATCAGCTGTTTACTTGCAACTTTTTACTGTCGCGTACCTTTTCTGGAATTTTCCTATTTGTAAGCAATATTTTTTAAATTTTCTTTTTACTTTGTCCCTGCAAGTTTTTACTGGAAAGGTACGTGAACAGCGCTAATATTGTTGAAGCTTAAAGCCTTGAATAAAGCTGAACGCAAAATGGAGAGTGGAAAATAAGCAAACAGAGAGACAAGAAGAGCAAGCGAGATATGATGCCACTATTAAATTCATTATCATCAAATGGAAGTAGATAGATGTGAGATGAAGGGAAAATAGAAGAGGCGGAAAAAAAAGTTGTAAATTATATTAATTGAATTGTAGAACTGTGAACAAGTCTGTGAGAAATTGATTAACATTTTTTTTTTTTTTTTTTTTTAAATATTTATTTTTTATAACAAAAAAATTTAGGTTCAAGAATAGAAATTAACACAAAAATTTAATTGTAATGTAAAGCATTAATTTATTTCGACCATAACAAATCTAACTCTTACAGTAATTGAGTCAATTAACAATTAAGACCGGCTTGTTGAATTTTATTAGCCACAGCTACTGGGAAGCAGGGTCATGGTCAAATGAACGGGCTAAAGTCAGGTTCTTGCTTTTCATTCAATTCGACACACAGTGAGTCGTTTCCATACAGACATTGGATGAAAATAGAAGGAGTTATATGGCAAGAAAATTATCAGCTATTCAAAGCTTTTTTTTAAGTGGCTTCTAAAAATTTGTATTTTTTATTTGCATCTTCAAAAGCGCATATGTTTAATTTACAATTTTTGTTTTATAACTTTTTTTAATAAAATTAATTGTGTTTAAATTAGTGAAGTGAAGTAAAGAGGAAAAATCGATTTTTTTTTTTATCCGTGTCTGTACAACCGAGACAAGATAGTAATTACTCAAAAAACCGAAAAAGTGATCATAAATATAGCATACAGAAATTCTTTACTACTAATATTTTAGCGAATTTTTTTTTTAGTTTTGTCCACTAGCGGTGCATTGTGTGTCAGTATGTATTTCATCAAAAGTTTAGAATATTTTTTGAATGCTAAATGAAATAAATTAAAAACTTGTTAGTTGCCTAAGAATGTCGAAATGCGATAAAATTGTGTGCTGGAATTTGAGGCTTAAATATAAAAAAATTTGAGAGAAATTTTATTCCGAATTATATTTAAGAAGTCACATAATCAGTTTTTCCTTTTTAGTATAAAAGGAAATTCGTATTGAAAAATTAAACTTGAATATTAGGATTGAATAGGTTGTAACGACCTCTATAATGAACTTAATTTCTATTTTATGATAATAGTTTAAAATTGTGAAGATTTCGTGAGTAGAGTTCACTACAAATGAGAAGTGGCCAGCCGTGGCGGCCACATTCCCGAAATCATATTCAAATATTAATATAAAAGAAGATATCTTTAAAATAAAGTAAACTAAAATGTTCAACACAATTCTTATGCTGATATTGTATCCTTTTAGTTATCTACTGTATAATATAAAAATAGTAGTAGTTTTCTAATTACCGGTAAAAACTAATCGTATAACACATACTTAATACATTGTATATGAACTATATAATGGAGAACATGTCGTGAAACAATATCTCAATACTACCATACTTGTACAACATGACTTTCTTACATACTATCTCAATGAACTGAAGGCGTACTGCACTCAACGGCAAGCGGTATGCATAAAGGGACACATTAAAAAGGACTACCCAGCAAACCAAATTTAACAACTTTTTTTTTTCAAGCTCGACTAATACTTGTTTACTTGTTAAGAACTTGTTACTTTAGTTGTTTCAAAGAAATCATAGCAATTTCGTTACAGTATTTTGGTAAAAGTTGCAAATTCGTTCCTGGTTTTAATCTTAGTCTGATTGCAGAGGTGAGAAACTGTGAGGTGGGAGAAAATTACATTCGATTGTCTTCATTTTTGTAACTCTATGAATTACATTCGGTTTGTAAAAAATTCAAGAAAAACTGGTGACATAAAATTTCTAACCCTTAAATGTACAAGGGCTGGATTACGCCATGTACGCGCCAGCCGTGGTGGCCACATTCCCGAAATCATATTCAAATATAATATATAAAAAAAAGTTATCTTTAAAATAAAGCCAATTTCATGGTTAATATCCATGAAATTGGCTTTAGAAGCAAAAAAACAAAAACAAACTGATACCTATGGTCTATAAAATTTTGTAACAACAACGAATTAATTTGAGTTTTTAGGGAAAAAAAATTTATTTATATCTAAGACATTCTTAAGTGGAGTTTTTATCGCTGAACCCAAATATGTGATTTAAATGTTTCCAACATGCCAGATATTTCAGAAAACATATGCTAAAATGTTATGCAAGACAAGCGCATAACCGTTAAAATGACAGAAGCTGGTCAACAGAAGCTCCTGGACCATCATTCGTTATTCAACATCTCCAAAACCCGCAATCCGTCATGGGATGGAATTTGCGCAAATGACAAGACAACCTTGATTTTTCTGGAACAAGGAGTCAATATCAACCAAGAAGTATAACGCCGTTTTTGGTACGAGCCAAAACGACACATGCTCATTATCCTGATTTTATCACATATCAAGAATGGGTCGGAACGGATCTCAATCCGATGGATTACAACGTATGGGCAGGGTCTGTACTAAACGTCATATACATTTGCAGCCCATGGAACAGTCGTTGTGTCGTAAATAGGACTGAATAACGGTGGAGGAGCTGCGACACATAGCCAAATATTTGTCCAGGCATTTGAAGCTTTGAATTTGTAGCGATTTCCCTTACTTTGCTTTTTGGGTAGTCTCTTTTTCCTATTCATGTCTAAAATATCAAAAAATGTTACGATTGCATTCTCATAAATTCATTGCTTAATATTGATTAAAGTCTTGAAAAGTCGAAAAATTTGTGCACCCCCATTTTAATTCAATGGAGAATTATCTAAAGTAAAAGTAACAGAGCAATTTGTTAATACATTCTACACTGCATTTACACCGCCCGAACGAACGAAAGAATCTTCATTCGTTCGGCCGGTGTAAACGGTTTATCGTTGGACATTGTGTTCGCTACAAAATGTACAGGAACAATGTTCAGGCGGTGTAAATGGTTACATACGCCTAACGAATGAATAGAAGCATCGTTCGGGATTATCGACATGAGTTTGATCTATTTTAACGAATCCATTGTTGCTGTTGTGGTGTAATTGTGAAAATGAAGAAAAAAGGAAAAAAAACAACTGGAAAAGAGTACTCTTCAGTACTGATATCATATGCTTATTTTCCGAGCATTTTATTACAAAAATTTTAAGTGATGGTTGGGAACATTATAATTTGCCATCTGCACTGGTGGAGCATATTTTTATCCGGTGTAAATGGTTGCGCGAATGAAAATTTATTAGCTACAATTTCTACGCGAAAGAATCTTCATTCGTTCGGACAGTCTACACTGCATGCGTTACTCGAGCACATCTTTGACATGCGTGCATTTGAAAGAATTTTTTTTTTTATTTTATTATAATTTAACTACTTGCTTGTTTTGGTTTTATAATGTAATAAAACCTCTCCGCCCCATTCATTCCCCTCTTTTGCTTCTCATTTTATGATTAATTCTGAAACAGAACAATAGCAATGCAAGGATAGGAATTTTGTGATTTTCATTGTAGTATGTGGTGGTGGTAGTTTTTACCACATTAGGTTTATGCCTTTTTTATTTATATTATTTTCCGTGAACAAAATTTCTGTTTTAAAATGTTTGAAGTGACTTTGGATGCACGTAAATAACAATAAAATGCACTCAATTACATAAAAACAAATGGCATTTTCATGTATGTTTCCATTTATATTTCAATTTATGTGTGTACAACAGTGTCGGAAACGACATACCAAGCTTGCAAAAGAAATTTCACAAGTGCAGGATTTTAATTTTCTTCGATAAAGACCACAACCCACAAAAGGATCACTGCGAGTCGTCAGTCGCCATCACTGATGTTATAAAAGTAACTCATTGAATTTTATCAAAAGTTCACTTGATTTTTGTTGAACGAAAACAAAAAATGGCGGTATTTCACGACTCTGTCGGGGAAAATTTTGTTTTGCCCCTGAAATACTATCGAGGTAATCTTTGAAAATAAATAGATAATGAGGCATTCACTTTTCCCTCCAATACAGAATGAGAGTTAAGGGTTAAAAATTTCAGTAGTCCATCATCTCGTGTAAACGCGGATGCTCACATGGACCAAGTAAATACAAGATTTCTCACCCCGGAATATAAATCTCAAGCCATTCTTCAAGAGAAATACAGAAGCCTTTGAAATGTCGAGTTGCCAGACACAAGTATCGGAACATTTAATTTATGGTGTCGCTATTATTCTATAAAAGAACTGCGCATGTATGAAGCAGACCAACAAAAAATATTTTTCGAATAATGGGGAGAAGAAGTGGAGGGTGTAAAAGTAGAAATTATTGACATTTTTCTTATAACAAACCATTTAATTTAAGACATATCAAAGACTAATAGGGCCGTTTTCTCTTCAACTGACAGTTAACAGAACTGACCTGACCTAAAAACTGCTTTAAGACTTCAAGGTAATTTTACTTAACATTCCCACCGACTACCATCAACACTCCACCATGAACTTTAACTTTCCGTAAAACTAAATAATAGCTTAACAGTCTACATGTGCTTCCGGAGAATATAGTTAGGGAAGAAATTTATCGTCCACTGTCTCGAAAATTTTTGGCAGTTTATTGTGATATACAGCACTGAAACAGTATACCATAATAAAAGTATTCCATATTCAAGACGTTCTTAATGCCAAACTGAAATTTGATCTTCACTTATAGCAGACGTTCTTCTTTCAGATTGAAGAAGGTATTTCATCTTAACAGGAATTCCCATAATCAGAAATAAACAAAAATCTATAGATTTTGGGCAAAGCAAACTATTTCAATATTCTTTTAAAATCGCTTTTCGAAAGCGATATCTCCAATTTCCTTATATCTTAAGTTTGAACTAGAAGGGCTGGAACTAAAGATATTGGAAAATGAATAGCGGGACGAATTTAAAACTAGTCGAAAAGCTAAGTTCGCGCCTCTTGAACCGTCTTAAATAAAACACCTATTTTATATTCAATGGCAAGTTTAATTTGTAAGGTTTTTTCATGAAATGTTAGTTTTTTCTGTACCAGAATTTTGTTGTATTTATGTCATTAGTTGCTTTTGTGTTGATTTTTGAAGACTTCGTTTGCAAATCAGTTATTTTGAAGCTATTACAACGGTGTATAACTTGAAAATTAGGGTTACACAGTAGGTATATGGTGTAACTTGTACTGAATCACATCTGGCAATACTGTAACTTTTGTTTTGATTATATATCAATTTGCCAAAGTGTAAACAACATAACCTTTTTGCGCTACAAACATGTCAACATACGTGCCAAATAAACAGCATTTTCGCGAAGTTTTGATTAGCTTCTTTAATTCGAAAAAAATTTCTCATTGATTGTTGTTGGAAGTTTATGGTGAATATGCAAATTCTATGTAGTTTCAACGCTTTAAAAGTGTAGATTTTAGCGCCAAGGTAAATGCTTTGCATTTTGTAGGATCAGAAGCGTGTCAACTATTATGAGATGCTAAAACCTGGTGAAACTACCATGTTGCGAGAGAGCTGTATCGAAATAATAAGTATCGATTTGTTTGAAGAGAGCAATGGCCGAAAAACCATGAATGAGACCATAATTTTCCAACATGGCAGCGGACGTCTTCATAATGCTAGACCGTTTAATAATTGTATCAATTAAAATTGAAATAATTTCAAATTTAATTGAATTAATAAAACGTCAATAATAATTATTCAGATTGGGTGCTTCTTAAAAACCTTAACAGCGTCCTAATAAGCCTTATGTAGGGCAGACATGTCGCAAATTAAAACTGAAGCCATACTAATTAATTGAAGCATAATAAAAGCGTCTACATGAACGCATTCTATGCTGACTCAGGGCCCATTTACAATGCATACAACAACAAACACAACATAAATAAATACTAAGATGATACCTGTTATTGCTGTTGTTGTCTCTCTTGGTTTTCTTGTTGTTGCTATGATTAGAATTTAGATTTCATTTAAATTTTTATCATTTATCATTTTCAGGTTTTTTTTTTTTTTGTTTATTATATTATGTTCCACTTTAGGTGCCGAGGAGAGAAGAAACGCAATAAATTTTCTTTATAGTTTTCAACTTCTTTGTCCAACATTTTAGGTATGGGTAATTTTTTTTACATACAAAAAAATATTGTTTACATTGTTTTCGTGTATTTTGCTTTCTTTTCATTCGAAAATATAATAAAAAATGTTTTCGTTTTGTTTAGTTTTACATAATAACATAAATAACCTAAGAAAAAAAATGTTTTCCCAATTTATTTTTCACCATTATTACGAGTACTTTGAAGATTTGTTTTTGCAACTGTTATTGTTGTTGTTTCACAATGAGCTTAAACATTGAAAAATGTATGAGTGTTGAATAAATAAAAGTAAATGTTTTAAATGTAATGTAAATATTTAAGCTGTATCTTGGAAGTCACCATATGATGCAACAAATAATACAATAACATAAAAATATTAGTTGGCTTGGCTCATTTTCGTTACCGTTTTAAAGGAATATGAAGAATTATTCGTAGATAGTAAAGCCTAAGTATATTCACTCTTGATCGAATTCAACATTAAAAAAGTTGAAGCCTTGAGAAAAATCAGATCTAAATTCTAAGCAAGCCCTAACTATATAAACGTGTTTAATTCAGGTCCTATGTCCGACCTTGTGGTAAAAAAAAAACCCGCTTGACATAAGTTAGGGTAGGTTAGGTTAGAGAGGCTGTAATCGACTTTTAACATGGACTGTGCTCGCCGGAGGGGTAAGTAACGGAGAGTAGCGAAGCAATAACAGCTGCGCTTCTGCATTGGTCACGTTCTAGTAGTAACTTGACTTGCTACTCTAATATCATCTACATTTGTTGAACACCTTCTTCTTTCATTTCCCCCTTTTTTCTGGCAAAATTTTACGTGAATGAAAATATTGTATGTAGGTAGATAGCTCATATGTGCAATAGTTCAACAGTTGGCTGCAAGTACCCACCTCTCCGGCGAGCACAGTCCACGTAAAAGTAAGCATGCACACTAGCTAAATCAACCAACATAAGCCAAGTTCTATTACAAGGCTGTCCTATAGTCGGACAGTGTCACTTAGGCCAGAACGGCCCACTGTGAACCAGTATGAGCCGAGCATCGGGGTGGCAATTTGATATCAATTGGAGGTTTTGCAATTGCCGCCCAAGTGGTGTACTTGTGCAATTTCTTATAATTCTCATTTACTACATGTCGTTAGAAATGTCGGAAGATTATGAAAGACGGGAATCGAACCCAAAACCTTACATATGAAAGTCTACTGCGCTACCCACTAGACAATCCAGATTGTCAAATATACGAGTATACATAATCATAGCCATATCTTATGGTGTAGCTATCGTATTTTTTAATTTAAGCTACAGTTACAATTATCTCAAATGGTCAAAGAAAAAGTCTACTTACCAGGTGTACAAGAATTAAACCAGAATTTTTTTAAGAAAATATACGTTTATTTAAGGAAAATGGTTATACATTCAATCTTCAAAGCAATGGCCATTGCTAGCTACACATTTTTGCCATCTCTCTGGCTATTTGTCAATGCCTCGCCAAAAAAAAAACTTCGTTTTTTGAGTCAAACCAGTCATCGAGCCATTTTTTCACATTTTCGTACGAAACGAAGTGCTGCTCAGCAAGTGCGTGCCCCATTGATAAAAATAAGTGGCTTCAGATGAAGCCAAGTCTGGTGAATAAGCAGCATGGGGGAGGGCTTCTCAGCTGTACGAATCTACCAATTCCCGAGTCTGTTTCGTTCGATGCGATAGTGCATTGTTATCAAGAAAAATCACTTTGTGTTCCCTAGCTTGATATTCTGGACGTTTTTGGCGCAAAGCACGGTTCAAATCGTTGTTGGTAGCGTTGACCAGTGGTCTTCCACGTTATTCGTTTCTCACACTAAAATCGCCACTTTTAAACTTATTGAACCACTCTTGTACTGTGTTTTGACTAAAGCGTGCTGGCCGTAAACTTCCACATGCATTTGATGAGATTCCAAAGCTAATTTCTTCAATTGGAAACAGAAAATCAATGATGTTCTAATATCGTAGTTTATAGGCACAAAATTCGACATTTTTACGAGCGAAAAAATTAAGTTGTTGTATGAAACTTGATTATTTATGAACTGAATATGCTAACAGAATTAAGTGCGAAGAAATGGTGCCAATGATTTGCTTTGACAAGCTTATAGTTTTACCTAGCGACACAGAGATGTCATGACCGGTTTGATACTTGTACACCTGGTATATTGTGTCAGTATCGCACCAGAATGTGTTTTCTCTTACTCATATTTGTTCAGAGTAAAAAAATATAGTTCAACATCCTTTAAATTTTTATTGTGAATTCTCTTTCATTTCATTTACATAGGGAATGCTGACCTAGAAAAAGAAATATGAAAAATTCTGATATTTTGATGGTGGAAGTTTGATGCGTTGGACTACTACGCAGAGTGTCTGGTGTTCGAACATCGCCACAGGCAAAATCAAAAAGCAAAAAAAAAAAAATATTTCTACACGGCACCACCTCTTGGCAGGCAATGGCAAACCTACAAGAGTAAAAATTGCTATGAAAAGCTTTTCACTTCGCCGTTCGGATTCGGCATTAAACTGTAGATCCCTTCCATTAATGTACAAATATAACACGCACAATATGAGTGGATGCGAAAAGTTTGGCCTAGGCCCTCCATGGGCTGTTGTGCCATTAAAAGTAAGTAAAGTAAGTAACGAGCTTTATGTCAACGAGTACCTTTATAAGAAGAAAATTAGATGATTTTTCAGAAATTTTGATCATCTGATTATTATAAACTATAGCTAAAAACTGACTTATTCGCTTAGAAAGTATTTCGCAATAAGCAAAAGTTCAACTATGCTTCTAATTTCATATAAATTATTTGAGCTGGCACATAGTTGTGTACTTGCGAAACTACGAAATCGGATGTGGCGTGACACAACGCAAGAAGTTGGCCAACTTTTAACTTTTGCAGTACGTTGGGAGTGGGTAAGAGAGAGTGGCAGATATCAGCTGATCAATTTACTTGCAAAAATATCCATTGACAACGAAGGCGTTGCGTTGCATCTCTCCTTCATTTCCTTCTCTCGCAAGAGCACAACGCCAAATAGTCACAAAAGAGAGCTATCATCTGATTGGTTTACTTCTTCTGAAACGACTCTAAAACATTTGCAGGCATTCAACAAATAGTCATTTTTTTTCTCTTTTATAATAAATAGCTGACCCTGCGACCTTCGTGCCACATAAAATTGATTTGATTATAACTCTTCTCCCAAGCAACCTTACATCTCAAATTCATTGTGATCATTAATATTGACCGTACTGTCTACAGTCTGAGTTTTGTATGGGCGGTGCCACGTCTCTTTGTCCAACTACCCTCATATGTGTAATGGAGCTTAGAGTTGACCACAGAAAGCCCTTAGCCAAATTTCGTTAATAAATTTTTAAAGGGAGTCAAGTTATGTCGAACATGAGGAGTCAAACAATACCCCTCTAACTATATGTTACATGGAGTTTAAAGTTGAACACAGAAAGTTCTGTGCCAAATTTCGCTAAAAAATATTCAAAGGGAGCTGAGTTATAGCATATATTGCATGGGCGATGCCACGCATATTATGGGATTTTCCAAAAAAAATTTTCATACATACCTTGCCCTGAATACAAAAAAAAAAAAAATCTCCAATTAATTAGGACACTCCGTTCTTGAGTTATGGAATTACAAACATATTTCACAACTTTGTTTTATATATGTACCATATATAGATTTATTAAAGAAACTTTAAAAAGGTGTTGCCTAAAAATAAATGAAACGAAATTAACTAAATTTGTCCAAGTGACAGTAAAATTGAACCTTTAAGTAGATATCCAACTAAAGATTGGAGTAATAACCATGAGAGAATAGGGTCCCAAACACGCTTAACTTAAGCAAGCAAACCGAAAATATCAACATGTGGAAAATATCAAAGGTACGGCATCACATCAGGTCAACTATGCTAGTCTAATAACAAAATGGATTGATTGGATGCTGACATTACCCAAAATGCAAATGACAGCTCAATATATGTAGTTGAGATGACGAAGAACATCAAGAGGCTCTATGCTTGAAAATGGGGTAAAAGTCATTGTCATTCAAGCTAAACGTGGAATATGAAGATTTGAAAAAAGCTTACAATTTCAATATCGTCACTAGACACAGCATCACCAAGACACATAGATGCAGATAAATAACTGGTCTCCCGTTTCGAATTTACAAAGTCATAAAGAGATTTAGGATTGTGGTGAATTTTCATTGGTATAGTTATAATTTAAATAAGTAGTTTCTACAGCATTCATTATTCAGCTTTAGACAATCATGACGTAGACGTGAATAGTTACAATAATCCATATTTCTTCCAGTTCTTTTATAAATTTGATAAACTCGTGACTTCCTTTGTGAAGCAGGTGGGTCCAGTCTTCGTAAAAGAAGTGTTAACTTTTGGTACAGATTGTTCAAATGCTTTATAAGTAGTATAAAGTTTAATTAAGTAAAGAAACACATTTAAATAAAATTAGTAAGAGAAGCGTTGGGTTGGGAATGAGAAATATAAATTTTTAAGACATCAGCCACATAGACAAGATCCAAGCATTTTCCGTTTTTATTCATCACAATGTTATTAATATGTAACAAACTTAATGCAGAAAGTGTATCCAAAAAGTTATATTATTGTGTTCCATAGTAGTGCAAGGAGTTACAAGTAACCCTCGACATATTAAAGTCACCAAGGATAATCAGCGAATCAGATGTTCTCACTTTAGAGCAAATTGTTGCTAGGAAAGAAGCATGCAGGATATACGAACATATAATAAATAAATATTGCTTATCGATCCTTGTGCGGACACATAAGATATCAATGTCATCGGAATAATGTAATCAGGAAACCTCAGATGGATATTAAAACTGAACGGCAAACAGAATACCGCCGACATGTTTATGAACGCGATCTTTTCTAAAAATGTGAAAATTTTACAGTTAATCTCACGTTTTGGGGCAGGGGGCAGTCAATTGGCCACCAATCGATCGTTTCTTATTTTTACAAAAATCAAATTCCAAATTATAAACAGTCCACCCTGTATTCAATCAAAACTTTTTGTACCACAACAATTATTCGTTTCTTATTTACACCAAGATCAAATTCCAAATTATAAACGGACCACCCTGTATTCAATCAAAATGAAAACTTTCTCTAGTATGCTACACATATATAGAACATTGGGCATATCTGGGTTAAATGAATTTATTTTCCGTTTGAAATGCTAAAGAAGGTAATGGATTAAATATGATTTTGATTTGAATGATTTTGATTTTGCATTGAACTTTTGAACATTTGCTTCTTTTTTTATTTAAATCAATAAAAGTCAGTAATTAAAATTGAAAAGATAATAAATTTGTAAAATGAAATCAGTAAATAATAATACAGAAAATATACCGGACGGAAAGAACTAAGTTAATAAATTAACTAAATAAACAATAAATTTATTGTAAATTTTTATGTTCATATGAATCGATTCGTTAGATTTATTTTTTCTTTCAATTCTGGCAAGAAATATACATACATACATATGTACATATGTATAATAAAACTGAATTAAATATCTATGGCTTTATCAATTAAAATAAAATACATAAAGAAAATCATTTTAATCATTGAAGAAGATCAAAAACATTTTCAGCATATGCCTAAATAAATAAAAATCGAAAGCAAAATAAAATAAAGTGAAAATTCCTTGCTTAATTTGTTCCTGCCTTTGTTTTTTTCTTTGTGCTAACAAATTTTTGTGAAATTTATATACATAAAGTTTAATTCTAATGTTAACAGAAACAATTTAATTAACAGAAATAGCAATCGCGATATAACCACATCCCAAAAAAAAAAAAAATACAATCAAAATTCCAACCAAAAGTCATCGCATTTTTATGGTCAATAATTAAAATGGAAAAATCAAGTAAAAACACAAAAATGTTCTTCTTCTGGCCCACAACAATAACAAAAAAAAAACTAACGATCAAAAATTTAAGTGATAAACAAATTGAAATGCAGATTATTTACGATTTATTAACAGCAGCAGCTACGAAATAAAAGCAAACATTTTGTTTTATTCTAAACAATTTGATATAATAATAACAAATATATACACATCACACAGATGCAAACACAAAAACACACACACACACACACTCACATAACAAAAGCAAAAAAATAAATAAATAAGACGCTGAAAAAAAAATGGAAACAAACAGTATCAAGAAACGCAAAATAGGTAAGAAAAAAAATAAATTTTTAGATCAAAATATTCCGAAAAATAAAAACACACTTAAAGAAAAATAAAAATGGAAAAAAATTTTAATGTTGGTATGGAATTTTCTTCGTCATTTTAATATAAAATCAGAAAAGCAGATGCTATAAAAGAAAAATAAGAAATAACAGAAAAATGATAATATAAAAGAAAAATAATAATAATAAATAACATTTGATATTCTTTTGCATACATTGACTTGAAATTTTTTGTTTGTTGCTACACAATTTCAATGCATAAAAAAAAAAAAAAAAAAATTTTTCAAAGAAAATACAAATTGAAAGTTTTCATTATGATTTTCTTTAAGGAGAGCACCACTGCACTGATCAATTTCTTCAGAGACACATATACATGGCCCAAGTAGTCCAAATTCACTGTGAAGTACTATTGGTAATCGGTAGAAACGTTTATGATTTTCAAGTCCTACAAGTTTGATATCTGACCACTCCAAAGACAACCACAAGAGCAAAACAGCAAACAATCAAAGTTTGAGAATGAACGATGGAATGCTGAAACGCATGGAAGGTGGACAGACACATTAATTTCGAAGATGAAAGTATTACTAAACAGACGGTTTAAAGATGTTAACTATTATATAATATAACTCCTGTCAGGACATGGAACAGTATCTGCACACAATAGAGAACAATTCAACTACTTATCTACATTTAGGCGTGCATAGAATATTCAAGTATAGGGTAATTTTTTTTTTTTTTGTCTACAGAAATTGTTGACAAGAATAAAGTATATTAAAAAATGGACTTCTTCAGGCTTTGGTAGGGGGTCGAAATAAATTTTTCGTAGTACTTTATTTGTTAAAGTTGGTCAGAATTCGAACACATTTTTTTTTTTTGTCTTACAGTTTGTCAACAAAAAATCGGTACGTCCTAATCTGCATATATGTAGTGAGATGGAAATATGTTGATGCCGAACATAAGTTCCTTAGATGTGATTGATGGGCATAGAGAGAAAGTTGAGCAATTAGAAAGGCAATATAGAACATAAAAGATAAAATGATAGCTGGCGAAAACAATTGGAGGCTAGAGAGATTGGAGTGTTCGTGTGGTAATAAAAAATCATTATATTTTCATAATAAGTAAGGAACTTTAATTTATAAATCAATGATGTAGTACTTCCAACTCGTTACTCATTGCTTTCAAGCACAACAACCCATAGAGAGTCTAGTTTTTCGCAACCAGCTTGTCCCACACAAAAGTTACTACATTTTTAACGGCCATAGCTAAGGCAACGTTAGGGATCTCAGCTTCCTCAACCCCTTTTCAAGAGTTCCCTCAAATATTTTCAAAGCTATCCTAAAGATTTTTTGAGATATTTTAAGAGACTCAACTAAGGTATTTATTTAGGTAATATACTTGCCGCCTTAGTGTAGTTGGTAGTGTGTTGGCCTGCTGTCCGGGGTTCAAATCTCGGCACAGGCAAAATCAAAATCAAAAAGTAGAAAAAGCTATTTTGATACACGGCCCCAAATCTTAGCAACAAGAGTAAAAATTACCTATGAAAAGCTTTAAAGCTTTTATTTTTGCCGTTCAGATTCGGCTTAAAACTATAGGTCCCTTCTATTGATGTACAAATATAACAAGAACAACATGAGTGGATGCGACAAATTCGGCCTAGGCCCTTCATGGGCTGTTGTACCATTAAAAGAAAAAGAAGTATGCTAGTAATATATAAAAAAAATAAAGTTTGATTCCGGCTGCGGCAGTGCAATTTCGGACAAAGTTGAATCTTGAATAATTTTGTTGGGCATTATAAGTAATATGATTTCCAATCTTCTACGCCCCATGAGTTTTACTAAAAACAGCCACAAGTTTATTTAAATACATTCCTTCCAAATTCGGTCAAACCGAAAGTGATGAATATTAGATTAGATTAGATTGAAACAGGGGCGGGCACAAGGCACCAAATCACTGCGGCTTAAAAAGGCCTATTGTGAGAAGCCCATTGAATATCCTAAGATACTATTCCTAAGCTTGTAGCATTTAAAAATGCTACGATATCCCTGGGAGTCATATTGTCCACTTCAACCTTAGTTGCGTATGCAATAGCAAGGTAACGAATTCTAAGCTTTGCAAGCTTGTTACAGTGACACAGAATATGCTCTGCTGTTTCTTTGTCTTCGTCACAAATCTACGAAATTCATCCCGAGATATTCTATTCCTAACTGTGCAGTGTCCTGTAAGAAATCCTGTGACAGCTCGGAAGTGACGAATATACAATTTTATCAAATATCTACTCGGGAGTAGTAAGTAGAGAATAAAACTAAATATATGAATATGAATATGATATATGAATAAAATACAGGATGGTATGTATGTTTCAATAATACCATTCAGTAAAAATATTTGAAGGATTCTTGTTATGGTAATTTGACTTACTTACATGTATTGCTTATTGAATCCAAAGATTTACCACCAAGATCACTGACGAGGGACCATGGCTGGTTTCGCAACGATTGTCTGATTAGCCTGTACTAAATGCATTATGAATATTCTCTCTTTCTACTAGACATAATATCACAAGTTGAACTTTTCCAAATTCGGAACAAACATTAATTAATTTTCCAAATGAAAAAACCCATCAAAATGCTCTGGATTTCGTTTGTGGAGAAATTAACAGAACTAAACTCAATTTTTCTTCAAGTGTAGGTACTCATAAACAATTGATCGAATATAATCGAATATCTTTGTGATTCTTGATGACTTCAACACAAACAAAACAATAAAATAATTCAATTATACATTTTTAATATAATCTGTGGAATTGCGACGTTAATCAGAGCTTAATGATTTCACCAAATAAAATCAAAAGAAAAATATACAAATTTGAATCTGTATCTGCCTGTGGTAAATATTGCAATGAAACAGAGCCAATATCAAAAACGAAAATGCATTGTAGGATGAAGATGAGCAATAAAAATTCAAATAAAATATTGTTAAATACGTGTGGAGAAAAAACAGTGGCGTTTCTGAGAATACAGATTCAGGCTGAAATGCTTAGTTTCCAATCAGCGTGAAATAGTAGTCAAACAGCGGTACAGCGGAAGTCATGTACAATGATTGGGGTCTGGACGGAAATCCAAAGTACGGTTAAATTCTAGGTTGTAGGAATTCTCATTCATACACAAGTGACCAATAACGATTAAAGTAAATCAAAATCAATTCGTTTCTCACAATCACATTAAAAATTCTGAATTTGTTCTTCTATCATGTTTATAATACTCCACTATTGTTGTTACGTTTTTTTTATATTTCGACATTAAACATTTATAACATGTCAAATAGACCCCAATCTTTATAAGCTAAGTATTTGATTCTTGATTCTGTTCCCCACTCAATTCCAAAGCCAAATACTGATCATGTTGTCATAATTAATTTTAGGCTTATTGTTGTTTATTTTATATGCGTTATAAAGGGTGTTTTTCGTTAGAAGTGTGGTTTTCAATCTGGCAATACTTTTTCAGAGTTGGTCTTTTTGACAGCTGTCACTTGATTTATGCTCAGTTTGGTTTGCCATTTCATAATGAATAGACTACTCCTGAACAATGTTTGCAAATTATTGAAATTTTTTATCAAAACTCATGCGCTGTGAAAAAAGTGTTTCGCAAGCTACGTCCATTTAGCTCATTTTTGTATCAATGTATTGGAGTATTTGGAGTGAAGACCAGCCAGAGGCAATTAAGCAGCTACCAATGCATCTGCCACCGAAAAATGCACTGTTTGGTGCGGTTTATTGGCAATATTATGCGGCATCATTGGGCCGTACTTCTTCAAAGACGATGAAGGCCGCAACGTTACGGTCAATGGAGAAAGGTGTCGTTCGATGATAGCACACTTTTTTTTTGCGGAAAATGCAAGAATTGGATTCGGTGGGCATGTGATTCCAACAGGACGGTGCCACATGCCACACTGCACGAGAAACCATGCATCAATGGAGAGGCGAATTCTGTGAGCAGTTAATCTTACATTTTGGTGCAGTCAGCTGGCCAGCAAGATCGTGTGATTTGACCCCGTCAGACTATTTCTTGTGGAGCTATGTTAAGTCTCTTGTCTATAGGGACAAGCCAAACACGATTGCTGCTTTGGAAGCCAATATTGAAAGCGTCATTGGTGAGATTCCGGGCGAAATATGTGAAACATGTGCCAAAATTGGACCTTCAGAATGGTCCACTTGAAGCGTAGCCGCGGGCAACATTTAAGTGAAATTATATTTAAAAAGTAAATGGCAGAAATTGTTAAAAATTTCATTCACTTTTGTAAAATTTCTGTGTTTTTTTTTTTCATTTTCAAAATCCAAACTTAAAAAATCACCCTTTATAAGCACGTGCGCATGGTAAATTGAATTGACACGATTTACTTAAAATTTAAATTTAAATGGCAAGGAAAAATAATTAATAGAGTACACCTATTTAATTTTAGAAATAAAAGTAAATATGTCAAACTAACATGCTAAACTCGGAAGAAGCTAATAAATAAGGTATACAATAGTGAGAGGTTAATCGATAGAAGCTCTAAGCTGAGTAAATATCAGTGATGTCAGGTTTTGAGAAATTCCCCCCAAAATGCGATAGATATTCACTCGTGTGGGGAGAAGGGGGAACTTAATGTATTTGTGGGGAACTCTCTACACTTCATACATATGTGCATATATTATTAACGTAACCTTGAATTATGTACACTTAAATAAGGCAAAGAAATACTATAACGATATATTTTTTACACAGAAACTGCGATGTCTGAGATAAAGTTCTTAAAGAGACATCTTTTCAGAGGTGTTTTTTAATAGAGCTATTTTAAATACCATCCAAAAAAAAGTGAAAAAAGTATCAACAAAACTGCTAAGGTCGTCAAAAACATGAACGGACCTCCTGTTTAGGGTACTGGGAATACTTATATTTTTTTTAATTCTTTTCATATGTATTATTTTCTTTTTTGGCAAAAAATTGGGTGTGTGACAATTCCGTGGCTAAAAAAAAAAACAATTTTGTTCGCCAAGTTAAACTAGACGAAAACTGAAAAACTGAAAACGCTATTGTGCTGAATTTATTAAAGGTGCAATAATATGCTGACGTGCAGAATCGAACGATCAAAGCTTTTTATTTGTTGAGAATAAATAAACAGTATAAATAAATATAACAGCATAAATTTAGTGTCATAGAAGTTGTGTGATCTCCCAAATGTCTACTTATGGCAACACTATTAAGTATCTATAGTAATTGCTTGAGGTAAGTGTATAAGTAGTTGTGACGTATACACATATGTATCTGACCCTGATTAGATATCGTCGCGAATACACGCGACTTTAACCCTAGAATTCATGCGACAAAATACCACAGTTATACATATCATGAGTATCCGAGACTTACTTGCCAAAATGTTACTATTTTCCTTAAAAGGAAACTAAACACAACAAAATTTGGTTTTATTCACTTACTTACTTAGTTGGCACTACATCCAATGATCGGTCGTGACCCTTCGCAACTGCGCCAGCACCAGTTGGTAAGGCCAAGTGCAGTCGCAGATCTGCGCCTCATAAATTGTAATACTAGCTCAGTTGCTGGCTGCCTTAAAAACACTTAGCCTCTTATGCAAAATACTAGCATATTGTATTCTCGTGGCATGATGGTTAAAACAATGAACAATTACTTTAAATGAACATTTGCATTACTCAAATATATACTATAAACGACCGAGAGAGAGAAAGGGAAAGCTGCTGAATAGTTTACAAAGTCCATTTATTGGAAAACCTATCAGAAAGCAGTTAGTTTGCTCGTTGTATGTGAGTCGACAAAAGAGCACAAGCGAGAGAGACAGAAGGAGAGATGCTGAATAGTTTTTAACGAGAAAGATAATGAGTTCTCTTTTATTACTCGTTTTGGAGGTCTAAGTAATTACTCTGTATCCTAGAATGTACATACGTCGCTTAAATGGAAAGCGTAAGGCAACAGCTGTGGAGCACTCTGCTCAAAGTGCTAGATTACTCCAACGGGGATATCAACTTTAACTGGGATCATACTACTCCAGGTAGGTATTTATCGAGTTATCGTGTTTTTTGTCTTGTTTTCAAAACAAACTTCACCCCTTTAATTAAACGCTGGTAATTCCAAATAAATGCAATATAAAACAGAAATTTTTTCAAGTTCAATTATTTAAGCATTTAAAATGCTTTACAAATAAAACGATAAAAACGGTAAAATAATTCTTTTGGCATTCAGAAAATATAAATGTTTGTGTGCTGAAGTTTAATTGGACAAAATAAATTTACTTAATTTTCCGCTAATTAAACAATTTTTCAAGTGTTATTTTTTTAATTGTTTACGTTTATTTACTTTTATTTGTTTGCTTAGATTTCTCAGATTTTTCTTTTTTCATACATACATTTGCTAGCTGATATTTATCTTATCAATTAATTCAGAGTTAACAATTTTTATAATGAGAAAAAATACAACACTGAAAAGAGATAAAGCTAAACTATTATTTGCAAATACTTACTTAGTAGTCATAAATACATACCTACAATATCTAAGCAAAAATCATATATGAATTTAAATGCAATAAACACAAAAACAACAAAACTAATGTTGCCGATTACACTCCCAAAAAACAAAGAAAAACTTTTAAAAAAATTTCGCGAATCAGAATGAACAGAACAAGAAACTTGATAAAATTCTATTATGTAAATATTATGATGAGTTTATTGTATTCTATAAATGTATGAAGGTATGTCAAAATTACCTACGAAAAATATCATCTACGTTTTTAATTTATTTTTTTTATTTATTATTCTTGTATCCAGATTGAGTTTAGAGTTTAATAGCTGCTGGCTGCCGGCTGCCGGTTGCCCTTCATGTGCTGAATTTCAACATATGCGGAGCCACGCTGTTTAAAAACAAATATACAAAATTTCAAAAAACTTTATCTTAATACCTAGATACCTAATTCATAACTACTTAAGCGAACAATGACGACAGACGGAAAAACAAGAAACACACGCAAAACAAAAGCACAATAAAGCACAATAAAGCACAATAAAGCACTTACAAGTACATGCATCGCTGACTGTACACAAAAGTGACAATGAAAGTAGCATACATAGTACATTACTACAAAGGCACACACCACACATAAGCAGCTAAATAGATACATACATAAGCGGTTTAATGGATGATTGTTTAACTGGCTGTAATTCGGTATGGTAAACAAATCGAATAAACCAAAAGTCAAAAAGCGAATACTCTCGGCAAGTAAGTAAGTATGTAGTTAGATTAAGTAGGTATCTTAATAAAAGATCGCATTGAAGTAGATATTATTGTATTTTGCACAAGTATGTATTAATATTTCATTTAAGAGCTAAACATTCAAAAAACATAAGATTTATAGCAATTTAATAATTTATTATAAGAAAAAACAGTAGCAATTTTGGATTGCGAATGATTGAGTAGGAGTAGTGATGAGGCATTGCAGGTAGCAGAGTAGCAGAGTAACAGAATAGGGAGGGAGTGTAAAACATCATCGTTAGATTCTGTAATTTTTCTTCTTGTTCTTCTTCTTAAGCTTTAGCCATCTCCTATCGGTTTAATATTTATATCCATTGAAAGCTGATTTAAGACGATAGCCTAAAAATAGAAATTCACAAAGCCATTTTTTCAAATTTTCTTTCCTTTTTGCTTTTTGGTTGTTGATGTTTGTAGATACCGAAAAGAAATATCTAAGGTATCATAAACAAAACGTATAAAAGAACAAGCAAAAAAATCAACAAAAAATTTAAATGTAAATTATTACATTTTACTGTGTGTATGTATGTACATAAATATGTATTTAATTGCATTGACATGTGGCATACACATACATATGTATGTGTGTGCAGTGTGAGTGTGTGTCTGTGTTTATGTTCATGTCACATTCATCACACTTACCTTTTTTATCTGTTTAAAGCATTACGCATAATCAAATATTATATATATCCAAGAATTATGTATATATGTACATATATGTAAATTTATTTGTATGTACATATATACTTTATCTGTTAGATTTAAAGTAGTAGTGCAGATACAAAAATTAATGTACAAGCATATGGCAACTGTATGTATTGTTTATTAGTTTTTAGTTTTAATTTAAAGCATATTTTTAGGATTACACTTTATACAGTGAGCAAAATTTGTGTGTGTAAAATTAGTAGGTAATATGGTACATTTCGAGCAATTACATATTATTAGGCATACAAATATTATATGGCATATACACAACATATTAAGTAACTCGTAAAAGGGTCTTTTAAACCCCTATTGGCTTACAAAGAAAAGTCAAGGAATCCAGTAAAACGTGAGCAGATTATAAACTGGTATTTCAGAAAGGATCTCGATGGGAATACCTATACGTAATTGAAGCCTTATGCTTAGCTGTAACTAATGATGATGATAATGATTCTATATAATATGATGGCATGATGCCAAATCGGGCCAAAAATATGTGGACACATTGTGCTCTCTTATGAAAGGAAGAAACCTTTTAACAAATGACTTGCTTCTTTTGCCGCAAATGCATATAGCTTGCCATACCAGGAATTTTTAAGAAAATTTTGTCTGCTTTTTGATTCTAAATTGTTCTTCAACATTTCCTCGAGTATCAGCAACATAAAAATTTTGACCCAGAAGCTGCGGAAAATCTGCCAGTACAAAGGTTTGTCGTCCATTATGCAACATGAATATTTTTTGGCATGAAATTCTCATTTAATTTCCGAACTAGGTTTCCTACCTATGGTCAAATTCTCCTGAAACTGTTTAATAATATTGGAAACAGTTTGACCGCAGACCTTCAATTCTTTGGCCAATTTTTTGTAGGACCAATTTGGATTTTTTTGAAAATTTTTAATAATTTTAAGACGTACTTCTTTTTCTTCACTCATTTTGATCAAACTCACAATAAATCAACATGTTTAATTTAAATCAAATTTTTAATTTTTACACCCAAAAAAAAATCTTAGGTAAAACGTGTGTTAAGATTTTTTCAATCTCAATCCTTATGTACAGAAAGTTTTAAAATGCATCAGAAATATTAAATATTTAATATAAATCCGTACAAAATTTGGAATATTTTTTGGGGTTTAAGAGCTTTCAACACAGGAAAAATATGAAACATATTTCACCTACTTAAGTAAAAAAATACTAACCAATTTAGGGTCAGATTTCAGATTCTGTTAACTAAAAAATATAAAAATCTTCTACAATTTTTATGGTGATAGAAAAATTCAGGCGCGTTGTGCCTCGCTTTCGAGGTATAATGATGATTACAGTTTCTTCTGCGTATCATTCAGAAGAAATATACGAGATGTACTTCATATAAAGAATAGATTGTTCAGTTCCAATTTCGATACTTTTGCTAAGGATCTTGAGGGCTTTAAATTGTATTTATCTTAGCTTCAGCAATTGAGAAAATACATGCCTGAAAAACAATTCATCAACATAGGTTACATCTATAGCATAGTATTGCTGAAACTAAGAAATCTTCTACTTTTTCTTAGAAGATATAAAATATTTCTGTATTAGCATATTCATTATAGCTGAACAGCATTTGAATAGGACAATACAAGTGCAGTAAACCACTGTTCAATACCTCAGCTGAACATATCAGACTTATGAGGTACTTAATCGGGGAAGGCACTTAAAATGCAAAATTTCTATGGATATTTGTTGAATAAAGTAGCAAATTACAGGCACTTAAGCACTAAGGATACTTAAAAGGGAAGTTACTTAACAGGGGTTCACTGTAAATTTATCAAAAATATTCGATCTATATACATAGATACATATGCTCAAATTATAAATCTTCCAACAAAAAATACATTAAACATATATTTAGGTAAAGAGAGATTGGGCCGACTTTAAACTACCTTCAAAGTATAAAACCTTATGATTTATAGGTCACATGTTTATATGTGTACTTTGAACACTTTAAGAAATGATAATGACTCTGCATGATATTAAATTCGGCAGAGAAACGAAAATAACTAAAAAAAAAAGAAAAGTTCCTGATCGTTAAATTAAATAAATTAAGTTTAATACTTAGCTAATTTCATTGAAAATTTTTGAAGTTAAACTCAAATGTTACGAGTAATTCCATTCATTCCTAAAACTATGCACAAGATTTCCGTTGCAATTTAATATATTTGCTCATCGCTATAGTATCCTAAAAGTATGCACACATTTTTTCTTATCACTTTCTGCTATTGTTTTTTATACATTGCAAAAACAAAATGAGTTCATTTTTTATTCATCCTACGTTTATTTATAAAAACAAGTTGGCCGTAAGAAGACAAAAAGTTAGAGTTTAAAAAACATTTTTTGGAAAAGGGAGAAGTAGCAAAACTAAATTGTTAAATTGCCCGCTGAAAGGGATTGTAAGAATTCTTTGAAAGAATTCGCTAAGTTGGCACCATTATCCTCTATTCTGACTTGAACTTTACAGTGCTCGCTTTTGTCAGTTCATCTTAAGTCTGTTTTACAATTTTTTATTTTTTTTGTTTAGATATTTAAAGTTACTCTGTAAGCTTTTCCTAGGAAAAGGTGTAGAGATTTATTTGGCCAGATTTCCAGGGGAAATTATATCGCCATAACTGGTTTTGCGATTTTAACAATGAATAAAAATATCATGCAAAGAATTTGTCTCAAATTTTGTGTTGCAAATGAAATCTCGTGTACAGAATCGCTGAAAATGTTACAGAAGGCTTACAGTGAATCGACTTTATCAAAAACACTTGCATGGAGTGAATGGTAGAGTGCATTCAAAAGCGGTCGAGATGAGGTGGAACATTTTTGTCGATTTGTCTTTAACTGAAGCAAGTGAAGGAAATGGTGACGGAAAACCGTCATTTAAGTTTAAGAGCCGCTGAACTTTCTGTGTCTCACGAATCAATTTTTAACATTGTACACGATTGATAAGTTTTGAAGCTCGACTAGTTCCGAAAGATCTGAACATTTTTTCAACTCAATCGAGTAGAGGACAAATTTCAGGCCAAAAACTCAACCGATATCAACGGACACCCACCATATTAACCTGTTATGGCTCCGGCTGACTTTTTTCTCTTTCCAAAACTTTAATTCGCCCTTCCAGGCACCCGGATTTAGTCAATAGAAGACATAACTTACTATATACTATACTGTAATTGTATTGTATAACTTTTTAGAACAAATGTTCTTGAAGTGAAAGTTTGTTACGAGCGGTAGAGTAAGAATGTTTAAGGAGAAAGCGAAACGAGAAGTCCGTCACGAAATTATCTCTCCGCTCTTCTTTCTAGCCTCTCGTGAACTAATAAATATGTAGTGAAAATTCAAAATAGCTTTAGTGTATTACTATGTTGCGCGAGTTTGATAGCTTTGAATGGAAATATGTATCATAGAAACTGTAGCAATATTTCAGAATATGTACTCTACATTCAGGTGAAAGACCTTTCTTGAAATATTCCAAAAATTATTTAAAAATTCAATCCGCGCTTTTCGCAGCCACTCATGTTGTGCGTGCTATATTTGTCCATGATTGGAAGGGGCCTATAGTTGTTTGCCTTTGTCTGCTAAGAGGTGGTGCCGTGTAAAAAAAATGTGTTTTTTTTTTAATTTCTGATTTTGACTGTGCCGAGATTTATACCTCGGATAATCTGCGTAGCAGGCCAACGCACAACGAAAAACTTCCCAGCAAGTTCACAGTACAGTGAAAAATCGATTCTCAAATAGTGAAAAATAGCTAAAGCAAAAAGAAGTCAGCCACTTTGGTGGGCTGATGTGCAGGTTGGGTTATGGTTCGGTTGTCAAGTAGAGAATCAAATATTTAAATTTAAGTGTAGATCGTTTCTTTAGAGTGTATCTATTTCTAGTTAGTTAAATTTTGTAAAAACATTCAATTACTATTTGTTAAGTTCAACTTGTTGTGTATTTTGTAGCATACTTTCGTCAAGTTTGAGTTGTTTTTAACTAAACTCGTATATGTAAGTATGTATGTAAATAGGTTGATATATTGTACGTTTATCAACTCATTTCCATTTGGCAAGATACAATATCTCTGCAATACTGTCAGCTGCAATTGACAGTTTTGACACTATAAATTGGATAAGTAAATATACAGAAAATATATATAAAATATGAAAATATTTCAACTTTTATCCGAAAATAATGTTTCCAATATTCAGAACAGACAAAGAGAAAGTAAACATTATTATTAAAAAAAATTGTGTGCGGCAGTGGCACGCCCTACGTCCTGCAGAAGTTTACTTCATCAGAATGTTTGCGTTTTGAGTTTTCAGTTAAGGTTTAGTAATCTAGAGCCTATCGCTGACATTACAGGCGTGACCAAAGTATATTTTAATGAACATGTTTTGAAATTGTTTATGTGCTGATTTATGCAAACGATAAGCCTTGTATAGGTCAGTTTGATGATTCTCTGATCCTAGATGTTAACTTCATTTTGATCGTTTGCATTTCCAATGCATACAACGCCCTCTGTAAAATCATCAAAATATTCATACTCAATGCATGCGAATTTATTTGCTACATCATTATAATTATAATCTTACCATCATCATTATTATTATCATCATCATTATAATACTCATCATAATCATCAAAATATTCAGGTCGGAGAACTCGCGAATGTTGTGAGGTTGACTAGAAACTTGGCAAATCTCGTCTATGTTTTGTTGTGCTAATGCCAGCAGGTTTCTTTCCGTGGAGGAAAGTTTTTCAGGCAAATTTTTAAGTAAACCTTCTGTCTTTCTCTTTCGTTGAGAAGCTGGGTGTTCGGCCGCTGTGTGCTGCTTGGTGCTGCATAATCTGAGGACCTTCGTCGGGACTCAATGAGATGAATATTGATGCATGATTATTGGATCTAATGAACTCAATTGCCATTCATGCTGTCCCTCCGCATTCGTCTTTACGAGCTGTTTTTCAATGAAATTCAAATTCTGTTGCACCTCAAGTTCCTTGCGAAGTCTACACTCTCGCGATCTCTCGATGCTGGTTTTTGGGTTTTTTTCACGAAAGCTGTTCCTGAATTTTGTTGGCGCTCCATTTTTCCACGAAGTCTATATTCTCACTGTCTCTCCTTTATAGATTTTGCTGGAGATTTCATCGTAACACAATCGCTATATGTTTGTGACTCGCTATATGTCAGCGACCTCTATCAATCTATATAGAAAGCCTCTATTCCTCTATCGATTGATAGAGGGCGCATAGTGGATGCATATTATACTGCCATTATTTAGTAGTATGCATCCTCATTTTTTTCATACTTGATTGATAGAGGGCACTGTCCTTCGTTTCCGTGACAATTTCCGCTTGGTAACGATCATCTTTTACCCTCTCGTATATATAAAAGCGATTCTAAAGAAGTACATTACAATTAATAAAAAGTCGATGGTAAGCTCACCTTAATTTTTCAAGCAAAAAACAAGAACTATCATAATTTTTTAGTAAAGTTATCTGCTTGAAAATTCTTATCAGTTATTTCTATAAAATCAGAAACGTATTTGCAACGCAATGTGACATGGCACACAAAATTAATTAGCGTTCAATTGGGCATGCAACGCTTCATCATCGCATCACATCACTGTGACAAGCTACAACAAACACAACAGCTGTCATCATCATCATCATCATTGTGATGTCATATAAGAAAATAATATTCTTGAAAGAAGCACACACAGAAACACAACAGCAGCTGGAGTAAATACCCAAAAGCAATAGGCACGCTAGAAAACAATCTGTTTAACTAAAATAAATACATATGTATACTTAGATAATTTGATTTAATGTTGAAATACTTAATTGTGGTAAATAAGTTATAATTTATTGTTAAAACACAAAGCAAAACAAATTAAATTAATTTAAATAAACAAAAGAAACACACAAAACTAAAAGCAACAAAAATAGCACACAACAAAAATAATAATTTACAAACAACAATACTGCCACTCGTTGACAATCGCCGCGGACCCTCAATTGTAACCGCGGCTATTGTAATTGCCACCAAGACCACCACCACTACCTCCACCGCTATACGAATAACCGCCACCTTCACGTTTCGGTAAACCATAGCGATCGGTGTCGGCATAATAGCCATAGCCGCGATGACGATAGCCCGTGTAATCGGGATTCCAATAACCATAATATTGACGTAAGCCACCATTACCTCCATAGCCGCCATATCCTCCATTGCCCAGAATATTTGTGCCTGCCGTTTGTCCGGGATAGTAGCCGCCACCTGTTGTCGGATAATAGCCGCCACCAGTTGTCGGATAGTAACTGCCACCACTAGTTGTAGGATAGTAATTGCCACCAGTTGTAGGATAGTAATTGCCACCTGTCGTGGGATAATATCCACCGCTGCCATAGCTGGGATAACCTGTACTCGGATAGTAGCCACTACCGCCCGTGTTAGGATAGTAGCCACTAACGCCGGTGCTGGGATAATATCCTGGTCGATTGTAGTTCGGATATTGACCATTGCTCCAGCCGTAATTAGGGCTCTGACCGAATAAGCTACCTAAATTGAATACTGTATGTAGAAGAAGAAAGAAACGATTTAAACGATGTGTTAAAAGTCTTGAGCTTTGAATTGTGAATGATAGATAATAAATTTGAATGAGTAATAAACGTTAATGAAAGAAAAGTCAAAATAAGTAGAAGCATACAAAAATATAAACGATTAATAATACCCTGCAGTGTAACAAGCTAGGTCAAAAGTTAGTTGATTAACTAGTTCAAAAAGCAACAAACATAACTAGTTTTTTCACGCTGTTGAACTTGATTGTTTTGATATTTTGTAGTTTAAAATTAACTTTTTTAGGGTAGTTTATAGCTAAGTTAATTTAAACTAGTTTTATACCTGCTAAATGTAGACTATTTCAGAAAATAGTAAAACAAATAATTTATGTAATATATTTATAACTTATTATAAATATGTAATTAAATACAAACAAGAAATAGAACAAAAATTCTTTTTCTTCCATCTTTGCGATATGTCCCTTATTTCAGTGAAAAATATTGTAAAGAATATGAGAATTACAATACAATACTTTCACTGAATAGTATTATTGAAAGGAGTTAAGTACTACAAATACATAGTATAAGCTTTTGCATAATCCCGCTATCATCATTCATCTGATAACAATTCGTGCACAATCTATAGTTTATAACCGATGTAAAAAGAAGTTCTTCGTCGTTGCATATAAAGGGTGGTTCATTGGAATGTCATTCGTATTATGGTGGAAAATTAATTCTATATTTCCGCTTGAACAATGTCGGGAAATACTAAAAATTTAAGTACTTGCAAAATGGTGAATCTTCTATTGAAAGTGTAAAAAAAACACGTTAAAAATTCAGTAGAAGAGAAGGGCCTTCCAAACTATTTGTGGATCAATTTGTGAAACATGTGCGTGAATCTGGATATTTATTGGATAAATTAACATACTCTCGTACTGCTACAATGCACACAAACGAAAAAATTACTGCTGTTGATCAGAATGTGCAAGAACAACCAACCACCGTCTTTCGCCGTCTTTCTCAGGAATTGAACATTTCACACACTTCTTTGTTGGGAATTTAGCATTAAGAACTCGGTATGAAGCCATACAAAGTTCAATTGGTACAACAGCTGAAGCCACATGGTCACCCGCAACGTTTTCGGATCGCTAATTGGGCTCTGGAACGCTTGGCAGAAGATGAGCATTTTTACCGAATAATCACCTTTTCTGACAAAGCTCACTTTGACTTCAGTGATTATGTTAATAAATAAAATTGTCACATCTAAGGCTCAGAAAATCCATGCGCGATTTTTGAGAAGCCAACAAACCCTCAACTACTTGGTTACTGTTTGGTGTGATTTTTGGACCGGCGGTATCATTGAGCCATTTTTCTTTGCGAATGAGGAAGGAAGATGCATTACAGTGAATTATGTGCACAATGATAACTGATTATTTGTGGGGCCTTTTTTTATAAGATTGTGGGGAGCCGTTAAAGATAAGTGTTACGCTAACCATCCAGCTGATGGGTGATTGGGGCTCTTAAGGATGAAATTAGTGCAGCCATCAGTAAAGTACAGCTCCATACAGTAGAAAATGTACTGAAAAATTTGCTTGATCGTATAGGCTCCCGCAAGACCAGCCGAGGAAGTCGTTTTAATGAAATAGTGTTCCACAATTAACGGAAAGATTGCAATTTTGAATATTGAAAACCACATTGAAAAAAAATTATTTGTTTCTTATTAACACCAAAATCAATTTCCAAATTACAAATGGTTCACCTTGTATAAGCAGAAAATCTAAGCAGTCTTCAATGTGGCTTATTCTGCATACGTTTTTAGCTAGTATATTACCATAACTATCTGCTTTTTGGCTAGGTTATATATGTGCTAAGTAATTTGGGAGACTAACCCATAGGTATGTAGGTGATAAATAAAATTCAGTTACGTTTTGCAGTGCATGTAAGTACATAGGTAAAATAAAGTATATCATAAAGAAGAAACTTTATAACTTGCTAGCTTAACCTTTACAAAACCTCCTTTCATATTCATTGTTTTTTATGTGAAAGTAAAAATAAAGCAATTTACGTCAATGTGTGCTTTAAGTACACTTCATTTTCAAATAATAATTTTTAATATATTCCTTTTTGTTTTGTTTTTTTGTTTTATACTTATAAAATCCCACTCTTCAAGTGTAGCTATAAAAAGACGCATTGATTTCTGCAAGGAAATAGCTAAAATTCAAGTAAATCATATTAGTCTAGCAACCGTACTCAGCTAGTCATCGATAGCCTCAACAGAAATCACTAGCATGGCACTGTTGCTTACAGGAATCGTGTTGCCATCATAATCTTGATCATCAGCCAGCATGTTCCCTTTTTACTGAGCATCCGGTAGATGCATTCTTCCGAGTACATTTTTTCGAGAGCTGCCTGCAGGAAGGCAAGACGAAACTAACACACACAAAAACAGTCAAGGAAATTTAGCACTTCAAGTTAAAAAAACAAATGAGTTTTTCATATCAATTTAGAATAAGCGACATTTTCATTACATCGAACACTTTTAAAAAGTTAGGGAGTTAAGGAGGAATAGGTTGGATCTAAAATTGTTGTCATTGTTTCAAGAGGCTTGAATCTAGTCTAGTTATGAAATGGTCGATACCTTAATGAAAAAATAGATATAGTATTTCTTGGTTTGAAAACGGTAAAAATAAAAGAATTATTATAAGGAAAAAAAAGTCCAACTCAGTTTGCTAGTGAGTATCCACGGAACCCATTCTTCCGGATTAGTCCGGTTAAGTGCTATCTTTTAAAGCAACCAGGCAGGCATTCTCAAATAGTAAATCTGACGAAAAATGTCGAATAACTATGAATATGTAATGGTAATCTCCAAATTTTTCCTTCCTTCTGGGTTAGGTTCTGGTGAAGGTATATACCCAGAAATTAATAGTGGAGGGCCAAGAAACTCGGAAGTCGATGACTGACGGCATGCAGTTTTCAAACTACCCGAGACAAAATAGTAACATACATACATCAGCCCTTAACTGACCACCGCACGCTGCCCATCCCTACGTGCTGCTGCGTTCATTGGGCCTCCACTATAAAGCTGTACATAAATATAACACTGCAGCTTTAAATTCTCTAGCAAGCCGAAACTTTTGTAGCCACAACGCAAACTACTGAAGCTAGCGCTGGAATAATTATGCAATAAAGCCTATCGAATTCTTGACCATTACGGTTGTACTGCTACTGCTATAAATTCCTCCTGGACTTCAAATGCAATCTAAAAGTTTTTGCATTTCATATTTTAGATGAAGTTAATTTAACAAGAAACCGCTGTAATGAACATTAATGCCAAAAGAATAACCATGTTAATGGAATAGGCAATCATACGATTGTTTCGGAACCAGCCACAGTTCCTCATCAAAGATCTTCGTGATAAAGCTTTTATTTCAAAAATCCCTCCCTGTAAGTGAAAAATATTATAAAGTAAATGAGAATTAAAGAGAAAGTCAAAGAATCTACAAATTGGGACTTTTACATTAAAGTTAGAACTTTTCTCTTTATAAGAATAAGAAAGCTACGTGAAGGAATATTCCCTCAAATGACTTGTGTTAAGGCTGTAGAAATGACAAGTAAGAGGAATCAATCGCTTTGTACCCAAGTCTTGACTATCTGTAGGAAAACACCTTAGCTCAATACTTTCTAAATAATCTGTCCGACATGGAGTCGGTTGACTTAGGAGACCAACATCGAAACGAGTATTTAACAAAATCCAAATCTATCTGTTTATCGGTGTCCTGTGATTGCATTCCCTCTCTCATTCTCCCTCCTGCTTCCTCACGCCGTCTTCCTTCCAATCAAAACAATGCTCTGCCTCCATAGGGCTATACCCTGATTGTTGAATGTATCAAGACAAAAACAAAATCCTTATGGTTTGAGTAATGAGTTTTTTTTTTTAAATGGATGTAAGTATCACAATGGGCTATCTTTGGCCTAAGATTACCAGGGTATACTTAGGCAACCATTTATTATAGCCTAACCTAAGAATAAAGAAACCCAGTTTTAACCTCTTATCAGTTAAATCGGACAATTACATAATCTTTCCTGGATTGCTACGACTTTTACTAAACATTTTACTAAAAACTTTAGCTGAGAGATCATAATTCACATGAGTTCCGTGTTTATTCACATATTAACCCTCTAGTACCCCGTCACCAAAACGGGTTTAATAACCACTGGAACAGTAGTCTGGAGGTACACTTTACCATATTGTATAGTGATCTCCTCAAACTTTCATCATGTATTGCTTCGGCTATGAGCTGCGCTGTATATTACAGTCGCTGGAAGCAATCAAAGTCTAAAATGTTCAAAAATCTGAAAAATTTATTATTCAGATTGAGTTTGAGAATATTGGTTAAAAATAAAAACAAATAAATAAAATACTTCCCGTGATACTAACGGTATATACTAAAACAACCTATGACTAGCTAAGAATAGGAACATTTAATATACATAATATAGAAAGTTAAATTATTACAAAAAAAAAAAATTGGTTACTGGCTCAAATAACCACAATTACTTTGAATGATGCTGACTGCCCGACTTCATAAGTCCACGCCAATTATTTTTTTTAAGTTTTAGAGAACAGTTCTGTACTTTTCACATTGATATTTATCTATTGTAATTTTTTAGGTCAATCAAATCGTATTCGTAAAAATATCAACATAATTTTCATTATATGTAATCCTAAGTAAAAAATTTTTTTTTATGGCAACTTCTTCAATTATCACTTTAGGATAATTGAACTTGAATTTACATACTTACACTTAGCTGATGTTGCTGATGTATCTAAATCCGATCTTTTTGGAGCTAAATGATTTCGTTGTTCTGCTTTAGGAAAATCAGAAGCTGAAGCAAATGCAATCACAGCGAACTGCAGCAAAAAGAATAAGAATTAGAAACAAATTTATGAAAAAAACACTCTAACTTTCTGTATAAATATTTGTAAGGATAATTCCACAGTTACACTCAAAGCATTCGAGCAAATTTAACTAACTAACCAGCAACGGCAACAACAAGCCAGAAACTTTGTCAATTTGTAACATTGTAAATTACTAAATTTGTTCAGAATTTTCGATTAAGTATTGCACGTTTGCTTTTGACGTTTAATTTATTTCACAAATTAAAATGATTTTCCTAATTCGAAACAACACTAAGAGACACAATTTAATTAAACATAGAAACAAAAACTTAAAAACTTTAAGCACTTGATGGAGTCGATGTGAACTTGTGACGTCGCCGTTTCAACCAATTGTAATTCTTTTTCCCAGCCAGCAACTCAATTTATATATTTCATTTTCCGGATGAGTTGCGCTGCTAGAAGTTAAAGCAAAATTCAAAACTTAAATACATACATACATACATACATACAATACTTTTCAAAAACTTTATTACTCATGCTTCGTACTAAATTAACAACAATGCGAAATTTTTAAGCTAAGATTTGGATTTGTTCAGCGTAAACGCACAAAAAAGCAACGAAAAAACCAAAAGCAAAGCAAAAAGTAAAAAACTGAAAATACAGAAAACTTCAAGCTTTTTCAGCTTAATGAATTTGTTTTTAATTTTAACAAATTCTGTCAGTTAAAAAACGCTTAAACTTTGCGCTGTTCGTGTTCGGCTTTTGGGCGCTAAATATCAAGAAAATAAAATAAAGCTGCACAAGTAAATATTTAAATATTTCAGCCTAGCAATCCATAATAAAATGTGCCTAAAACTAATCGCTCGTACTTAAATAAATAAATAAGTATTGCTAGCAAACAATTTGGTGAGAAAATTGTTAAATTTTTTTTTTGTTATTTCTCTTTTTTTTTTGGTTTTGTTTTTTTGCATACAACTTTTTGCGGCATGTTTTTATTATAGGATTTTAACGCGTTTTTTTAATTTTCACAGGTTTTGTTATTATTGTTTTCTGGTCTATTAAAACAAACAACAAGCAAGTAACTTCATAATAATTTTATTTTATTTTTCCATCATTAAAATGCAAATTGTGTGGCCATCTCAATATTGCTGGTAATTTTGTTATCTGTTTATTTTTTGTCATTTGTTTACAATTTACTTTTCGTTTTGAGTTGAATATTTTTTTTTTGTTTTTTTTTGTTTTTTCTTTTTTTGGGTTTAACTAATATTGATTTTACATAAGAATTGTATCATTATTTGTCGTGGTTGGTGTTGGTGCGATTGTTTTCTTTTTTTGCACAGAGTGCCTGACTTGTCTACCATTGACTTGACACACGCCGACCTGACACCTGCACACGCCCTTGAATACAAAACTTCATTCATAAAATATAATATTTTAATATTATTTTGGGGTGTGGTGCCGTGAGCAGTAGAAAGAAAACACACAAAAATGTATTGTGTAACTTCCTGCAATATTGATAGCCAAGCCAATACACGAGTGCGAGTACAAGACAAAGTCTTTATGAATGTTGTTAATTGGTAACCTTAGATAAACAGATGCATTCATACTACATACTTACTATACATACGCAAAGTCAAAGGTGTCAAGTCATGTGTTTTTTCCAATTACGACTATGTTTGTACAGATACAAACATTAAATCGTACATATTTATGTGTCACTTTTATATTGTACGATTGCAGCTCATTGAACAAGAACTGGAATATTTGATTGGAAATTGATAGCAGTTTGCAGATATTTCTCAAACAGTTATTATCTCTTAACGCTTTTAACGCAGCAACCTTTATCTTATGCTACCTTTTGTTGGATGATCTTTTCACAGGAGTAATTTAGGGTGGTTTAGATTAGGACTATAGTGTTACTACAAATTCTCTACGATTAATTAGAGAGTCGATCTACATACATTCATCAATGTTTCCAGTACCACCTCTTGGCAGTCAATGGCAAACCTACAAGAGTAAAAATTGCTATGAAAAGCTTTTCACTTCGCCGTTCGGATTCGGAATTAAACTGTAGGTCCCTTCTATTTATGTACAAATATAACACGCACAATATGAGTGGATGCGAAAAGCGAAAAGCTCGGCCTAGGCCCTCCATGGGCTGTTGTGCCATTAAAAGTAAAGTAGGAACGTTGCTTTATTTATAAATATTTATCAAATAGTCTAACCAGTAAAACTACTGAATCCGTGATACGACAAATATTTTCAGGATAAGCAAAAAGTTCCAACAATTCATGATAATTTCATAAATCTCTCTGACAAGCTCCTACATTCATTTTACATATATAACATGATCACATATAAGGAGAAAAATACGCAAAAATGTTGCACTTGATGGTTTAAATTTGTTAATAGGAACTATTTCATAGTTGGACCTCAAAACTCCACTGATTTTGATCTTTTGAAATATAAGTATACATGACGCCTTAAATCTTAAAATTTGTAAATTCAAGATTAACCTTTTTTATTCTATGGACCTCCTCTGAATCCTTGTGAAACATCTGTCAAATAACAATAACAATAGAAAGTCTCCAAAAGTAGAAATTGTCTACGGAAACCTTTTCATTTCGCCATTCGGATTTGGCATAAAAGTTTAGGTCTCTTCCATTCATGTACAAATTAATCACGCACAACATAAATGGTTGATGAAAGTTCGTTCCAATTTTTTGAGGCATTAAAAGCAGGCTAATATTTTAAGCGTAGGCGAGTAAATTTCGTCAGTGCTATCCATTTTGGGGTTTATTAACCGCAGTTTTGGCATCGCTTGGAAAGATACCGAAGAAATTTGATGAAACTGTAACCGCCACAGATGAGCAAAGCAGTGATTTTAACTTTTCATCACAGAATCACTGCATGAGCTGCCAAAAATTACTGTAGTTTACTGCAGTTTCATAATAGAAACTAAATGTAGAACTTAAAACTTATATAAAAAAAAATTATTCTGCGTCAGTGGGACGCTCACCAGAAGTTTACTTCTTCAGAACGATTGCGTCTTCCTCAGATGTTACAGGCGTGGCCGAAATAGTTTTTAAGGAACATTTTTTGAAATTGTGTATGTGCTTATTTATGCAAACGATAAGCCTTGTATAGTTCAGTTTGATGATTCTCTGATCCCAGTTGTGCTACATCTGGATTAACTTCATATTGATCAGTGCAACAACACCCTCTGCAATATCACCATCTCTATCAAAATATTCATACTCAAAGTATGGGAATTTATTTTCGACATCGTTATATTTATAATCTTAACATCATCATCATTATTATCATCATTATAATAATAATCGTCATCATCATCATAAAAATATTCATGTTGTATGATCCAAAGCCGGTCTGACAACTAGCGGGTCTGAGAACTCGAAAAAAGAGGTTAACTAGAAACTTGGCAAATCTCGTCTATGTTTTGTTCTGCTGATGCGAGTTGATTTATTTCCACAAAGAAACAATTTTCAATCAATTAATTTCGGTCACCTCAATGACTTCCTGGTGCTGTATAATCGGAGTACCTTCGTCGGGACTCAATTATTGGCTCGAAAGAACTCATTTGCCATCCATGCTGTCTCTCCGCATTAGTCTTTGCGAGTTGTTGAATGAAATTCGAATTCTGTTGTACCTTAAGATGCTTGCGAAGTTTGCAATCGCGATCTCACGGTGCTGGATTTTGAGTTTTTTTCACGATAGCAGAATCTGAATTTTGTTTATAGATACGGTGAAGTCTACATTCTCGCTGTCTCTCAGCCGAAGTTATTTGTGCCTCCCGTTTGTTTTTTTCAGCTCATTCTTTCAGTTCTTCAAATTTCTAACGATTTTTGTTTGAAATTTAAATTTGTAGTTTAAAATGTCAGATTTTACTAGTGACTGATGGGAAGCGGCCTTTATCAATCGAATATGTTTAATTCTCAGCGCCCTCTATCAATCGAGTATGAATCATATGCCGCCTATCATGTATCAGAGCCGCCTATCAGTCGCTAGAGGCATAGAGGGCTTCTCTATCGATTGATAGAGGGCGCATAGTGGATGCATATTTGCTTCCCATCATTTATGTCTATATGCATATGCATCATAATTTGTTCATGCTTTATTGATAGTGTGCACTGCCTTTCATTTCATTGGCAATTTCCGTTTAGCCACGGTCATCTTTTACCCCCTCGTAAATATAAAAACGATTCTAAAGAAGTAGACTTCAAAATTGTCTACACGGCACCACCTCTTCGTAAGCAATGGCAAACCTCAAAGAGTATAAATTGCATAAGAAAAAGTATTCTATTAGCCGTTCGTATTCGGCACAATATCTGTAAGTCCCTTCCATTCGCGGAAAAATATATCTCGCACAACGCGACCTAGGCCCTGCATGGGCTATTGTGCCATTAGTTAAACGAAGAACGAAGAAAAACCGAGAAGTTTGCTTGGATTACGCTGTAACATTCCAAGTAAGAAAATAGAAATATATGACAATACTACATCATTTCACGATACCTTAAAATAAATGTCGTCACTTCCATCTTATTTGCATTCTTGATAAATAAAATTATTATAAATTATATTTGCAATTAAATATAATTTTTATTATAAATAAATTTCGGTACTAAAACATTTAAATTTAATTAAAATATGACGTGACTAAACAAATTATTACTTGAAAGCATTAAGAAAAACAAAAAGAAAGAAAAACATCATTTGAATAAAGCAAATATTGACTGAGTGACAATAAAATATTAATTTTGTTGTACACAAGTTTTGCTTACTTTACAACATTTAAGTCAAATTGTAATTGAGTGCATAGAAGTGAAATAGAATGAAATGAAATTATTCTTTTCGTATTCGAATCCATCCCAGGATATTCTTTTTGCTAGCTTATGTTGTCATTTTGTAAAACAAATAAAAGTTAAAGAATTCACACTTTCCTCCCTTTGCTGCATAGCATAAAAGTTATACAAAAGTTGAGAGTAGTTCATTGGCCTCAATCAAAAGAACGCACAAATAACAGTTGGTGCTGACCAACTTAGCTTTGTACGTAGCAATATAATGTAATAGTACAGCAGTGACAGGGATACCAGCAACATAAACAGGAATAACAGCAATGGCTTCACTAACGACAACATCATAAACACAACATGACATTTGCATCACACCCATGAGAATAATTTATTTTTATAGTGGAATTAAGTTTACCTGCTCACACCTGAAAGATTGAGTCAACATTCCAAACGGATACAATCAGATGTAGAGATGTGCACGTGATCGATGCGCATCTTTGAAATGCTTGTATCTATATGTAAGTTCAAATTGTTTGTAGCTGTTTATTTATGTGTAAAACTTAGTTTGCAAAGTATTTGCGATTTTCGCAATTGTGCAACATTTGCGGTTTGTTTATTTTTCCAATGCATTGGAATTGCGATTGTGTGTGTGTTTGTGTGCAGTAGTAGTAGTAGAAGGCGCACCCTTAAGTGCGATGTACAAATAACGATGGTGTTACCACACGTTTCCAATTAAATGGCACTGACTGTGCAAAAGCAATCAAAGTTTTTAACAGAGCTTTTCAAAAGAATTTATTGCTTACAATAAAAAAAGCTTAAGCTTGATAAATTGTAGTTGACATTAAAAATAGCACATACTTTCAGGCTTTACTATTTCGTATAGTAGACGGAGAACTTACCTGATGATGACTTGTTAGTTCTTCTTATTAATTTTTGTAAATTTATTTATTAGTTATTCTTGATGGTAAAACTTTGCATTTTAGAGTGGAATAATACATTTTACAAATCGATTGGAGAATTAAAAAAAATACTACCTCTATAATATGAAATATGTTCTTTCTAAGAACATTAGCTTACAGCTTACTTACTTTTAATGGCACAACGGCCCATGGAGGGCATAGGCCGAGCTTTTCGCATCCACTCATGTACGTGTTATATTTGTACATGAATGAATGGGACCTGCAGTCATATGCCGATTCCGAACGGCGAAGTGAAAAGCTTTTCATAGCAATTTTTACTCTTGTAGGTTTGCCATTGCCTGCCAAGAGGTGGTGCCGTGTAGTAAATAATTTTTTTATACTTTTTGATTTTGCCTGTGCCGAGATTCGAACCCCGGACGCTGCGTAGCAGTCCAACGCACTACCAATACTCCACATTGACCACATTAGCTTACTTTCATTAAATACAAATGATTTTTCAAAGGAGGTGATTATTTTCTTTCCTACGTACCCGACTCTATAAGAATGGGACTGAGACACAATCAAAAGTTTAAAGCCATTAAAGAATGACAGAAAAAGAATTATTTATATAGAATGCTTGTTATAAATTTCACCGAGGTATTAATTTGTAATGCTCAAAATACAATTTCAATACAATACAATGCACTAACTAGAGTTGCCAAATTAGTGCTATTCCCCACCTGGTCTGGTGGATTTTTAAGAATAAAATGTAAATAATTTTTTATTTGGTGACGGTGCTATTTTTCATAGCTTCTTTGACTTCATTTCATTTGATTAACATAAAAATTTCAGCTGGTAAATAAGTGAACTTTGAATAGCTCACTTTGTACCATAATAAATATCACTGACCGACACAAAAAAAAAAATGTCTGTTGGTTGCAAGGTACACAGTAACTTTAGAATAATTTGGGCACGCTGAATCTAAAAAGGACCCCATTTTTGTTTTCGAGATATTGCAATAAAAAAAAACATTATTTAAAATTTTTAAAATCAAAAAAATTGTTAACAATTTTACAGAAATTTACAAAATTTTATAGCTTTATTTATGTTCTTTATTGATATTGTGTTTTTTTTATATTAAATATCACGACAACAAGAGAATTGACAACCGTGAGACTTTTAAAGTAACTACACGTTTAACACTGGTCAATCAAATGGAACTTACCAACAACCCCCCGTGGTTTTCTTTTTCTCTAACCTCGGTGGTTCCTACAAAACTAGCTTCAAGCACCGTGGCAACCAAGCCTGGCGCAGAAGTTGCCCCATGGGTCACTAACCTGTCTGGAGTACGAGTGGTTTCGGCAACTAAGCCAATCTCGCTTGCTTCGAACACCGAAACCATCCATAGTGTTACCTAAAGACATCCAATATTAATGAAGGTCAACTAAGTATATAGAAATCAGTTTTTGCAATCAGTTGCCCAGAAGAAGCAAAATAGCCTACGTTGCGTTTTCCTAACGCCCCGTCCGAAACGGATTAAAGCAGTACACGTTTCCTTCGCGCGTGGTAACAAAAATATTTAAAATATATTTTAAAAATATGGGACCCTTCCCTTCATCTACAAATATAAAACGTACTACATTGAATGGATACGAAAAACTCGACCTAAACCCTGCATGGGCATGTTGTGCCATTAAAGGAAAAAGAAGGTAAGTGTCATGCTGCTAGCATACGACGATGACCATTGAGATCATTGGCACCAACGCGCAAGCAGTCAGTGTAGCATTCTCTAATCTGGAAAGGGAGTCTCGTCAAGTGGGTCATTTGGTGAACTAGGAAAGAAAAACACCTTGAGAGTCAACAAACAGAGAGTCATGTCGTCTTGGACAAAATGTCACTGTTATACTTCTGAAGTCGTCAAGTATTTCGTTTACCTAGGATTCTTGAGATCAAGCGGAGATTAAATCTTGCCAACAGGTGTTACTACGGGCTCAGTAGGTAATTGAGAAGCAGAGCCTTCTCTCGACCGACGAAAATAACGCTCTATAAGTCCCTCATCCATCCCGTCCTTTTATATGACGCAACAACATTGACCATCAATGATGACAGGCTGTTAGGAGCGTTCGAGAGGAAGATACTCCGTAAGATCTATGGTCCAATAAGCGTATACGTATTGTCTCGAATAAGATGGAACCGTGAGCTGTACGTCGACACTGTCATAGTCAAGCGCATACAAATTCAGCGACTTCACTGGCTGGAAGAAGAATGGAAGAAGGGTGTTTTATGCGTGGGGGAATCCGTAGAAGAGGACATCCTAATCCCCTTTGGGAAGTTCAGGTACACTGCGATCTCACTTGGCCTTATCAACTGGCACCAGCGCGCACCTAGCAGAGGCATTCTCTTCTTTTATTTTTTTTTTGATTTTTTCAACAATCGGTGTACCCATACCCCCTATGAATGCAGAGCATATGTTGTGTTGATTGGAAGGAAGATTGATAGGTGGGAGGAAGAAGGAGGCAATGCAATCACAGGGCACCGATAAACAAGGGCGGAACATGTTTATATATCGAGTCGTTCACCTACTTCCTACCTATCTAACATGATATACAGAAGGAGTTACCTCAAGTAGTCTTACTTAACTGGGTCTATGTTAACTGTGTTTTACCGTTGGCCATAATAACAGCTTCTCTGCCGCTAGTCTGTGACTAAGTTCTTTGGCCCACGAGAGCCTATTGCACTCGAGGCTGTCGGCTACCATATGCCATACTGGAATTTTGTAGTCAATCTTAAAACATGGAAGAAGGGTGTTTTATTCGAGCCACAGTGGGGGAATCCGTAGAAGAGGACGTCCTAATCCCCTTTGGGAAGATCAGGTACAAGGCGGCCAAGACCAATCATCGGTTGTAGTGGGCAGCTAAGTAAGTAGTTATAAGATTTTTAAAATTGATCAAATATAAGCTTGCCATGAATAATATTACATTTTTTGCTGCTTTAAACAGAACGAAACTTCTTATATCATAAACAATTTCATCAAATTTTAAACCTCTAGTTCCCAAGCAGGGAAGCAGACAGCAGTCACCAAAACGAGTGTACTTAATAACCACCAGAATACTTAGTAGCCTGGTGGTAATAAAAGTCAAGAATATTAGAAAATCTGAAAAATTCATTATTAAGATTGAGTTTAAGAGTTTTTGGTTAAAAATAAAAACAAATAAATAAAATACTTCCCGCAATACTAACGGTATATAAAACAATCTATGAGTAGCTAAGAATAGAAACATTTAATTAAAATTTTTTAATTATTAAAGAAAAACCAATTGCTTACAGGCTCAAACAACCAGAATTACTTTGAGGGATGGCGACTTCCCTCAATTAATTTTTTTAATTTTTTCAAAACAGGTGCCTTTTACATCGATATTTATATACATATGTAATATTTATATTTTTTAGGTCAATCAAAAATTTCGGAACTAGACGGTTAATGTTGGTTTTTGGCAAACAAAACAGGGTTCTTGATCCAATGTACAGTAAGCTATCAAGCTTTCAATGCTTGATTCAATAATTGCAAATCGCTGAGAATGGGAGTAAAGAAACTTAATGGAAAAAAAATCTCGAAAAATTTATCAATACATAAATAAATAAAATAAATATTTGGAATTCCTTGCGCTACTGTCAATAACAATCAATGACTGATGAAGGCAATATCTCAAATGGCAATATCCATTCTATAAAAAATCAAAATAATGACACTGAATTTACAAAAACTTTGGTGATAAAAATTAATTAAATTGTATAATAATTAGTTAGTTGACTTTATCTTAACAGTGTCTCTTATCTATAAAATCATCATGTAGATAACTTCCTCAAATCATAACATTAACTTAAATTTGCAGTGAATTAATTGAATCATAAACAATAAAAAAAAACCTGTGCCAAAATTGGAAAACGATTAAGATCTTAAATCAATTTGGAAATCAATTAACGGAAATATATAAAAAATTTCCGATTATACATTCTCAAAAACAATTAAATAATATGGAAATTTAACAAAAAATAATTATGCTAAATTTTCTATCTAAATAAAATAAAAGTTAGAAGAATTAACTTTCAAACAGGAAAATATTAAATCGAGTTTATTGATTGATTAAACAAAAATTCAAAATTATTTTTGTACAATCTAAAATATCATCATTTCCAACAAACATATAATTAAGAAAAACTAGTTTGAAATTTGTTTATTAAATGAAAGACACAATTTCAATAATTTTCACATGATTACTTCATGTTTTTTACATCATTTTAATATTGTATCTATTATTATTTTTTATGTTATTCTTTTTTTTTTTTTTTTTGTATTATGCAACAATCACCAAAAACACATAGAGGTTACAATTAATTACACTTGCGCAGAACAAAAAACCAAATTAATTAAACATTTTTTTTTAAATATTTTTTTTCATAAAATATTAAAATTTATTTTCCATTTTAATTGACACCAAACACTGGCTACACATCTGCGGGTGCTCAGTGTTGAATATATCCAAACCACATTTAAGTGTCGTGTTAAAATTGAAATGATAAAATAAAATCCACCCAACATTTCCAAATTTATTTAAATACAAATTGAGTATTTTCATACTTGCATAAGTGCTAAACAGTTTGTGAATAGTGAAATAAAAAATGTGCCATACCCATTCCGCCAACATTTTACAATCAATTTGTTTATTGATTTCATATCATCATCTGCAAATCAACGAATTTTCAATTTAGTTGTTCAATTTCCATGCCAACGCGAATGTTGCTGCTTCTGAAGTTTGTGTTGTTTCTGCTTTTCCTCTAGTTTTTATAATTATTGTTACTATTGCTAACCCTCTAGTTCCCAAGCAGGCCTCTAGACAGCCGTCACCAAAACTGATGTAATATCTTCTCCCATTCTTCCCGAAGCTTAATTTTTTGTTCTTATATGTTACATATAAGAGGGTAATCGGGCAAACCTATCCTGGTTTTTATAACATCTTACTTAGTTACTTACTGTTAATGGCATAACACAGCCCATGGAGGGCCTAGGCCGAACTTACTTTTCGCATCCACTCATGTTGTGCGTGTTATATTTGTACATGAATGGAAGGGACCTACAGTTTAATGCCGAATCCGAACGGCGAAGTGAAAAGCTTTTCATAGCAATTTTTACTCTTGTAGGTTTGACATTGCCTGCCAAGAAGTGGTGCTGTGTGGAAAAATAATTTTTCTATTTTTTTTTTTTATAGTTTATTTTGCGTGTGCCGAGATTCGAACCCCGGACACTCTGCGTAGCAGTCCAACGCATTAACACTACGCCACAGCGACCACATCAAAATACTTGCTATAAATCTGAAACTAATATTTTGTAAAAGAGTTTCTATTGTTTTTGATTATTCTTCCATTTTGTTAAATTCTTTATGTTCATGAAATATTTGTGCTATATTTATATTATTATTTCTAATTTGGTCCAATAATATTTGAAATTTTTTTTTTTCAAAATGGGTTATGATTTGTACTAAATGAACTTTTTTTTTTATTTTTACCTTGAAGCACTGGAGCTGCTGTAAGTTTAATTCGTTAATTAATTGTGTGATATCACACAAAAAAGCCAAATCCAAAATAAAATCTTTGTCTTTTAGAGCTAAAATAATCTTTGACGGACTGGACTCACATTCTGTTCAAAAAATAAATTATTACTTCTTTTCTTAAATTAAATAAACTTTGCAGACATTTCCCTCTACTAAGCCAACGTACTTCAGTATATGAAAGTAAATCCCCGTAGTCAGCGTTAAGTTCGTTAAGAAGCGATTTGAACTTCCTGTGGTTGAGAGCATTATGGCCAACCTTTATTTTATTAATAGTTTTTGCTGCGATGTCCATTGCATTATTCAAACACAATTCTTTCGCAAAATGGAATTGTGGCATATTTACGATATGTTTTTGTTTAATAAACAACCTACAAGCCCTTTCTTGGTTCCAAGCATAACTTTCGCGCCGTCTGTGCATATTGCACTTAATTTGTTGATATCAATATGACCAATATAACGTTAGATTCTAATGACTCCAATATTTTTTGAATAATTTTTATCATCAAAAGGGCGACAGCGCAAGCGAAACAATAAAAGAAGCCTTTTCTACAGACATTTCTTCAATATTACTATTTTGTTCATTATTATTTTTTTATTTAAATCAGAATTTAAAACATTTTTTTTTTTTTTTTTTGTTTAAATATGTTATTCAAATTTCTCTTTCGTCATAATATTCTTTATGACAAGAACTGTAATGACTTTCGACATTAAATTTGTGATTACGCTTCAAATTGCGTAAATTACGTTTGATTACGTTCAAATGCCAAACATACTGGCTCCCCAACGTTATTTTGCGTAAATAAAAAAATATCCTTCCCAATCGCTGTTAAACATTTGTAGCGTACTGTATATTGCTTTGTGATTTCCATGTATGTTTAGGTAATACCTGCTCACATGAAGTCATTATATCGACTGATCAACAGTCGTAAAACAAAACCGATTGCAAGCATTGCACGATTGCTTTCTAGCATGACACGATCTGTCGTGTATGTGTAAAAGCATATAAGCTCCATATGTGTATACTACTGTGGGCAAAAAGTAGTAAGACTTTGTTCATAATTTCAAATTTTTTTATTCATTCTTCCAAATCTATTTCGTCCCCTTCAAAGTAATCCCCCCCGCCCCCCCCCCCCCCGGCCCTAATACACTTGTGCCAACGTTTTTGTTTTTTCCAATTCTCGAAACAGTTGTTAAAGTCAATTTCCGGAATAGCCTTCAATGCGCTTAGCGATTCATGTTTAATGTCTTCAATTGACTCAAAACGGTCCAACGGTCCACGAAGCGGTTTTTTGAGTTTAGAAAATAGCCAAAAGTCACACGGTGCTAAGTTAGGCGAATAGGGTGGTAGGGTGGTTGCGGAACGATATCAGTCGAATTTTTGGCAAAATGGTCTCGTAAAACCAATGCAGTGATTTTGGAACCAATCGTGCATTTACTCTTCTTAGGCCCAAATGTTATTTTAAAATGGTTTTCACTGATCCTTCCGATATTCCAACGATGCCAGTAAGGTCTCTGTTGATTGACTGTTAATCGTCGATTCTCGAGCACCAATTCCTTGATTTTATTGACGTGTTGATCATCAGTTGATGTTGATGGTCGTCCTGGACGTGGTTCGTCGTCAACGCGTTCTCGACCATCTTTGAACAATTTGGTACCATTGTACCAATCAAAAACACTTGCTCGCGACATACAATTATCACCGAAGGTCTTTTGCAACATTCTGAACGTTTCGGCACCAGAAATTTGATTCCGCACACAAAATTTAATGGATCTTCTTTGTTGAATAATTTCACTCATTGTGAAAATCGCCGAATGCACTTTTTGTACTTCAGAAAGACAAGCGTATACTAAACACTAATGATTATTTTGATGTGACATTTGGCACAGATGTCACCGACAGTCATACCAACCTTAAAAAAATAATATTTTGATGAATGGGCTTCCGCGCGAAATTTAAATTAAAAAGTCTTACTAACTTTTGCCCACAGTAGTATGTGAAAGCACAAAATATGTTTTCGGTCACAAGCTCAAGGGCTGGGCATAGCTGCTTTATCATATCGTATGTATATGGAACTCCCCAAACTTTCATAATGATGCTGCAATGATCTGTGTGTTACAGTCGCTGGAAGCAATCAAAGTCAAAAATGTTCGAATATATGAAAAATTTATTATTCAGATTGAGTTTGAGAATTTTGGTTAGATATAACAAAAAAAAAAATAAAATACTCCCCGTTATACTAACGGGGTATATAAAACAGTCTATGACTTGCTAAGAATAGAAACATTTAATATAAAATATTTAATCATTCAAAACAAAAAAAAAGCTTGCTAACAGGCTTTGAGGGATGCCCACTGCCCAACTTCATAAATCCACGCCAATTAGTTTTTTTTTAAGTTTTTGAGAATAGGTCTATGCTTTTTACATCGATATTTATCTATTATAATTTTTTTAGGTCAATCAAACATTTGAAAACTAGAGGGTTAAATCCTATGCAAAGTATTTTTTAATCATTATAATTATAATTTTGTTTTTGCTTTTGCTTTTGGTGTTTTTTTTTTTTTTTTTTGCAATTGCTTATTAACTTTAAAACTTAATTAAGAGTTCATTTGCACAAGATTTTGCAATCATTTCAGTTTTTGACGTTGATCTTCAAGATGAAGTCTTGTTTTCGATTTTTGCTTTGATTAATGGAAGTGATTCTTGGATGTGATGCAATCGGAATGTGTTTAGTTTGATTAAAGCATTGCGGAGAATTTACTGATTAGTTTTAATATTTATTATATCACTAGGTACATAAATAGTTGTATTGGTTAGATATTTGTAGACACTGTTTGCATCAATTAGAATCTTGATTTTGTTTTCGAAACTTAATTACTTACTTTCTATGTATTGACATTCACTATTTGTGCGTTGCGGTATTTAAAGATGAAGCCTGAAATCGAACTGGGTGAAAAACTCGATTATACTTTTCTGAAATATTGAAACGAAAATATGAAATATGGATTTATGATAGAAATTTTTTCTAATATTCAGAGAGCAATCTTAAGGCTGGACAACTGATTTTCTCTAATCCCTGGTGGGGGTGCTTACATTTCATTCAATATGCTGCTAGGTGTACAAGCTAGAACCACGATTTTTGGTACATGAACTTGAGGGGAGAAGAGGAAGGACGAATGATCGTGGAAAGTTCTATCATTGCACTTGCAAACCCGAAAATCTCTGTAGTATAAAAGAAAGCGAAAGACTTAGAAATGTCAGATTCTATGGATGTCAGCTGAAGGGCAAAACTCTGAAGTAGCAAAAATTCAAGATCAATTGCTCGGTGTATTTTGAACTTTACGAGGACGTCTCAAACAACATTTACTGAATTTACATCGATTTTAAACATTATGTATTTATCAATCTGGATCCACTCAAAGTTTTAAAAAATGCTCTCATCAACGAAAATAATGGAAACATCTTTTAGAAACCATAAAGAGAAGATCTATTCCAACTCAAACAATACTGAATGAAACTGTTTCAGGACTCAGAAGAATTAAGAAGAATGTGTCAGTGAAACAAATTTGATAGCTACCAAAAAAATTTACGATTTCGATTTCAAAGAGAAAGAAAGAGCCTGAAAATTATGTTACACAACCGGGACCATCAACAAGAAGACACAAAAAGCCTATTTTTAAAAAACCCCCGATCACCACTGTTCCACAATTTAATGCAAAGAACGTAAAGGAAATTCAGTTGCATCTCCTAACGGAGGCCATAGGGAAAAATTAATATCAACTTTTTATTTCTCGACCTCCATAACATGCCGATACCCAGTTTGTATCTCGTTTCCTGTACTTGTTTAATTATGACCTTCTGAAGGCAATATTTCAAAGAAATTTGCAACTTACGGCCAAACCAATACCAAAGGGCAAATGCCTGTTTGATTCTTTTTAGAGTTTATTCCCGTGTTAAAAAAATGTTTCACTGTGTACCTAATATCTGTTACTCTAACTTACTTACTGAGGTGGCACTACAACCAATGATAAGCCTTGGTCGCCTCATGGCTTCACTTGAGATATTTTTAACCTGGTGGGTTTCAAGCCCAATGCAGAAACGATCATTTAAGGCTACGGAGAAACCCGCCGTTCACATTAGTTCACTTAGGGGGCGCCACGAGCAGGCTGTGTGTCGACTTGAAAAGGGGAAGCGCTAGGATCGAACATGGACTCACCCTTATTCTGCGACTAACTTTAACTTCTGTTCTCCTCCCGCAATGTAAAGTTCTATTGATGTTGTCGTTCTCTTCAATATATTACATAGTTCTTGAAGTATATACTCTGGATACAGGATATATTGATTTATTTGTCAGTAGGGTTAAGACCGCCGACTCAAAATTTCGGTATGTAGTATTTTTCAATAGTTTCCAAACTTTGGGCGTTCGTCAGCTTCACCATGATAAAAACGTAAACGTTGAATAACGTTTTAAAATTGCCAGATCAAAAAAAAAATTTAAGGAAGCGTTTGTTATTTTAATTGATAACAAAATTGTTATGCCCCTATTAAAATCCCTTTATGTATATATGTATAAATGCTCAGCCTGCATTGTGGAGGCGATTTAGCCATGTCCGTCTGTCTGCGTGTCTGTCTGCCTGTGTACACGATAACTCAAGTAAAACTTAAAAAATCTCGAACAAACTTGGTACATACCATATAGTTTTTATTGTCAGAAAAAGGTTAAGTTCTCGATCAAGTAGGCGGGGTAGATCCCATAGAACAGCAATTTGATATTGGAACAAATTCTAATGTGAATTGGACAAAACTCGATACACATCATAGAAATATTCTCTTGAGTACATATTCTGAAAATTGTCAACATTGTACAAAAGCCAAAGCGCAATATGAAAGGAAAATAATCAAAAGCAAATGGAATCAAATATGGTATACACTGTTAAATTAACTTCAAAAATAACTGATGTGAAAACTATCATCAATGGGCAATAACCACTTCCCGTATAAAATTTTATATGGTGAGTCAGGCTGGTAAAAAAAAATATTTGACGCAAAATCCACAAAAATATAACCCCCCGTTCAAAAAAAAAAAAAAAAAAAAAAAAAAACACACAGTTGATTTATTTCAGTGGGTGTCAAGTTCGGTTTAGCTTTTCGACTAGTTTTCTAAGCAGTTGTTTTAGAATTAATAGTGTTAAAAAGTGAACTGTACATGTTTAAGTTATACCACCAAACATTGCATCATCTAACTTATTTTCTTCTTTTTCTTTTGTTTTGATTCTCTCAACACTCAGTGTACCCGTACCCCCTATGAATGCAGAGCATGTATTGTGTTGATTGGAAGGAATATTGATAGGTGGGAGGAAGAAGGAGGCAATGCAATCACAGGACACCGATAAACAAGGGTGGAACATGTTTATATATCGAGTCGTTCACCTACTTCCGACCTATCTAACATGTTATACAGAAGGAGTTACCTCAAGTAGTCTTACTTAACTGGGTCTATGTTAACTGTGTTTTACCGTTGGCCATAATAACAGTTCCTCTGCCGCTAGTCTGTGACTACGTTCTTTGGCCCACGAGAGCCTGTTGCACTCGAGGCTGTCGGCTACCATATGCCATACTGGAATTTTGTACTCAATCTTAAAACATGGTTAGCGGAATTAGCGGATTCATCATTACGTGTAGATGGGATAGGAAATTACGTTATTTGTCGTACGAGAGTCTAACACACTCGCGTTTTTCTTCTACCATAAGCCACACTAGAATTATGTGTATCTGATGTAGAATTATGTGTGCCGATGCTGTATCTGTTTCACATAATTACTGGAATCAGCGGATTCCCCATTACGTGCAGGTCAGGCCGGAGATTCGGAGAGGAACTTCAAAAAGTGTTAGCGGAATGCAGTAACCTATTAGCATACAGTATTTCACTTCACTCCCTCTATTCATCCATATGTGTATGTAAAGGGTGATTTTTTTTTGCTACTTCGCTTTTGACGTTTATATTCCTGACAGTTCTCGTGTGATTCTTGACATGTGTCAAAGTAAAAAATGTTCAGTTTCGTTTGCCATTTCATCATGAATAGACTTACGCCTGAACAACGTTTGCAAATTATCGAAATTTATTATCAAAATTCGTGCTCTGTAAAAATGTGTTATGGTCGTCATAATAGACCCACAGAGCAGACTATTCAGCTCCTTGTGACCAAATTTCATACCAGTATCACTTTAAAGGCAAACCTCCACATGAAATTTCTTCGCAGAGGCCGATATCATTATTGCCGATGACTTCGAAGGTTTTTGAACGACTTTTACTACAGCGTTTAAAGCCAATTATTGAAAGATTAAAACTTATCGCATCCCATCAGTTTGGGTTCAGAGCAAAGCATTCAACCTTAGAACAAATACACAGAATCACTGATGTGATAGAAAAAATTCTAGAAGACAAAATAGCTTGCTCCGCGGTATTTCAAGACGTAGCACAGGTCTTCGATAAGGTTTGGCATGAAGGTCTAATAAAGAAATTAAGAAGCTTTTGACATCCTCGAATCATACCTTACTGAGCGTTTCTTCCGTGTAAAGATGGAAAATCACTACTCCCAGCTAAAGCCTATCAATGCTGGCGTCCCACAAGTCAGCATATTGGGACCGATGCTGTATCTGTTGTACACATGCGATATTCCCATGCCTACTAATTCTGTCATCGCCATGTTTGCCGATGACACGGCTATTCTTTCAGTTGCAGACACTGTAATGAAATCCACTCAAATGCTTCAGAACGCTGTCACGAATTAGCAACTGGACATCTAAGTGGAAAATATCTTTAAAAAACACCAAATCTATTCATACAGACTTTACAAATAAAAAAAACATGAACTGGTCGCCCAAAATCATTGATATACTATTGAATAGTTGAATAGCTAAATAAATTAGTTGTCAACAGCTCGTTGGCCTAGTGTGACCAGTTTCTGTATTAGGAAATATTTATATGGCTATTGTTAAGTTTGTAAATATTTCTATTAAAGAAAAAAATAGTATCACTTTATTGGACATCAAACCACCAAATCATATCCATAGAATGCGTACCGAAGAGAATATTGCTGCTGTATCCGCTAGTGTCGAAGAAGATCGCGAATTGACCATAAGGCGCCGATCGCAGCAATTGGATTTGTGCTATTCGACCAACTGGAAGATTTTCGGATCAGTGCCATACAAAATACAGCTGGTGTAAGAATAATGTCGAATTTTCAGTGAATGGGCCTTAAGAAAGCTGGATGAGGAACCGTTTTTTTATCGCAAAATTGTCTTCAGCGATGAAGCTCATTTTTGGCTTAATGGTGAATAAAACGTTAATAAACAGAATTGCCGTATTTGGAGTGAAGACCAGACCAGCTAGAGGTAATTCAGCAGCTACCAATGCATCCCGAAAATTGCACTGTTTGGTGCGGTTTATGAGCAGGCAGAATAATTGGGCCGTATTTCTTCAAAGACGATGAAGGCCGCAGCGATACGGTCAATGGATAAAGGTACCTTTCGATGATAACTGACTTTTTTTTGCTGAAAATGCAAGAATTGGACTAGGCTGTGGTTCCAACAGGACGGTGCCACATGTCGCACTGCACCAAGATCGTGTGATTTGACCCCGTTAGACTATTTTTTGTGGGGCTAAGTTAAGTCTATAGGAACAAGCCAAACACGATTGCTGCTTTGGAAGGCAACATTGTACGCGTCATTTATGAGATTCCGGCCGAAATGTGTGGAAAAGTGTGCTAAAATTTTACCTTGGACCACTTGAAGAGTAGCTAGAGGTAATTCAGCAGCTACCAATGCATCCCGAAAATTGCACTGTTTGCTGCGGTTTATGGACCTTCAACATTTAAGTGAAATTATCTTTAAAAAGTAAATGGGGTAAGAATTGATTTATCGATCCAAATAAAAATTACATTCACTTTTGCAAAATTTCTGTATTTTTTGTTTTCAATATTCAAAAACCAAGATCTTAAAAAATCACTCTTTACATACGACTGTGCCTCAAAATAACATTAATGGAACCAAACTGGTGGTTCCATTCTATCCCCTTGACCCCTTGTCAATTTCCCATAAATTATTTGACTGAATACAAATTTTTTCCAGTAACGAAACCCTAAATCTTCTCCACCCTCACAACCTCTGGATCCGCTGTTGCCAATGAACTTAGTACATATATTTATTTAAATATAAATATTATTGATATGCGACGAAAATAAAAACATTACACATTAAGTAAGTTTGGTATTGAGAAAGGTATACACCCAAAATATATTCCCGGAAATAAAATAAAGTTCTTTGTAAGTAGGTAGTGGGAAAAAATGATGGTATTTTTTTTTTATGTTATTCTTATTTTCTTCTTCTTCTCTTCTTCCAAAATTGTTTTACGATTCTAATTGCTGTAGCGGCAAGTATTTAAAATGTAATTAATCATAAGATGACTCATATCGGACACAGTAGTGAGAAGTTAAAGGAAGCATTAACTTCTAACTAACTTACAATTGTACTAACAATTAAGTACTAACATTTACTTCCCAAAGTGGTTTAAATATGTATTTATCTTAAAATTAAAATATAAATATACAATGAGTAGATACATATGCATTTATTGATAGTTGCGTTGCCCCCATTCCAATGCTTGAAGATGAGATACTATTAAATAGTTAGTAGACTGATGCCTTAGGAGTGCCAAACTCGTTTTATTACTGGGAATTACCAAAAAAAAAGAAGAAATTCATTTCAAGGTCTCAAATAATTTGTATGATCTAATTCGATATGTATTTATGAAACACAAAACGACTGAACAAAACTGCCAACCTATAAAACAAAAATACCTCATACATTCGCATCAACTGACCATAAACAACCATTAAACAATAGCTACTAAAAGTTGTTCTTAAACCTTACGCGACATTTAAAACAATTTGAAAGTTGTTGAACGATTTTTAGCCGAAAATAAACATAGTAGTTTAAAGATTAACTATAGCGAAAACTACAACAACAACAGCCACCAAAATGTATAGACTGAAAATTGTAAATAATAAAGAGACCAAAAGAGCCTAAATAATAAATTAGCTTAAAGTGTTGAAGATGCGCGCGTGTATGAGGCGTGAATGTGACATTAATACCCAGAAACAATTAGAGTTGCTTTCGACGAGCGACGCGCGACGAGCGGTATGTGGAGGGGAGAAGTATACTATGTAGCTATAATTTTATTAGGAAATATTGTAGTTTATGTACTTTCATTGAAGTTTCAAATGATTTCGGTATGTGAATGTGGCAGCTTGAGTGGGTTTACGCTTAGCAAATATGTATTAGCTAAAAGCCAATGAAATTACTTAGCTTTTATATTTGGAAAAGAAGATTATGTATTTTTTTCGTAGAACACCTTAGAAATAGATTTACATTTTTGAAGGAGAAGCTTATGTGTTTGGCGGTGGTGGTTTTGGTGGTCATCATTAATGGAAAGTTAATATTGTCTAAAATTATCGAAAAAAAAATATATGATAAGTAATTATAAGCAACTAAAAAAAAGTTGTTCACTGTTGTTTAATATCTTGTGCAAAAAATGTGATTAGAAATTAATATTCTCAAATAAAAGTTAAATTAACATTTCGTGTCTTTTAAACTTTCGATTTTCAATTCAACTTTGCATTGCGTGTGATTCACTTTCATTGAAATAAAATAAGCAAAACAAAAAACAAAAATTTTTTTTTTTTATTTTATATTTCTCAATTTTCAAGTTTTAACTTTTTATATGCTATATAAATCCTAACACAAAGTTGAAAACTTTTGATTTCATCATCAGTTGAACATTTTTTTATTTCTCCTTTTCTTCTCTACCATTTAAATTTTTGCCACAAAATTGTACAATTAGTTTAGAATTGGTCAAAAAACAGAAAGATCAGAAAAAAAAATAATATAAATGCCACAATGCCAAATTTTATGTTTTACTTATTTGTGTATATAATTTTATGCAAATGAAAACGAAATTTTTCTAAACTTTTCTATACAGAAAAATACCCATACATATGCTCACCTCTACATACATACCATACATACAAACATAGACGTAAATATTTTGCTAGAAATACATACACTGTGCGACACTTGATTACCCTCACTTTTGTTTCTGGTATAAGAATTCTATATACTACTGTGGGCAAAAGTTAGTAAGACTTTGTTCATAATTTCAAATTTTTTTATTCATTCTTCCAAATCTATTTCGTCCCCTTCAAAGTAATCCCCCCCGGCCCAATACACTTGTGCCAACGTTTTTGTTTTTTTCAATTCTCGAAACAGTTGTTAAAGTCAATTTCCGGAATAGCCTTCAATGCGCTTAGCGATTCATGTTTAATGTCTTCAATTGACTCAAAACGGTGTCCACGAAGCGGTTTTTTGAGTTTAGAAAATAGCCAAAAGTCACACAGTGCTAAGTCAGGCGAATAGGGTGGTAGGGTGGTTGCGGAACGATATCAGTCGAATTTTTGGCAAAATGGTCTCGTAAAACCAATGCAGTGATTTTGGAACCAATCGTGCATTCACTCTTCTTAGGCCCAAATGATGTTTTAAAATGGTTTTCACTGATCCTTCCGATATTCCAACGATGCCAGTAAGGTCTCTGTTGATTGACTGTTAATCGTCGATTCTCGAGCACCAATTCCTTGATTTTATTGACGTGTTGATCATCAGTTGATGTTGATGGCCGTCCTGGACGTGGTTCGTCGTCAACGCGTTCTCGACCATCTTTGAACAATTTGTACCAATCAAAAACACTTGCTCGCGACATACAATTATCACCGAAGGCCTTTTGCAACATTCTGAACGTTTCGGCACCAGAAATTTGATTCCGCACACAAAATTTAATGGAACTTCTTTGTTGAATAATTTCACTCATTGTGAAAATCGCCGAATGCACTTTTTGTACTTCAGAAAGACAAGCGTATACTAAACACTAATGATTATTTTGATGTGACATTTGGCACAGATGTCACCGACAGTCATACCAACCTTAAAAAAATAATATTTTGATGAATGGGTTTCCGCGCGAAATTTAAATTATAAAGTCTTACTACTTTTTGCCCACAATAGTATGGTCTTAATATGAGCAAATTAAGCTTTTTCACTGAAGTATTTTTTATTTGAGTTCCTAAAAAATCCATTCTAATTTCACAGTAGATACGCACTATTTTTATTTTTCTCAATGCAAATTTTTTTAAATTTTTTTTTTTTAATTAACAACAGCTAGTCACATTTGACTAACGAGAGGTTTTTAATGTAAAATTGCACGCAATACTACTTATCTAAAGTGAGCATGTAGATCTGAATCTCCTTGCTGGTTGAAACGCCTCAAAAGGTCCAAATTTGAACTCCATAGAGTCACACAGGCTTGAAGACTTGTTTGTATATCATTAGTTTGTTTTGTTGAGACACTTTGGATCTCCTTCCAATAAACCAAGTTAGTTTTTTGTATTTAATGTTCAGCTCTATTAGTTGTTTCTTGACGTGTACCTTCCATCTCTGTTTGGCATCTAGGTTCATACCCAAGTATTTCGCAGACTTAGCTGCTGGAATTTGTTCACTGTTTAGAAACAATGCTCACTGCAAATGCGACACTTTTTAACCCTCACCTATAATACAAGGAAAAGCAGAAATTATGAATGGGCTTTAAAATTTAATTATTTTTTATTTAAGTTTACTTCTTTAGACTCGTTTTTATATTTACGAGGGAATAAAACATGATCGTAGCAACGAAAATTGTCACGGAAATGATGCGCAGCGCCCTCTATTAATCAAATATGAAAAAAATTAGGATGCATATTGATGTACATATATATACGTACACATAAATGATGTAAAAGCACATATGCATCCACGTGTATCCACGAGTATGAATCAAACTCGATTGACAGAGTGCGCTGATTAGCGTGTGATTCATACTTGATTGATAGAAGGCGCTGATTCGCGTATGATTCAAACTTGATTGATAGAGGACACTGAGTAGGAATCATACTCGATTGATAGAGGGCCTGCCCATCAGTTTCTAGTAAAATTTTACATTTCAAACAAAAATTTTACATTTCAAACAAAAATCGTTAGCTATTTCTAGAGCTGAAAGAATCAGCGAGTATAGACTGAAAAAATAGACGCGAGGCACAAACAAATGGCGATTATGATACGATAAAATCTCCAGCAAAAACTGGGGTTGATAGACAGATTCTGCTATTGTGAGCAAAAATCCAAAACCCAGCACCGAGAGATCGCGAGAGTTAAGACTTCGAAAGCAACTTGAGGCACAACAGAATTCGAATTTCATTGAAAAACAAGTCGCAAAGACTAATGCGGAGAGACAACATGAATGGCAAATTAGTTCATTCGAGCCAAAAATTGCATCAACACTCATCTCATTGAGTTCCGACGAATGTCCTCCGATTAAACAGCACCAGGCAGTCATTGCGGCAGCTTCACCAGGCAGCTTCTCAACGAAAAAGTAGGACAGAAGATTTACTTGAAAATTTGCCTGAAAATATTTCTTCCGTGAAAAGAAATCAACTCGAATTAACACAACAAAACATACTTAGATGAGATTTGCCAAGCTTCTAGTCCACCTGATAACATTAAAGAGTTCTCAAACCGGCAAGTGACTAATTTTCCACTTGTTGAGATCATGCGACCTAAATATTTAGATGATGATTATTATTCTAATGATGATAATAATTATGATAATGATGGTAAGATTATAATTATAATGATTTAGCAAATAAATTCGAATGCTTTGAGTATGAATATGTTAAAGGAGATGATGATTTTGCAGAGGGTGTTGCACGCATTGGAAATGCAAATGATCAAAATGAAGTTAATCCAGATGCAGCACACCTGAGATCAGAGAATCATCAAACTAAACTAAGTATACAATGCTTATCGTTTGCGTAAATCAGCATATCGTTAAAAATTCCTTCGGCCACCTTGCACACAATTTTTCTTATTATTAGTACGGAGTATGTCCTTCATTATTACGGATAACTTCGAAAAGTCTTCATTATTACGGATAACTTCGAAAAGTCTGCTATTTATTGAATTATAGAAACTTTAGGTAATTATGCGGAATTGATAAAAATGCTGCTTTAATAGCTCTAATAAGGTCAGATCCGTTGTGAAAATGTGTTCTTTACTTCATATACTCGACGAGATAGTCATCCCCAAACATTTTCAATTACATACTTATGGTAAGATCTGGTGATAAGCCCGACCAATCTGAAACACTAATATTGTTGCCGAGAATCCACTGCTTTATTCGGCAAGTGGTATCAATTGCAGCGTTGTCCTACTGGAATGTCCAAAGCTGAACTTAAAAAATGTCTTCAACATTAATTTTCTAGTACAATATATTTCCAGAAGCTCTCAGTAGTGCCTTGAGTTTTGCCGGACATCTGAAACCACCAAATCAAAAACCCCGCTAAATGAAATTGCGGTCGACTCAAGTGATTTTCTTCCTTCAGAGCAAGAATTTTACCTTGCTCGAGAGCAGTCAACATTTTTTCGCGATCTATATTTTTTTCGTCAAAATAAAATTAAGTAAAATGTTAAGAAATAAGTCACTAAGTTATTTAGAGCTTAAAACAAATATACTTTACTGAATAGACTTAATTTACTCATATTATAAGTTGTTCGGTAAGACCAATACATAAAATTTTTACACCTGACACGTGAAAAGTGAGACTAATCAAGTGTCGAACAGTGTATATGCAAATTATGATCTGTATCTTTTGTTATGCATATGTATCGTATCTGTGTGGGTTAACTTTAATAAAAACTGAACTTTTATTTTCTTCAACTGCTGAGACGAATTAAACTTCATGTTCTTTAAATAAAACAAATATAAATTAAAAATTTTTTTTTATTTATGTTTCCACATTTACGTTTTATATGTAATCATTTATTTTTATAATTTTTAATTTATTTGATTTAATCTTTTAATCCAAAATGTTGCAATAATTTATGTTTGCGGTTATTATGTATCATAGTTTTCTCACGGAATAGGATTTTTGTTTTTTTCAGTGTTTTAATCATTACATACGTACGTTTATGTGTCATAAGTTCTGACATTTTTAGCACTACATGTTCCGATTAAATAAAAATATTTGGCATTTATTTAGTTTTTTATTCTTGTTTTCGGTGTTTGATTATATTTTTAGTGGCTGTGGTGTAGTTGTCAGTGTACTGAACTGGTATGCAGACTGCCTGAGTTCAAATCTCGGCAAGGCAGGCAATGGCAAACCTCCAAGAGTACAAATTGAAAAGAATGACCTGAAGGCGTGACAATCCGAGAAGCGAAGTTACATAACAAAATTATTATTTCTTAGTATAGGCCTGAGGTGCAGAAGTGCAAACAATTTTACTAGGGGTCTTGGACACAAGTATATCATATTTTGTATAAGCGAAGCAAGAGAAACAATCGCCTGATTTCTGATCAAAATTATCATTTTTCTATGTTGACTAGGAGGACATAAGCAGATTATCTTTTGTATAAGCACCACATAAAACAAATTTTTTTTTAAATTGTGTGCGTAAGTAAAACTTGCTACAGAAGTTTACTTCCCCAAAACGTTTTCGTTTTCGTTTTGAGTTTTCAGGTAAGGTTTAGTGATCTTGGTTTAGTGATCTCTGGTTTTTACCAGAGTCTATGGCAGAAATTACAGGCGTGTCCGAAGGATATTTTAACGAACATGTTTTGAAATTGTTTATGTGCTGATTTATATAAACTATACTACTGTGGGCAAAAAGTAGTAAGACTTTTTAATTTAAATTTCGCGCGGAAGCCCATTCATCAAAATATTATTTTTTTAAGGTTGGTATGACTGTCGGTGACATCTGTGCCAAATGTCACATCAAAATAATCATTAGTGTTTAGTATACGCTTGTCTTTCTGAAGTACAAAAAGTGCATTCGGCGATTTTCACAATGAGTGAAATTATTCAACAAAGAAGTTCCATTAAATTTTATGTGCGGAATCAAATTTCTCGTGCCGAAACGTTCAGAATGTTGCAAAAGGCCTTCGGTGATAATTGTATGTCGCGAGCAAGTGTTTTTGATTGGTACAAATTGTTCAAAGATGGTCGAGAACGCGTTGACGACGAACCACGTCCAGGACGGCCATCAACATCAACTGATGATCAACACGTCAATAAAATCAATGAATCGGTGCTCGAGAATGGAGAATCGACGATTAACAGTCAGAGACCTTACTGGCATCGTTGGAATATCGGAAGGATCAGTGAAAACCATTTTAAAACATCATTTGGGCCTAAGAAGAGTGAATGCACGATTGGTTCCAAAATAACTGCATTGGTTTTACGAGACCATTTTGCCAAAAATTCGACTGATATCGTTCCGCAACCACCCTACCACCCTTTTCGCCTGACTTAGCACCGTGTGACTTTTGGCTATTTTCTAAACTCAAAAAACCAAACCGCTTCGTGGACACCGTTTTGAGTCAATTGAAGACATTAAACATGAATCGCTAAGCGCATTGAAGGCTATTCCGGAAATTGACTTTAACAACTGTTTCGAGAATTGGAAAAAACAAAAATGTTGGCACAAGTGTATTGGGGCCGGGGGGGATTACTTTGAACGGGACGAAATAGATTTGGAAGAATGAATAAAAAAATTTGAAATTATGTACAAAGTCATACTAACTTTTGCTCACAGTAGTAAGCCTTGTATATTTCAGCTTGATGATGATCCCACGTGTGCTACATCTGGATTAACTTCATTTCGATCATCTGCATTTCCAATGCATTCAACGCCCTCTGCAAAATCAGCATCTCCATCAAAATATTCATTGTCAAAGCTTGCGAATTTATTTACTACATCATTATAACTATAATCTTACCATTATCATTATAATAATCATCATCATTATCGAAATATTCAGGTTGTATGATCTAAACAGGTGGAAAGTTTAGCCGGTCTGAGAACTCGCGATGTTATGAGTTTTACTAGAAACTTGGCAAATCTCGTCTATGTTTTGTTGTGCTAATGCGTGTTGTTTTCTTTCCACAGAGGAAAGATTTTTAGGCCAATTTTCAAGTAAATCTTCTGCCCTTCCCTTTCGTTAAGGAGCTGGGAATTCGGCCAACTCAATGACTGCCTGGTGCTCTATAATATAAGGACATTCGTCGGGACTCAATGAGATGAATATTGATGCAATTATTGACTCTAATGAACTCATTTGCCATTCATGCAGTTTCTCCGTTTTCTCTGTTGTTGTGAAGTCTAGACTCTCGCGATCTCTCGATGGTGGTTTTTGGTTTTTTTTACATAATCGCTGTCTCTCAGCCACAGTTTTTGCTGGAGATTTTATCGAAACACAATCGCCATTTGTTTGTGCCTCGTTTCTTTTTTTTGGCAGTCTATACTCGCTAATTCTTTCAGCTCTAGAAATTTCTAACGTTTTTGTTTGAAATTTCCAATTTGACGAGAAACTGATGGCCAACGCCATCTATCAATAGAGTGTGAAAAAAATATTACGAGAAACTGATGTGCAGCGCCATCTATCAATCAAGAACAAATATAACATGCTCACCATGAGTGGATGCGAAAAGCTTGGCCTTTGGCGCTACATGCGGTCATAGTCGACACTGATAAACTGAAGTTCATTGTGGTAAAGGCATAACACTTGCTACAATGGCTGTCTATGTCTTAATCGGTGTCCTGTGTGATTGCATTCCCTCTCTCATTCTCCCTCCTTCTTCCTCTCACCTATCAATCTTCCTTCCATTCAACACAATGCTCTGCATTCATAGGGGTACACCCTGTGTGTTGAATGAATCAATAAAAATAAAAAATAAAAAGTTGTTTCATACTCGATTTATAGAGGGCACTGCCCATCATTTCCGTGACAATTTTCGCTGCGACGATAAGCCCGGCCAATCTTTTACGCCCTCGTAAATATAAAAACGGTTCTTAAGAAGAAAACTTCAAAAGGTGCGCGTTTCTTAAAAAAGTTAAATTATTTTATTTCTTGACAAAGGCAGTCGCAAAATTTTTATCAAAAATCGCATTAAATCGTATATATTATATTTATTATATCAACAAATAAAAAGTTAAACGTTTTGTTAAAAAAAAGTAATGAAACTCAAAAAACAGCTTACGTTGAATATCTCGAAAATAAAGCTAAAAATCAAAAATTACTGATTAATATTTTCAACTTATTTCAGCTATTCCCATCATTAATCTTCGGGAAATTCAGCTAAAATTTTTTGTACATATAAGTAACTATATCAACTAAACAAAAAATCAAAAATTGCCACTTAAATTATCATATTATTTCAGCCCAGATATGCTATACCCACCCTCAAATCTGAGCGCCCCAAGAACCGAAATTTCCCCGATGAATATTTGAGAAAAGCTTGGCCTAGGCCCTCCATGGGCCACTATTTTATATTTTACGTGATGGAAAACATGTTTCATACAATATAAAAAACCGAAATTAATGTCATCATGAGATTTTAAATAACATGGAAAAGCTTATTTTATTATTAATGCTTTTTTCATACATAAATATTTATGCTTATTTGTATATAATTTTATGTTTAATTTATAAGAAGACAATGCAAGGAAGGAATGATCGTAAAATAAATAAATATATAAAAATATTATTTCATGTGGAATTCTCACATTTTTTTTCAGGAAATACTTGCACGAGAATGCACATATCATATGTATATTAGAAGAGCTTAAAAATGGGCATATTCTCTTTGCCACATATTCATTGCTCTTTCTATGCATCAAAATCAGCGCTGTCGAAAGTACTCCGATCGAAGTATTCGATTTCTGCATAAATTTCAATCTTCCTGTACTCCCCAATCGGAAAAAATCATACTATTTATATATTCTATACTGGTTGCATTGAAGTTTCCGAAATTTTGTATTCGTCCAGTGACGAAAAAAGATGTCGGACCACTTCGGTCGAAAATCGTGTTTATATTTACGAAGGGGTAAAAGATGATCGTGGCAAGACGGAAATGAAGGGCAGCGTTCAAGTATGAAAAAATGAGGATGCGTATACACATAAATGATGGGCAGCACATAAGCATCAAAATGTATCCAAATCGAGGCCCTACAAAATTCAGATTCTGCTATCGTGAAAAAAGCCCGAAAACCAACACCGAGAGATCGCAAGAGTGTGGACCTAGCAAGCAACTTGAGGCACAACTGAATTCGAATTTCATTGAAAAACAACACGCAAAGACTAATGCGGAGAGACAGCATGAATGGCAATTGAGTTCATTAGATCCAATAATGCATGCATCAACACTCATCTCATTGAGTCCCGACGAATGTCCTCAGATTATACAGCACCAGGCAGAGGTGGCCGAATTCCCAGCTTCTCAAAGAAGGATAAGGGCAGAAGATTTACTTTAAAATTTGCATGAAAATCTTTCCTCCGTGGAAAGAAATCAACTCGCATCAGCACAACAAAACATAGACGAGATTTGCCATGTTTCTAGTCAACCTCATAACATTCGCGAGTTTTCAGACCGGTAAGTAGCAAATTTTCCACATGTTGAGATCATACAACCTGAATAATTTGATGATAATGTTTATTGTTATAATGATGATAATGGTAAGATTATAATTATACTGATGTAGCAAATAAATTCGCATGCTTTGAGTATGAATATTTGATGGAGATGATGATTTTGGGGCGCCTGAGATCTGACATCCGTTAGTGAGCTAACTAATGTGTGCGGCGAGATTCTCCATGGCCTTGAATGAATGGTTGTGCGTCGGGCTTAGAACTCACCACTTTAAAATATTCCCCAATGAATTCTCTGACGACTCCCGCAAACGCCCAAAGGCTAACGTTTTACGGATATGCACCTGGAAAGTCCGAACCCTCTACCGAGAAGGTGCCTCTATCCAGCTGGTGGATGTCCTCCAAAGATATAGAGCTGACATCACCGCTATACAGGAAATGCGATGCACCGGATAGGGTTGCTCCAGAAGAGCATCCCGTGACATCTACTACAGCTGTCATGGGTCGTGACACGAATTTGTTGTTGGATTTGTGGTTGAGAAGAGACTGCATCATCTAGTTTCGATGTTCACATCAGCCTAATTTGTGTCCATGCCCCGAAGGATGAGAAGGATGAAACGACCAAAGATGACTTCTACGAGTTCTTCACAAAACTTATGAGCATTGCCCGCGCCATGATATTAAAATCGTATTAGGCGACTTTAATGCCAAGGTGGGCAAGGAGAGTCTCTTTAGTCCGACGATCGGAAAATTCAGTCTCCACGACGAAGCCACCGATAACGGTATGAGACTTCGCCGCCGCACAAAATATGGCAGTTAGTAGCACCAGATTCCAACATAAATATATCCATAAGGCCACTTGGCTGTCTCCTGATCAAAACACACGAAACCAGATTGATCACGTTGTGATCGACGGAAGGCACGCTTCCAATGTACTAGACGTACGCACAATACGTGGCGCAAACATCGACTCAGACCACTACTTGGTTGCAGCCAAGGTCTGCACACGTATATGTCTAGCAAATCGCGTACGGATAGGTACAAAGAGACAGCTGGATGTCGAAAAGCTGCAATCACAACAGACAGCCGAAGCCTTCGTCAACCAACTCGCGCTCCTCCTATCGCAAAACATCCCTCAACTTGATGATATATGCGCGCAGTGGACGCACATTTCCCGCTCTATGCGTACAGCTGCCGAAGAGGTACTAGGATACCACCGTCGACCGAGAAATATGTGGTTCGACCAAGAATGTCGCGATGGAAGTACCGCCGCCTGACTATGAGGAGGTCTTAACAGCCATCGCTCGTCTGAAAAACAATAAGGCTGTAGGTGCAGATGGCCTGCCTGCTAAGTTGTTTAAGACTGGTGTCGATGAGCTCAAAAAACGCATGCATGAGCTTCTATGCAGAATATGGTCGGATGAAAGCATGCCAAGTGATTGGAACCTCAGCGTACTCTGCCCAATCCAAAAGTCATTTAATCTTTAATCTATGAACTATTGTTACCGCGACCAGTTCTTACGGTACTGCTACATACGGCGTGCAATAAAGAAGGTTTATTTTGGAATGCTTCTTTTCTTTTAATGGCACAACAACCCATGGAGTACCTAGGCCCAACTTTTCGCTTTTCGCATCCATTCATGTTGTGCGAGATATATTTTTGTTAATGAATGGAAGGGACCTACAGTTTTAAGCTTTTCTCAAGCAATTTTTATTCTTGCAGGTTTGTCATTGCCTGCAAGAGGTGGTGTCGTGTTTGTTATACGTGTCCCTAAAAGACTTTCCCATGTTGACTTACCTATATTTCTGGTTACCTATATTTCTGGTTAGTCTAGTTTCATATCGTTATTCGTGTTGATAGAACTGTATCCTCATCAGTTCAATCGCCGGTCCTTTATTCCCATTTTAGTCGCCTAATCTGAAACTCTGTCGTCTATAGTCACTACCGAAGAGTAAATTGATTCGAACAATCACAGAACTACTAGCAGATCCAAAGATTGCCAATAGGGGAGTTATTTGGTTTCTAAAACTTTAAACATTATTTCTCTTCAGTTGCTACCAACATAATATACGGAATATTTACCTGCAACACATCGAGGCTTTCACCCTGAGTTGTATTTTCGACCTTACAACACTCGTTTAACTCACGAACAATCATCCCAAGAAGAAAGGGTAGAGAGAGACATTTATGTATCCATGAGAAAGGATGAAAAAGGGGTTTATAACCAAAATATTCTCTTAGATTTATTTGTCTGCATTTATCTGTATATTGATAAGTCAAGATAAGTTCGAGAATTTTGCCCCAGTAAGATCTAAACTGTAACTAGTCACTGCGAATAATGTGGAGAAACTGAGTGGTCCAATTAATCTTGGCATGACTGAAAATGATGATATAGAAACGAAATATTAACAAGCTAAAGAAGTAGGAACCTCCGGGCTACCCAAGGAGAAGCTCTGGAGTAAGCACTGCTTCTTAATCCCTTCCCCCCTCTTACCTCTTGGGTACACAAATTAATTAAAATTTATCAATGATGTCAGCAAAATTTTTTGATTTTATTACAAAGTTACGCAAAAATCCCTGATGTACGCTCCTGGTAGGGTTGATTCTGATTAGAATTTTTGGAACTTGGAACAAACTAATTTGATATTCACTAATAATATGGAAAGCTTTTTGCTTAGTATACTCTATTATAAATTCATGTAAATATAACTATTTATTGACTACAATTTACATATAACCACACACCAACGACCTCATCACAATGCTATCGTTAAAGATTTGTGAAAACACGAGCAAATAATATCCGGTTTAAAATACTTTGCCAAATTAAAAATAAAAATAAACGCCACTGAACGCTAAATCTGAAATCTGAATTTCATTAGTGCAATAAAAAATAGCCTTGGTAATCTACTAAGCATATTGATTAATAAAACGAACGATCAATAATCCAGATTTAGTTTTTTAGAACTTTAAATAAGAAAAAATAAAATTAACAAAACCAAAAACACATACATTAAATTAAAGTGTTTTCGATAACTATGTTAAGGGGTTTTCAATACATATGGTAAGGACATATTAAGTTTGTTTCTAATTAAAAAAACATAGTATAATTGAGATATCGGGCTGAATTCCAAGTCTAGTACTAGTACACATGTTACATTTATGTAAGTATGGAACTCGATAGTCCTCATATGATCACTGCCAGCACGTTTGTAGCGGTCAATTCTTTAGAGCCGATTTTCCATCACTCTTCCACACATATCGGCAGGAACATTGGCAATTTCGACATTGTTCCTGCGCTCCTCTAACGTTATTGGCTTGTTAGCATAAACCAATAACTTAACGTAACCCCATAAGAAGAAATCCAACGGCGTTAAATCGCCAAAAATGAGCTCAGCGATGAAATTCAGAATTCTTTCAAACTGTTGCAAAGGCAAATCGGATAAGTTTCGCTCCTTCAAATGATCAGGAGGCTTCACGCCTTGTATTAAATTGATCTTGAAAGGGTGTAGGCCAAATTATGCAAAATTCGCCACATTATGGACTGAGAGATTTCCAATTCCTGTGAACGAAGTCGATTGATTTGGCTCATTTTGAACTGATCATCGCACACACATCTCCGAAAATTGGAGTAAGCGCACTTTTAATGGCAGTTTTTACTCTTGTAGGTTTCCCATTGACCACCCACTCAGAATTTCGGTAGTAATTTCCAAACATTGCTCGCTTGTCAACTTCACCATGATAAAAACGTAAACTCAGAATAACGTTTTGACATTAGAGGTACCTTTTTATTTAAATACAAAACGGTTATGTCCCTGGTCGCTGTGGCGTAGTGGTAGTGCGTTGGACTGCTACGCAGAGTGTCCGGGGTTCGAATCTCGGCACAGGCAAAATCAAAAAGAAAAAATATTTTTTCTAGACGGCACCACCTCTTGGCAGGCAATGGCAAACCTACAAGAGTATAAATTGCTATGAAAAGCTTTTCACTTCGCCGTTCGGATTCGGCATTAAACTGTAGGTCCCTTCCATTCATGTACAAATATAACACGCACAACATGAGTGGATGCGAAAAGCTCGGCCTAGGCCCTCCATGGGCTGTTGTGCCATTAAAAGTAAAGTAAGTATGTCCCTGGTGAAATCAACTAAATTCAGTCCTCCTCGGAAATTTTCATTTTAATATAAAGCTTTAACACATAAAAGCATTCAATAAAATTCACATTTACATGTCAGACCACAACTAAATTTGCTCTGATTTGCTAAACAGTAAGTCCCGGTTAAGTACCTCTCTGTCAAGTGCCTTTCTCCGCTTAAGTGCCTGTAATTTGCTATTTTTTTCTGCAAATATCCATAGAAATTTCAACTTTTAAATGCTTTCCCTGCTGAATCCTCTAGTATTTAATCATTCAAAAATAGAATTGCTAAAAGGCGCAATCAACCACAATTGCTTTGAGCGATCGCGGCTTCCCGACTTCATAAATCCACCAATTTTCTTAAGTTTATGAGCACAGGGCTGTGCTTTTTACATCGATATTTACCTATAATAATTTTTTTAGGTCAATCAAAATTTGGAAACTAGAGGGTTTAGTGGTCGCTGTGCGTAGTGGTAGTGCGTTGGACTGTTACGCAGAGTGTCCGTGGTTCGAAACTCGGCACTGGCAAAATCAAAAAGTAGAACCAAAAAGTATTTTGGTTTTCTACACGGCACCACTTCTTGGCAGGCAATACCAAACATACAACAGTAAAAATTGCCTATGAATATCTTTTCACTTCGCTGTACCGATTCGGCACAAAACTGTAGGTCCCTTCCATTCATGTACAAATATAACACGACCAACATGAATGATTGCGAAAACCTCAACCTAGACTCTCCATGGGCTGTTGTGCCATTAAGAAAGAAGAGGAGGGTTATGTAAGTGCATCAAAGGCCTAAGTAATATCTTAAGTTGAGGTACTTAAGCGGGGCTTACTGTATACAATTGAGAGACAAAAGCACAAATTGAATTTTCGCAACTTATGAATAAATACATATAATATATAAAATAATTAATTATAGCTTTAACCCTTATGTTTGTTTTTTAAATGTATGTGGCCAAACTAATGTAGCGAATCGATTATGTATTGCTTTCATTCTAGTTTATGTCAAAAATTAAGCTAATTTAAATTATTCAATGGCGAGCGTACGGAAATCAGGTGACATAACAAAATTAATTAATAAACTGGCCAAATAAATTTTGCATTGCATTATTGCTAGCTCTTCTAGTCTATGAATCTATCTACGAGTAAATATGTACTCAGGCACAAAAGTAGCTTTAACGATAAATAAATGTGAACTATTGCATTTTTCTAACATTTTAGCCAGTTTCGTGATTGTGATCGAGTTGCTGTTTCTTGTTTTTCTGCAATATTAGTTAATTTTTTGTTTGTTTAATGAGCAATTAAATAGATTTATATACCTGCATAATGGTGCTCCACACCTGTAGTTTGTTGGTGGCATTTAACGCATTCGCTCTCGAAATAACTAACTCGAATATTTTGAAGAGGATTGTGTTATGCGTATTGAAGATGTTATTATGAAGGTACTAAATAAATGCTAATGCTGATCGTGTTGCTACTGTTGTTAATTTTACACCCGTACCCGAACCAGTACTCTTACTCGTATACATAAATTTATCAAATCTTCTATATCTATCTTCAGTATCTTGATTCAATGTCAAATTCTCGATTTCCTGTACAACGTAACATTTTAACTATTACTTAAGACTTTTAAATATAATATAATCGTTCAAAATTTTTTGATTTAGTTTTTCGCTTTCCAGTTTTTTCATATACTACGTATATACTTATATAGTATGTATTTATTCTCTATTAATTTGCAGATTTTTTGTTTTCTACTAATATTTTAGGCTTTTGTCCTCAACATCGCGCTTGATTGATTCGGCATATCAAATCATTTTGAAACAATAAAAAACACAAAATAAATACTTAATTTAAATAATAACCAAACAGGCATTTTAAAGCTCACTTATGATTTATCAACATTAATATTATTTAAAAATTATACATACCATGCATAAAATTTCTATATTTTTGGTCAATTAATATTGTTTTTTATTATTTAATGCCTACAAGAAATATGTAGCTTCTGATGGGACAATTATTTATTGCATTGTTGGCCTTGGCCGGCAATTACAGATGTATTTAGCTCGTTCCTATACTTATAACATTTCATAATCAATCTTCTGTGCACATTTGATTTTGAGAAGCTGCCAAGGGTTGAAATATTAGTTAATAAGTTTTAGAATTTAACCAAGTAGGGTAATGTTGTCATGGTTGAACCGCTGTCAGGGTTGAGCCAGCGCGTTCTATAAAGCGCGTTGACAAAGCATTCGATAATAATATGGATAAGTGATATAGAACTTCTGTGTCAAAAAGCGTCAATACGCAGCAATGGCGGTTGTCGTCAGGGTTGAGCCAAAAAAGTTACCTGGGTTGAGACACCTTTATTGTACTTACAAGCTATGATGTGTGTTTTTGAATACTGAATTATTTCCCTTGCTTGGCTGGAAAACGCAAATATCGATAATTTATAAAAATAAAACTCGAAAATATGGTAATGCATTTTCATATTATTTTTTTTTGACATTTTAAAAGCACATCTTGTAATAAGCGAATGAGCGATAAGGGAAATTGTTTGTCTTTGCCGTAAAATTCAATAAAAACAACAACAAAAATGCAACAACAAATATGTTTCTTCACATCGAGATCATTTTCAATAATTTCGGCATATATTTCGTCGATTTTTGGTGCTGACTCAACCCTGACAGTATATTTTTATTTATTTGTAATGCCTGTATTTTTCTTCATTTACAATGCCTTTGACTTTGTATTTATTCCACCAATCATTTTTCAATGTTTAGCAAAAATATTTCAGTTTCCAGACCTTTCGAATGACATCACTTTGCTTATGGGCATACGTGAAAAGATGGCTCAATTCTGACTATATATTCTCCTAATTATTATTTAAATTGAAGTAACCAGTGAGGTTGAGGTTTCCATTCCCCACCAGGTCTGGTGGTTAATTTTCATTAACTTCTTATATTCCTACCCATATGAAGTGAATGAGAATTATAAATATGCCCAGAGACACACTTAGGCCAGAGTGGCGACCTGTGAGGTGACAATTTGTTATCACCTGGTGGTTTTGCCATTGCCAATCAAGAAGTCTACTTGTATACTTTCTTACAATTAAATACTTACACCTATTGTCTGTCAATAGCAAAATATCTCATGTCTAGAGATATTCTTCGCTTGATCTCAAGACTGACAATATTTTTGTTGTTAATGCTAGTGTTGATCCAAGAAAAACGAAATGCTTGACGACTTCGAAAGTGTAACTATCAACCGAGCTATTTTGTCCAAAACTCCGTGATTCTTTGGATGTTAACACAAGGTATTTCGTTTTGTCATCGTTCACCACTAGACCAACTCAACGAGACTACTTTACCATGTTAGAGAATGCAGCACTGACTGCTCACGGAGTTTGGCATTAAGGCCAATGATGTCTATGTTATAAGCGTATGCTAGCAGCATGAAACTGATATAGAAAATAGTGTCAGAGAAATGTCGATTTCCAGGATTTGGGTTAGTGTGAATATCGAATCAATGGTGGACTTATGTACTTGGTCTAAATCTACATTTATAAAGTCCATTGCTGACGATCGGCTTCAATCTTTCAAAAACCCAATACGCTCGATAAAACCTTCTATGCGATGTTTAAAAGGGGCTTATAACACGGTAATTGGCGCAGATCGTGGGAATACCTCTCAGTGTAGTGTACGCTGAGGTTCCAATTATTGGGCATGCCACCATATTCTGCGCAGAAGCTCATGCATGCGTTATGTGAGCCCTTCTACTACAGTCTTAAATAACTCAGAAGATAGGCCATCTGCACTTGCAGCCTTATTGGTTTTCAGCTGAGCGATGGCTCTTCAAGCATCGTCATAGTCGGGCGGCGGTAGTTGGAATTTACGGAACAGCTTCCACATTGGCGGGATTACTGCTGTGATCTCCGTTATTTAGCTTAATTAACTGCACCTTCCATAGTATTATAATAAACTGTTACCCGTCTTCTACCTAGCAAAAAGAGGTCCAGTCTTCTATCAGCGTTAGGCGAATTATTCTTTCGAATAATTTTCTAACCTCTATCCTGCCACCAAACATATTCATTCATATTTTCGTCTTCACACCTCTCTTTGGTTGCTCATAAAAACATTTAATCTCCTTCCTCAACTCTCTGCATCGCTCTTTAGAAGCTGGCGTTGCAACTGTCGAGCAGAGTGGTTCTGGGGGCGGAGAACACAAGGTAAAGTTCGTGATAGTCTCACAAACTGCTGAGACCACGTTCCTAGCACTTCTCCGTCTTAAGCACACACAAAGCTCCCCCATTGCTTCCGCGGATAATGATCTAACACACTTTTGAGAACTAACTAATGTGTGACCCACAACGTCAAAAGAAAACATCCAATAAATTTACACAACAAGCCTCGGATTTACAGGAAAATTACAGAAAATAATGATTATCCTGGCTGGCAAAAAGTTAGGTAATGTACATATAAAATGCAGATATATTCACTTTTAGCTTGATCTTTAATTATTACTTACTTACTTACTTACTTACTTTTAATGGCACAACAGCCCATGGAGGGCCTAGGCCGAGTTTTTTCGCATCCACTCATGTTGTGCGTATTATATTTGTACATGAATGGCAGGGACCTACAGTTTAATGCCGAATCCGAACGGCGAAGTGAAAAGATTTTCATAGGCAATTTTTACTCTTGTAGGTTTGCCATTGCCTGCCAAGAGGTGGTGTCGTGTAGAATAATTATTTATTCTACGTTTTGATTTTGCCTGTGCCGAGATTCGAACCCCGGACACTCTGCGTAGCAGTCCAACGCACTACCACTACGCCACAGCGACCACTTTATTATTAAGTTTTTGTAAACGCACCTTAGCCAAATTGTGTTAGCCTCACACACTTCAGTAAATATGTAATTACAATTCTTTTCATTTCACACTTACAATGCATTTTCATGGGAGTGCTGAAAGACAAATAACTTGTTGTTTTATATTTCATTCTCATTTGCTCGTGTCCGGGTTGAACTTATGGCAAAAATCATGTACCATAAATACTTGATTATAAAGTTCAAAACTGAGTTGGTGTTTTATTGCACTACTTTTAAGAATTGGTTGCTTTCTTTTTAAAGATTTAAGAAACTTAGCAACAAACTTAATTTATATTTTAATAAATATTCAACCTACACTGAATTATGCATTAGTATTTATAAGCTTAAAAAGTCAACAAATCATTTCTCATAACTTTAATGCATTGATTTTTATCCCCGACACACAATGCGAATGTGATGTGATAAACTCGAGCGTATGACAATGTTGTCATTGTCTACAACATTCATAAATATTTCGTACCCAATATTATTCAGATTCAGCAAAGTATGTACACTACTGCATATGAATGTGTGAATCTTATTTTTATTTTTTCTGAAATGAAATATATTTACTTAATGGGTTAATATAAATTGAAATGTTCTGACGGTAAGGTGATATTACTTCCTTAGAATTGAATATTATAGTATTTTTGCGATAAAATCCCATATCTCGTGCAACATTCAGTACATAAAAGTTAGCTGCAAGTTAGTCTAGACTTTGGACGAATTTAAGCTATATACGAATTTTAAAAGGTAAGTAGCTAAATTAGGAGAATGTCCCACTTTAGGAATAAGCACTGATTAGGCAATGTGATTTTGAGCGAGTGGCCGGAAGAGCCTACACTCTCTTCGTGCTACATACGGTCAATATTCACTTCCTTTAAGAGATGTGTAAGTTCCATACATTGATCAACGAATGGGCAAGTAGTTTAAAAGTTCTTACCACATTGAAAACAATAGTTATACAGTATATATAGTTATACATACTTATGTACATACGAGGTATGATCAAAAAATAACCGTTATTTTCCGTTTTCAAAAAGTATTTATTTATTCATCAACAACTATCTTGTCCCCTTCAAAGTAATCCCCCTCAGATATAATACACTTATGCCAACGTTTTCTCCAATCCTCGAAACACTTCTGAAACGCGCTTTTTGGTATCGCCAACAGCTCCTGTTTCGATTTTTCTTTTATCTCCTCAATCGTAGCAAAACGCTTTCCTTTCATCGGTGTCTTCAGTTTTGGGAAGAGGAAAAAGTCAGCGGGGGCCAAGTCCGGTGAATACGGTGGTTGAGGCATGATAACGGTTTTGTTTTTGGCTTAAAACTTACGCACAAGCGACGTTGTTTTTGCTCAAAATCTAGCAATTTTGGAACAATCTTCGCTGCCGCACGTTTCATACCTAAAACATCCGTAAAAATTGCTTGGCATTAGCCGAACGATATGCCAACATCATCAGCCTTCCTTAAACCGGCTATACCACAATTGAACTTGTGTTCTGCTCATAGTAGACTCGCCAAAGGCCACAGTCAACATTTCAAATGTCCTTGCGCATTTAATTTCTTTTTTTACACAAAACTGAATACAGTTTCTTTGATCCATTTTTTCGAATAGTAAAAAATCGAAGAGCACACCAAAACACGACTAACCTTCTCATCTGTCAAAAACAAACTGACAATCCAAAATGGTTGGTATTGCCAACATATATGACAGACATGTGTACCAACATAACAGAAAAAAAAATGCGAAAATCGAACATACGTAACTCACGAAATTTGAAAATAACCGTTATTTTTTTATCACACCTCGTATATACAATGCTTTTCAATTATAATTTGTGCCACAAATGTAGTCAATACTTCTTCAAAGCGAGTGAAGTCTGCCTTCGCTAAACTCTTTTTTAGTATTTTTGTGTGGTACGCCTTTTTTCCAAGTTCCTCAGACTTTGCAGGAGTGGAATTTTTTTACGTTTTAATGCTTTACTGTAATATTACGCAGATATTAATAAAAATTTAGAGCTCTGCAATTAAACTCACATTTCTCGTCAATTTTCTCATCAATTTTCTTTTCAAATCTTTGTGTTTGCACGAAGAATAGCACCAGGCATTAAAAATCTTTTCTTGCACAATCCTATTAAGACATTAATATATGATTGAATCAATAGCTTTATTTTGGAAAAGTTTCCTACGTCACAGCCTCTCACAATTTTGCATGACTAACGGTTTCAAGACAGGGGCATCTTTCTGCAAGGACGAAGACGAAAATCTAGTGACAGATATCCAGAATATTTTGCGGTTATTAAGAGAGCACTACCCGCACATGAGTAGCTCTTAACAGCCATCGCTCGGCTGAAAAATAATATGGCTTCAGGTGCAGATAGGCTGCCTGCTGAGTTGTTTAAGACTGGAGGCGAAGAGCTCTCAAAACGCATGCACGAGCTTCTATGCAGAATATAGTGGCATGAAAGCATGCCAACCTCAGCCTACTCTGCTCAATCTATAAGAAAGGTGATTCCACGATCTGCGCCAACTACCGTGGGATAAGCCTTCTTAATATTGCATATAAGGTTCTATCGAGCGTACTGTGCGAAAGACTGAAAGCCATCGTCAATTGATTGGACCTTATCAGTGTGACTTCAGACCTGGTAAATCCACCTTCGGCCAAATATTTACACTACGCCAAAACCTGGAAAATTCGAGAAAAACAGATCGACACTCACCATCTACTCGTCGATTATAAAGGGACCACCATTAGGGACCACTTGAACGCCGCAATGTCTGATTTTGGAATTCCTGCAAAGCTCATTCGCCTTTGCAAAATTACACTGACTGATACAATCATCGCAGAGAAAACTGAGATAAACCCCCTCCAGGCCATTTGATACCAAAAAATGTTTCCCAGCGACTTATGCTGGAGAAAATAATTCGAGCTGGGAACGTCGGCATCTAAATCAATACTTTCTATATCAGTTTCATGCTGCTAACATACGCTGATGAAATAGATATCATTAACCTTACTGCGCGAACAGTTTCTTTTTATTAATTGAAAAAAAAAAAACTGTTTGTGAAGCATTCTCCAACCTGGAAAGAGAGTCCCGTCGAGTTGGTGAACATAAATAAAACGAAATGCCTTGTGTCAACAAATAAAGAGTGACGGCGTCTTGGACAAAATGCCACTGTTGACAATAATACTTTTGAAATCGTCAATGAATTCGTTTACCTTGAATCCAGCATTAACACTAACAATAATGTCAGCCTTGAGATCAAGCGGAGTTTTACTCCTGCCAACAGCTGTTACTACAGGCTCAATAGGGAATTGAGAAGCAAATCCCTCTCTCGACCGACGAAAATAACGCTCTATAACTCTCTCATCCTTCCTGTCATAATGTATGGCGCTGGGACGTGGACATTGACCACCAATGATGAGAAGCTGTTAGGAGCTTTCGTGAGGAAGATACTCCGTAAGAGGTCCAGGGTCCAACATGCGTGGACGACGTGTATCAAATAAGATGAAACCGGCCATCGGTTATAGTGCCAACTAATTAAGTACATATAGTCTTAGCAAATATATAGGTAAGCGAACACCAAAATATAAATCATACTTTAAATTGGTGATACCAAATTACATAGACAATTATGTGAAGCTTCTTGGAATCCAGAGGCTTACACTTAGGTTAAAGTAAGCATGATAAATTCAAAATTTTAAATATTAAATCTTTTATGTTTTATTTCATTGCCTTTTTGTTTTTTTTTTTTTAAATAAATTGAATACAACGAAAGTAAATTGAAACATTTTGAACAAGAAATTAAAAAAAGTAAATAGATAGCAAAAATTCCCGCTTAGGTAAAGAGAAGGTACCGTAGCGGTTATCAACCAGAATCGATCTCAAATATTCATTCTTAACTTTAAATCTTACAAAGAATCGAAGCGTATTTTACTAATTTAAATTTAATTTTTCTTAATGCTAATCTAAAATGAAACGCCAAAAAAAACTGAAAAACAACAATAATCTTAAGCAACTATAGCTAATTTTTGGTATGTACAATAATAAAATTTTAAACTAATGAAAAAAATCTCAAATTTTATTAATCTAAAATATACAAATTAGTAGTAAGTAAGTAGTTATATTTTTTTCTGTTATTGTAAAAGAGTGTGAGTGAAGGAGACAGCTACTTAATGAGTGTGGGGCCCCACGTGAAGGTCGTCGCTGATGATGGGGTCAACGTCTTTGCTGCGCAAAAAGCTCGATACGCCGATTATGAATAATTTTTTACTGCGAATAAAGTTACAAACACTAAAAATATCTACTCTACGTATAAACAAGAAAAAAATTATCAGTTCTGCGTAATAAGTTTTTAAGATTTCCTTTTTTTTTTGTTGGATGGGGGAGAGTGTATCACATTGTTGACAAATTGTAATATATACAGTGTAGGACAATACAATAAGACCACTTTGCGCTATAAAACTTCCACTATTTTTTTTTTACCGGACTGCTTATGGCAAACAATTTTAATAGAGAAGAAAATGGTATGGTATATACTTTATAAATTTCTAGGTGGCAATACTACATTTAAATATTTTTTGGGGATTCCCAAACAAAAAAGTTGAAGCGGAGCATTCGAAGGCGGACAATCTAACAAGAACAGCAGACGAAAAAATTTAAGTTTTAAAAAGAAAACTTAAATTTGTTTATAATTTGTACTGGTAAGCATTTAAATGGTAGCATTGAGGGTAATTCAACAAATTAAATGTAATGTCACAGGAAGATGGGTCGAGCAAAGCACTGCAGCAAGGAGGAGTGTGATTTTGTGAAAAAACTGCGAAATGAGGGTCAAAGCATCCGCCAAATAGCTAAAACTATTAACAGATCCTCGACATTTGTCTACCAATCTTTATTACCTCAAACATTTCATTGCAAGAGAGGTAGGCCCCGCAAAACTACAAGTGCAGATGACAATCGCATAAAAATTTTGATTTTGGCGGCACTCGATCCATTTAAAGAAACTGCCGCAATTAGAGAGGAGACTGGGGTTCAAATTTGTGCTCGATCAGTAAGGAGATGTTTGGTGGAAAAAAAACTGTATGGGAGAACAGCACGAAAAGTACCAATGTTGACACAACTACATCGAAAGTGTCACATAGAGTTCGCTAAAGCGCACATTGAGTGGGATGGTTCAATTAATGCAAAAAAAAAATGGCGTAACTTATTATGGACAGACGAAAGCAAGGTGAACCTTGTTGGAAGTGACAGCAAACATCGGGTTAGACGCCCTAAAAATGCAGAATTGAGCCCAATATATACTAGGAAGAGGTTTAAGGTTTAAGCAAGGAGGTGGAAAGCATCATGGTATGGGAATGCTTCTCTTGGTATGGTGTGGCCCCTCGGTATTGGATAAAAGAAACGATGGACAGATTTCTTTACGTAAACATCCTTAAGGAGGTGATGCTTCCTTATGATGAATGGGAAATGCCCCTGACATGGCAAATTAAACAGGATAACGACCCAAAGCACACCTCAATCCTTGCGCGAGATTGGTTTTCCCATAATGGATTTCCCGTTATGACCTGGCCTTCACAATCTCCTGACCTTAATCCAATCGAGAACTTGTGGAATATTGTCAAATAGAAGATTGGCAGTACCAGAGCTAAAAGCAAAGACGAATTGTAGCAAAGCATTCAAAGAGCGTGGTATTCCATACCCCTGGCTACTTGCGCCTCTATGGTGGAATCAATGCCTAGAAGGTGTAAGGCGGTTTTGATTAACAAAGGCTTCGCATTAGTGAACAATTTGAGTCAATATTTTATAAATTTTTGTTTTTAATTGAAGTGTTCTTAGTTATTTGTCCTTTTGAAATTTGATTTTATGCATAACTTTTAAATTTCTTTTTTTACACTGAAATGATTTTGTTTTTGTTTTAAGAAAAAACCTTTTAAATTTATCATAAGCCTAGAGAAATATTTTTTTAAGGTTTTTGGTTTCAGAACAATGTGTTCTTATTTGATTGTCCGACACTGTATATTATTCATAAAAATGAGCTGGTAGTCCCTCTTTGCTTAAATAAAACCAAATATTCATATTTATTTATATTTATAGATTATGCCTAATTATTTTTCTTTTTCTTTTTTTAATGCTCATAATAATAATATATTTCATACTTTCACACAAATGTCGTTTAATACCTCGTTATTTAAGAAGCATATTGCCTCTTAAAGGCGCGTTCTTGAATAAAGCTTAAACTATATAAATGTTAATCGGTTACATAATTTGAGTTTTTCTTCGTAGAAGAGATCGAATTGTAAGGCGACGATTAGAATATTTATGATGAATTTATGATGAAATCGAATATCAGCTTAAATCTAGTTGAATTAAGTTTTATGTACATAAAAAGATTTTTGTTTAAAATTCAAAAGTTTTAAAATTTAGATTTTTAATTAATTATATAAGATGACTTAAATCGAACAGGAAGGGAAGCCTCAACATTTTTGGTAATCGCAATTTATATATAAAATAAAATCAATACCGTGCGTAAAACCGGGGCGAAAAAATCATTAGTGTCTGGCCGGAAATTTTTATGTTATAAAATCAGCTCTGTCCCATTCGAGGCAATATCTATGTATCTTTCTAATGACTTCAATGACTCTAAGAAAATCGAGTAAGATTTTGAGCCAATAATTTCTAATTTCGTTTATATTATATCCCACGTGGTTAAAATAAAAATGACATACTGCCATTAGTGCTCAAATATATCACGCACTATAAGTATGAATGTATGTGAAAAGTTCAGCCAACGCCCTCCCTCGGGAGGAATATAATTCACCTATACCAGCTATAAACTGAGGTGTGCAAGCGATACTTGGAGTTTTAACCAGCAGTAAAGGTAGTAGTAAATGTTTTATCCTGAAGTAGACTCCACGCTTCTCTTATCCCGGTAGTTATCAGCCAGATTTACTAGAAATAATATTGTGCACATAAAGTCTATGGCTGTACCTTTCTTTGCTAACTCACGACGAGCGGAATAAGTTCGACGTGCAAAATTCGGAAATTAATTTCTAAGTTATGAGGTGTTTTGTCTGAAAACCCAAGCCTCTCCATTTTTAACAACGTGGAACAGCACTTTTTACACATGAAGACAAAATTTTGGGAAAATTGTATAATAATATTTTTGTAATGTGTTTGCCTTTTCAAGTTCTTATAAATAAATTATTATTATAATACTAAAAATATAAAGAAGTAAAGAGTAGGTGCCAGAGTTTCCGATTGTTTTTCATTATTACACTGGTTTACAAAATTTAGACTTCAAATGATTAGTATAAATCAAAGTATACATTTTTTAAGCTAATTCGAGAACACTGAACATAAAAATCGCATACTCCCCTTCTTCCTCCCACCTATCAATCTTCCTTCCATTCAACACAATGCTCTGCATTAATAGCGGTACACCCTGTGTTGTGAATGTATCAATAAAAAAAAATTTATGAGGTAAGGTGAAATAACCATTTTGGAATTAGTTTAAAAGTCGTTCTTTGGATCAAACTATATTTTCACTGTGTTCCAGTGTTATTAACATTCTACTTATTTGCAAAATACTTCGTCTTTCTTTTAATGGACCAACGGCCCATAGAGGGCATAGGCCGAGCTTATTGCATTCACTCATGTTGTGGGTGTTACTCGTATATGATCGGGAGGGACCTACAGTTTTATGTCATTGCCTGCCGTGGTGCCGTGTAGAGAAATAGTTTTTTCTACTTTTTAATTGTGCCTGTGCCGATATTTGAACTCCGGACACTCTGGGAGCATTCTTGAGATTCTTTGAAAATATTTCAAGTCTTATATTAGTCGACAAAATTGATCCGCCGAAATGTTTTTCTTTCAAAACAGCAATATTTATTATAAAATAAATTTGTTTTGTTTTCCTTAAATGTCGTTTTTATGTATAACACCTAAAACCATAAAGCCGGTGGCTGTCGTTCGACAAAATTACATTATTTGCATAATTTATTGCACATTCAATTATATTATTAATTTCACTGTCCAATTGGTGTGCTGATGCGAGTTGTTTTCTCTCCACGGAGGAAAGATTTCCAAGTAAATCTTCTGCCATTCTCTTTCGTTGAGGAGCTGAGAATTCGACCACCTCAAAGGCTGCCTTATGCTGTATAATCTGAAGACGTTCGTCGGGACTCAATGAGATTAGTGTTGATGCAATTATTGGCTCTAATGAACTCATTTTCCATTCATGGTGTCACTCCGCATTTGACTTTGCAAGTTGTTTTTCAATGAAATTCGAATTCTGTTGTGCCGTAAGTTGCTTGCGAAGTCTACACTCTCGCGATCTCTCGCTGCTGGTTTTTTGTTTTTTTTTTCATGACAGCAGAATCTTAATTTTGTTGGACCTCCATTTTTCGACAAAGTCTACATTCACGCTGTCTCTCAGCCGCAGTTTTAGCTGGAGATTTTATCGTAGCACAATCCAAATTTTTTTGTAACTTTATTTTAGTGTATACTTACTCATTCTTTCAGCTCCAGAAATTTCTATCAATCATGTTTGAATCATACGCGAATCTATCAATCCAGTTTGATTATTACTCGTGGATGCATGTGATTGCATACGTGCTACCCATCATTTATATGTATAGTCTGTTCAACTAAAAACGTTGCTTTCTTACGCACTTAACTTCCAAAAAAAAATCGGGGTGTGCTATTTTACATAAATATAGTACATATTGTTGCGGTTGTCGACGCTTTTACTTTACATACTTTTAATGGCACCACAGGGCCTAGGCCGAGCTTTTCGCATCAACTCATATGCGTGTTACATTTGTCCATGAATGTAAGCGACCTACAGTTTAATGCCGAATCCGAACGGCGAAGTGAAAAGTTTTCCATAGGCAATTTTTACTCTTATAGGTTTGCCATTGCCTGCCAAGAGGTGGTGCCGTGTAGAAAAATGATTTTTTCTACTTTTTGATTTTACCTGTGGCGAGATTCGAACCCCGGACACTCTGCGTAGCAGTTCAACGCACTACCACCACGCCACAGCGACCATGTCTACGCATACATTTTAATTTAGTTCCGTTTGTACTTTCCACTGTAACACGTGTAAGCAAAATGAGTGTGCAGTTCAAGAAACGTTTCGAAGCGAGCTTTTTAACAAAGCATCCTAAAGGGCCTAAATGGTCAGTTAAAAAACCTGCAAAATATCTTAAGACTGCTTGCACATTTGTTAAGAGGTGGTCTGAACGTTATTCAGAAACAGGAAACGTTGACGACGAACCAGGAAGAGGCCGAAAGCCTACCACCTCCACGCGGCAGGAAAAGTCATCGTTGGGCTTTTTGAAAAAAATTCAATGATCAGCTTAAGGGAAGCAGAAAAAATTTTATCGGAGAAGGGGTTTCATATATTCTTAAACACGATTCGCGACAGACTTCAGCAATCAGGCATAAAACGTAGCAGTACTTTGTCAAAACCATTGCTTTCACAAAAACATGTTGAAAAGCGTCTTCAGTGGGCTTACACAAACATCTATCGAGATTGGACCAAAGTAATATTTACAGATGAATCCACTTTTGTGTTGTTAAATCCAATTAAACATGTTTGGTTGAAAAATGGCGAAAAATTTATTTAACGAAGTGTAAAACATCCGGAGAAGGTTCATGGATGCTATGGATGCTTCTCTGCCCAAGGATTTGGCTTTCTTAAGTGCTTCACGGAAAATTTAAATGCCGTTAGAATGCAGAAGGTTTATAAGGATTGTCTATTAAAGTCAGCTGAATTATTATATGGGAGAAATAACATCGATTGGATGTTATATATATATATATATATATATATATATATATATGTATTTCTCAAAAATAAAACTTTTTTTCAAATAAATGTAACATACAGTCTGTTGGAGAAAAACGTTTTTTGTTGAACAGACTGTATATATAAGTACATACAAATGCATCCTCATTTTTTTCATACTTGAGCGCTGGTCATTTCCATGACTATTCCCCGATTGATACTAACCGAAGTTCTTTACAAAACTGTCGATGAACATCGGTAATTTCGCCTTCCATAGCGCTGCATAGCGACGTCAATTGAGCAGAGACGTCGACGTCGGTTGATTTGCTTTATGCTTCTTGACACTAACCGAACCGTGAAGTCACTGTAGCGCTGCGTTTAGACCGCCCAAACGAATGAAAGAATATTCATTTAATTTTTTTTTATTAGCTACAATTTCTTAGCGAAAGAATCTTCATTCGTTCGGGCGATGTGCACGACCTATCGATATAAATCGATAGTTGTTGTTGTTTTCCCCAGCACCAGCAGATGCCTTTAAAAAGCTTAGCACGTTATGCAACTTTCTTTTATTACCAAAACGAAACTAAAAAATTTGTAACACAAAGGCAAAAATTAAATGGGTTTTCAAATATCATCAAGTTATTTCCTGAACTTTTGTATAAATTTATGTATACTATATAAGTATTATATTATATTATATTTTCTAAACAAAGACAACAAAAAGAAAATAATTTGTATTATAAAAATTAAAATATTGATATTAAAGATCATTAAATTAAAATCGCAGTGCAGGTAAGATGCTGCTGCTTCTTCTTCTTATTCTCCTTATTTTGTTGTCCGTCCACTTTTGATAGCTTGTTACTACGCTGCAAAATTTTGTTTATTTCATTCCTAAAAATATAAAATACATATTATTTCTTCTTCCACTGTATCTTCTGCTTTTTCTACGACTTTTGCGTTGTTGTTGCTGGTCTGCACTTTAATGAATACTTCCGCCTGATTTGACTATCATTGACATTTTTCTTGATTTTAACTAAAAAGAATAATTACAAAAACAAATCCAACTGTTTTTAATTTTTAAATCAACTATGTATGAAATGTGGTATTATTTTGCAAATTTTTATTTTTGGGGGAAGGGGAGGAGGGATTTAGAAAGTGGAACTCAACTCTATTTAATTCAAATAATTTCCTCGGCTGGCCTTTCAGTAGCTCATACGATCAACCTAATTATTCAGTAAATTTTCGACTGTATGGAGCTGTACTTAACCTATAGCTGCACCAATTTCATCGTTTAAGAGCCTCAATCGTTACTGGATGGTTAGCGCAACCTTTAATGGCTCCACATAAATAATTGTCCAACGGAGTAAAATTTTAACTGCGCGGTGGCCAATGAACATCACCAAAACGGTTAATAACGCGATTTGCAAAGTTCCCACGCAAAAGATCGATTGGTGAGCGATTCGTGCGGCACCAATCCTTTTGGAACCAAATGTACATATCTTCTAAAATAGGCCACAAATAATCAGTTATAATTGTACGGTAGCAAAAACCATTCATTTTAAAGCATCTGACTTCCTTATTTGCAAAGAAAAATTGCCCAATGATACCGCCAGTCCAAAAACCACATCAAACAGTTAGTCGCACATGTTTTGGATTTTCTGAGCCCCAGATACGACAATGTTGCTATGTCCAAGTGTGCTTCGTCAGAAAAGAGGATTTTTCGGTAAAAATTCTCATCTTCTTTCAAGCGTTTCAGAACATGGTTGCGGATGATCATATGGCTTCAGCTGGTGTACCAATTGAACTTTGTACGGCTTCATATCGAGGTCTTTATACAAAATTCGCAGCAACGAAGTGCGTTAAATATTAAATATTCAATAACGATGGCGAGTTAATGTGGGTAACTATGTAAGTACTAAAACCACTTCCTGAGTCACTCTGTCCTGATTGACCCTCGCGGCACCACCAATTGAGGCATTCCTTCGCAAGGCAGAATTTATTTTTTTAATATTATCCGTTGTTGAGAGTACTATGGCTCCTAAAGATTGCTCATCGCGTCGTAGATGTTGCATCATTTTCTTTAATATGGCATTCGCATCATTCCATGCCTCTTCTGAGCTCAGCATGTAGTGTACAAGACTAGTAGGCGATATTGGTTATTATTCCATCAGTGTGTGTTCCGCGTTCTCGTATTTGTTGTTGCAAAATAAATAGTATGGGTGGGTCTTCTACGTCCTTGTATTTAAACATGTTTTGGTGGAAGCACCCATGCTGACTTAGAAATTGTGTCAGGAGATAATTAACATTAACATGCTTCCTCTCTATCCACGTTGATAATTACGGTATAAGAACGTAAGTACACCGCCCTTTTGTATGTGTATCCCATCTATACTGCCACTTTCTTAGGTAGTCGGCTTCAAGAAGTTTGAGATATCCCTCGCGGAAGTTATGCAGTGATGCGTCTTTATTGGCTTCGATATCGACAGGCCCGCTATTATGTCAGAATCTCCAGCTGAAACGGTCCGCAATGCACAGCACACTCTGAGTGAAGTCAGCCTGTGCACAGATATGGCGACTTTTATGTAAGACTTGCAGTTGGTAGCTGACGCCCATACTGGCGCAGCATACTTCAACGTAGATTTGCTAACAGTTGCTAGCAGAATCCTCATCTGCTGTTTGGGACCACCAATGATTGGCATTGGCCTTGCTCGGCAAACGCTCACCTCTTGCTCTTTGGCAACGCCTTCTAATTTGATGGCACTCTGTACATAAGTACGTACAGGTACATGTACATATATTTATGAACTCGTACATATGTATTTCACATAATGTTTCTCATCAGGACATTTTTTTTTAACTATCTTTGTTTTATAACATTTAATGAATATTTAATATTATTTGTCTATTTCCTGTTCAAATCAAATTTGTTTTGCTGCTTGTTCAGCAATATACGTTATTAATAATGATAATAGTCTTTTGTTTACATTAGCCAACTTATGTAACATGTCTAAAGGACAATAGAAACTCACTCGATTATTGGGTATTATTAATTTAGTAGTTGCTTTGCACACGAGTATAGTACATATGCATATACTATTTAGTTAAGCAGATTTCACTTATTATGTATTAATCACAAAACTTTCCCCATTACTTACCTAAATACGTAGCAAAAACCAAACAAACAACCAAAAATAATTAAAAATCACATAAATATCTTATGGCAGGATATGTATTGAAATTAAGGCCGACCAATTTAATATATTTATTTTTATCTGCCCCCTCCAAAAAGTCACATGAAATATTAAACCAAAACTTTAATTCATGATAACATGAACCGTACAAAATCGCATTCAAGTGAATAATTAAGCACAACATGATACGAAACGGCAGAGAGACAGCGCGGCGGAAGCATCAGTGTTGCGTATTGATTAAAGGTTTACTTACTTACGTTACTATTAAAATCGAAAAACTGATTTATTTTGTAGTAATTGCAAACATTCAAGGACCACAGCAACTAAGAAAAATCCCGAAAGCATAGTTTGGCCGAAGCCGAACTTTATATACTCTACACAATCTTTCAGATGAAACTCCTTGTGGCATTCAACGATTTCGTAAGGTTTTGCGTCAAATGTTTTGTTTTATTAGCCTGACACGCCATACAAAATTTTGTATGGGAAGTAGGCGTAGTTAACGCTCAATGATGATAAGTAATTTTCGTATAAGATATTTTAACTGTATATACAAGGTGAGGCAAAAGTAATGTCTAATCTGAATTGGCTACCATTTTTTTCGAAATGAAAAAATTGTTTTCACGGAAAGTTTATTTGAGTGTACACAATGAAAAAACTCCTTTTACGGCATTCTCAATTGTTGCTCTAAAAACATCTGATTCCTTCTTCACAGTTGGCTTTCAAAACTTGGGCGGTTTGTGGTTTATTGCGATAAACCCCGGCCAGTTAAAATCGCTAAAACCGCAGATCACACAGCGTGGAAATTGGTGTTTCAAATATCCATCGTTGCGAGAGCTGTGTGTCGAGCCATTGTTGGCTGTCAACTAATTCTCTTTCTGTCTACATCATAAATGTCAAAGCACAATGATATTTGTCGCCATTTGCAAAAATTATGGCATTACTTTTTTACCCCACCTTACACCAAATTTGGTTCCATTTGCATCAAAAGTTCCTTTGATTCTCTTTTATTGGAGGTAGGCGTGGCTTTTGCCCAATGTTAACAAGTGTCAAAACATTTTTTTTAAGCGACAATTACAATGATGTGTATCGAGTTTTATTCAATTAGCCTTAGAATTCCTTTCAATATCCATCGTTGCGCATTTCACTTGTTTGGGAGGTACCACGCCCCCTCCACCGATTTTTCCCATTTCAGTACTCCTTTCCCTTTCTGACAATAACAAATGTCTCCACCAAAATTTGTTTGAGATTGCTTAAATTTCACTCGCGATATCGTATCCACAGACAGACGGCTATGGCTTAATCGACTCGACTATTCACGCTATACATACATACATATTATACGAATATATACATATTATACGTATATACCATATTCATACCTACGATGCATAATAGTGGGCGTTACAAACAACAGTTACTTGATCAAAACCAATATATCCCGTACACAGAGTGTGTAGGGTATAATAAAATGTGAGTAATGATTTCGAAAGCAACAGGCAACAAATGAAATCAACTGGAAGAAGAAGAAGAACGAAAGAAGAAAAATGCATAAGATCATAAGAAGATTACCTTCTGTAGTTTCCAGTTAACTGCATTTTTACATATGTATGTACATAATATTTCCCAAATGAAACAGGCTATCCCTAAAATGAACTGTATGCGGATGCTATGATGTGAGTTCAAGGTAACGCCAGCTGAAATTCCTGTTCATTCTTTTTTTATTATATGGTACTATTAATTATTATTTATTATGTTAATGCATCTTGGCTGTTAAGAGGTAACGTGATTCATATGTAGGACTGTAATGTAATATGTCATTGTTCGCAAGTAAATTAAGATACCTAGATACCTATGTACGTGTACATATGTCAAATTAATCTGCAGTTTATAGATGACTGGAGACTAAATAACTATGTATGTAACTATAATGGAATCTGGTTGCTTTCGGGTACTTTTAATACCCCTATACTTATTTGTAACTCGAAGATGCATGCCATGGAACTACCAACTTTGCAGTATTAAAAGTAATTTCTCAAATTGCTAAAAAGAAAATAATTTTGTTTCTTATCTGTAATCCTCCAATGTAAACAATAAGCCACACAGATTCAGCAACACTTTTATTCAGCTCATTCAGTATCAGTGATATAAATTAAACATCAAATATAAGTAAATTTTTTTTTTACGTCTTTTTTAAAACTTTCTTAAATTGTTTCATTATAATTATGCATATTGGAATCTTTCATCCTGAAATTAACAATTAATATCAAACAACTATCAATAATTCCACTTTAGTAATTGAGAAATCTAAAACCAAGTTAGAAATAGAGTTAACCTCAATTAAGGCTCTAGAGGCAGGAGCAAATAAGTCGTAATTAGATTTACGTAACCCAACTTGAAATAAGGCAGAGTGAAGCAAATAATCTCTAGTAGGAATATTAAAATTCATCCGTTCTCAAAAAGCAGAACAATCAACAACACCAACAATGATATCATAAACAAACATTAGAGACAAGATAGTTCTTCTGTTATTCGAAGTCTTTAAATCAGTGTCGGGCAAACCAATACATAAACATGCCTGCTGGTATGTGTATTTGAGAGAACGACAGCGCTGATTGTGTTTTTTGCTTTCAAAACTTGTGCCGGGAGATCTTGTTTACATGAATGCTGAAAGTCAACTAACATGATTTGTGTTGACAAAATGGCTCTCAAACTTCTCCCGAATTCCATTGTTCGTCAATAGTTCGTAAACTACACGAAGAGGTTTATAGTGTACGTGTGACAGCATTGCGTCGGCAGAAATAGCCAGACAAAAATGCCCGACACTGCTTTAAATTGATGAGCATGCACCGGGCATTGTAAGAGGAAATGGGATCAGCAAAATGAAGACAACGCAATGATCGAATAAAGACTTTTTGAATCCGTTCAAGCCTAACAATATGACAAAGATAATGCGGCATCTATATAAAGTCTGCATATTCTAAACCAGATCTAACTAAAGAAGTAAACAGTATTTGAGCATAAAAGGATCAGAAAACACTGGACTATTGCGCCGGATTAAAAAGCTAAGCGTATTCAATGCTTTAGGAATAATATAATTTAAATGTGGAACAAAAGAAAACTTCACATCGAAAACAAGACCCAGCTCTTTCATTTCACTAACTGATTTTAAGATAGTATTAGCGATATGATAGTGATAGGGATAATATTAAGGACTTTGGCAAAGGTTCTAACGCAGCCGTCCTAGCACAGCCGTAAATTTCGAAGATCCGTTACCACAAACCGCTATTCCGATAGAGAAGGAAAATCGAGTTGGAAAGGTATACCCAATCATTTTTATAGTTAAATAAATTATTATAAGAACGTATACTGCTGCTGTTTTTCTTTTTATTCACGATTATTTCAACTTTGCTCGAGATCCCTCCTCATCCGGAGTCGCAAAGACCTCACCCCTTTTCAACCGATTTTTTTCGCACCACATCTAAATCAGACTGTAGAATTTCAGAGTCCGAGAACTTTTTAATGACAACATCAATTTTTAAGTCATCGGCATACAATAGTTATCGAACGTTGGAAAAATAGCATGAAATATCGTTAATAAGTAAATAAGAGAAACAGTAAGGGACCTAGAATGCTACCTTGCGGAACACCGGAAGTAGCAATCCAACATTAACAACAACCACAAAGGATTGTCTATTCATTAAATAAGATATAATCCACTCCAAAAAAAACAGAGTAGATACCCAAATTAACTAATTTAAAGATCATAATACCAAATGCTTTTGGGAAGTCAGTGTAAATGGCATCAATATGATATCCATTTTGAAATGCAGAAATACATTTGAAGAACATTAACAATTTTAAAGAATAATACTAAAGAATTTGGAACGTCAAACTATGAAGAATGGAAATTTAAAAAAAAAAAACACCATTTTAAAAAAATTGTTTCAAGAAAATAGCAGCAGATTTGAAATCATACAAGTAAAATAAAATTCTTTCAATTAAATCTCAATGAATGGAAACTAATAATACAAAATGATAAATGATTTTAATCAAATCTCAAAAGACTGGAAATTGGTATAGAGAATTTTCCTGAATCACTGAAAAGTTCCAATCACAAAGTTGGAATTGAAAACATCTTAACCAATACACATAATTTCATTCATTCTTTCAATCAAATTACAAAAACAAAGTAGTTAATATTTTTCCCTTAATTTTAATAGAAAAGATTAAATGCTTTTATTCAAACTAATTCCCCATAATATAAATGCAGAGGTATTATAATTGGCACACACATTCAGTCAAACCACAGAGAACGGAAATTGGTACAATCTTTCCTCTAATCTTTAATTTAAATGACACAAAATTGGAATTAAAATAAAAAGCATTCCTTAAATGACAACGAATACATTATTTTAGACAAATCAAAAAAATTGGTTAGTATTTAATTTTCCAGTCATTAATTAAAAAAAAGTCAAGTCAATCACTCAAATTGCTCAACCAAAATATTTTATGGAAATTAAATATTTTCAATTATGCACGAATTTACGGATCTATTCCCTATCGTGTAAATGAAAACCAAATCCTTCTTTCAATTAAATTACTCTGAATGGGAATTGAATAAACATTTGCAATCAATTTAATGAAAGAGATTGTATATAGTATAATGTTTCCCAAATCAATAGATTATTATGTTATTCATGATAAAAATATTTCAAGGAAATGGAGTATATATTAATTCAAACTAATCGCTAATCTGAATCCCAATGATTAAAATACAAGCTATTTAAATTACAAAGAATAAGAAATGAAAAGTTACTATTCGCAATTTTTTTACTTTACTTTACTTTTAATGGCACAACAGTCCATGGAGGGCCTAGGCCGAGCTGAAAAGCTATTCATAGGCAATTTTTACTGTTGTATGTTTGATATTGCCTGCTAAGAAGTGGTGCCGTGTAGAAAAATTATTTTTTCTTCTTTTTGATTTTGCCTGTGCCGAGATTCAAAACCCGGACACTCAGCGTAGCAGTCCAACGCACTACCATTATAACCCCGGAAATTTTTAAGTTTTTCTGAAGTGTTTCAGATCATAAATACACAGTTCTTCTATCGAACTAAATCGTGGATGAGTCTGATTAAACAGTACGTAATCCGCAGTTAATTAAACTGACCAAAGTGCACAGACTCAATTAACCAGGAGATTTTAACAGGGCTAGAAACCGAATTGAGTTATTGACTTGATTTTTTTTACCAAAACATCGTTACGAAAAATAAAGTCCCTGATAAAATAACACTGTATGTGACGAAAAATATGAATTAAAAACTTTCAACTATTTCTAGTAGCGCTAGGCGCCCACTTCGTAATACTACCAAGATGTTCGGCTACGTTAGGTCAAATAAGCGATTCTTTCAAGGTTAATGATTGTAATGGATGTTGTAAATATGTTTAACTCATACTGAATTTTGTGTTGATGGCTTCGATTTCTCTACAATATTGCAGAGTGACAACCTAAACGGGTTAATTTTTCTACCAAAATTTTAAAATTAACTTAAAGGTACTCATTTTTCACCTTTATATCTAGGTGATAGAAATACAAAATTTTTTGAAATATTGTTGTTTGAAGATTTTCTTTGGGGTCAAAATTACTACCGAAATTCTGAGTCGGTAGTCGCAACTTCAAGAGCACTTTCACTCCAATTTTCGGTAGTTATAATAGTCCCATAAGGCAGCCTGTGCGTGTTATAGTGGATAAATTCAAGTTCATCGAGCACATGAAGTGTTTTCATTAAAAATGAGCCAAATTAGTCAGTTTCACACCGTTCACAGGAATTGGCAATCTCTCAGTCCACATTATAACGAATTTTTCTAAACACACTTACAAGATAAAATTAACTCAAGAAGTGAAGCCCCGTGATCATTCGAAGCGCTGAAACTTCCCCGATTAGGCTCTGCAACATTTTGAAGAAAATTCTATATTGGCTTAATAGATTTGTCAATAAGCAAAATATGCATTATTGGACAGCAGCAAACCCACATATGCTTCAAGAAATGCCAATGCATCCACAAAAAGTGACCATGTGATATGGATTTCATGCCGGAGGTGCAACTGAACCATGTAATTCCGTCGATAAAAATCATCGCCATGTTACGGTCATTAGGGTGGAGTTCGCTATCGTGGCATGTTGGAAGAATATTTTTGGCCAGAATTACATAGTCTTGACTTGAGGGATATGTGGTTCCAACAGGATATGTGGTTCCACATGACAAACAGCTGGTCAATGTATAAAAAAATAAATTAAAAATAAAATGAAAAAAAACAAGCCAACAACGTTAGAAGAGCTCAGGAGCAATACCAAACGCAGAATTTCCAACGTTCCGGCCGATATGTGCCGAAGAGTAGTGGAAAATTGGCTCGAAAGAATCAATCGCTGCAAACGTGCTCGCTGTGGCCATATGAGCGATATCAAGTTCCATAAATTATTGGAATAAGCAATTAACCGTAGATTACTGGAAAGAACTTTTCTAAAAATATACTTCCAAAGTGTTTCCAAAATCCAGAAATCAAGCGCAATAAATAATATTAGAGGTATTCAAATAAACTCATAAATGCTTCATAAATTCATAAATTTTTTATTACTATGTGAAAAATTGTCACAATTTGTATGAAATTTAAGTATTATTTGACAGTACCATCCTTCCAGTTAATTGTTGGAACATTATTTCACTCAAATTACTTCCTCGGCTGGCCTTGCAGTAGCCCATACGATCGACCCAATTACTTGACAGATGGCTTACGAGTTTATAAATTTTACGGCTGGCGAGGCATTTGTGAGTTTACATTAATCTCACTTTTATAAATACTTATAAATATTTGTGCCATACAAATCCATGCGCCATTATTGGGTAGCCAATGCACCCTCAGCAAGTATCTGTTAGATGTGGTTTTTGGACCGGCTGAAACAAAAAACCATTTTTCTTTGAAAATGAGGATGCAAGTTTTCTTCTTTCAAAAAATTTCATTATTTTTTCCAGATTCTTCCAATATTTTTTTAAATTTTTTACTTAAATATCTAATAAGTATACAAACAATTGTATGAGAACATATTTTCTTAAATGAAACAGCACATCACTGATTTTTCAGGTTTACACTTAATATATAAATTAAGGAAATGTATTTTACATTTTATTTTTTAATTACAAAACAAAATGAAAAAGTTAAATTAATTCAATGTTTAATTATGAACTTCAAAAAAGCTGAAAAACGGAAATGTATAAAAAAAAATGTCAGATTATTTTTACTACATATAAAGAAATATAATAGTATTTAAAATGTAATCCTCTGCTAGTGAAGATTTGCATAAATTTAGAACATTACTGTTATTTAACTTTGAATTTATGATCACTTAAGTAGTTAAACAATGAATCTAAAACACAATGACAAACAAAAAACCCAATTAATTAATTAATCACACCCGTCGCCTTTATTGTGAGTTGCAATAAAAACTGCGATTAAATTTTGGTATTGTTTCAAAGTGAATTCAAAGTGACATACTTGAATGCTAACGTAATGCAATGTGACATTACCAAAAAGAAAGACTGTGATTATAACTGAATCAGACTCTAACCGATGCCGCCGCCGTTGCCGAAATGGCAATTATAGTTTCTTTGACATTTTCACAGACACACCACACTCTTACTAATTATTTCCCAATACTGTTACTTTCATTAGAGACGCACACACACACACACACACTGCCACATAACGGGTGGACCATTTATAATTTGAAATTTGATTTTGCTGTAAATAACATCAGAAACGAAAAAAAATTTGTTTCAATGTGGTTTGTATTATTCGAAAGTACAATCCTTCCGGTTAATTGTTGGAACATTATTTCATTCAAATTACTTCCTCGGCTGGCCTTGCAGTAGCCCATACGATCGACCCAATTACTTGACAGATGGCTGCACCAATTTCATCGTTTAATAGCCTCAATCGTTGTTGGATGACTAGCATAATACTTATCTCTAATAGCTCCACACAAATAATAAGTAGTCCTACGGAGTTAAATCGCAACAGCGTGGTGGCCAATGCACAGCACCAGGGCGACTAATAACTCGATTTTGTGTGACATGGCGCGCTATCCTGTTGGAACGAAATGTTATCTAAGTCCATGTCTCCTAAAATAGGCCAGAAATAATATGTTATCATTGTGCGTTAGCGTTCACAATTCAGTTTAACGCATCTTGCATCCTCATTTTCAAAGAAAAATGGTTTTTTGTTTCAGCCGGTCCAAAAACCACATCTAACAGATACTTGCTGAGGGTGCATTGGCTACCCAATAATGGCGCATGGATTTGTGGAAGCCACAGATGCAACAATTTAGCTTATTAACGAACCCACCGAGGTCAAAGTTATCTTCGTCAGAAATGATAAATATGCTGATCTTCTTTCAAGCATTTCAGAGCCCAATTAGCGAACCGAAAACGTTGCGAATGGTCATGTGGCTTCAGCTGTTGTACCAATTAAACTTTGTGCGTCTTCATACCGAGGTCTTTTTGCTAAATTCGCAACAAAGAAGTGCGTGAAATGTTCAATTCCTGTGAACGATGGCGAGTTGAAGTGGTTGGTTCTTCTTGCGCATTTCGAGCAACAGCAGCAATTTTTTCGGTTACTCGCTCTGTAGGAGTACAAGAGCATGTTGTTTTATCCAATAAAGATCAAAATTCTCGCACACATTTTACAAATTGAACCACGAATTGCGTGGAAGGCGCTTCTCTTCTATCAAATTTTGAACGTAACTTTTTTACACTGTCGGTAGATAATTCACTATTTTGCAAGTACATTTTTAGTGCATATTTCCCCAGCGTTGTTCAAGCGTATACCGATCCATTTCGTTAACCGTAAATATGAAACAAATTTTCTGTCATAATGCGAATGACTTTAGAGTTGCCACACTCAAAATAACCGATAGATCCGATTCTAAATTTTAAATGGGCCACCCTATACATATACATATACTTGCACACATGCTCACAAAAGCCAATTTGTTGTTTTTCGGCATATTTTGCATTCAATTTTGGTAAATGCAGGATTACTTATTTTAATTGTATGAACTTTAGCTTTAGTGATGAGTGAGCAACATCGTTGATGTTGCTGTTGCTGGTGATGAAATTGTTTGATTTAAATGGTGTCAATACTTCTGCTGGCTAACAACAACAGCAACAGTAACAAATTCACCAGTAGAAACAACCTCAACTTAAAAGAACAAGGTGCAAATTATGCGATTTGTTTTGACAAATATTAATTTCGGTTTCTTTTCTTTTTTTTTTGGTTATAATATTATTTTTAATTTAAGTATGTATTTGCATTTTAAGTTTCGTTTTTGTTTTCGAGTTTTTTCCTCGTTCATTTTTTTTTTTTTCTTTTTGTTTTTTTGTTTGTTATTGTATAAAACTCAATTTTGAGTTTTATTTTTTTATTTATTTTATCGACGTGAATATGTCGTTGGCATCAAAATATATTTTTTCTCCCATTCAAATTATTAAAGGTCGATCGGTTTAAAAGCAACAGCAAAAAGACCAAAAAAAAATTCTCATTGTGTATTTGCATTTGATTAATTTAACTAACTTGCTAACTTTACTACTACATACGAGTAAATTTGTATGAGTTTTGATAAAATTCTTGAAGAAGCAAATCGTTGATAAATATTTAATTTTTAAGCTCCGTTGAAAATAGAAATTACTAAAGTAGCTTACATGCACTAAAAAGCTCATTGACAAGTGACATATTTAGTATTTATAAGTACAGTTCAAAATACAGTGCAAAATTATTCTCCCGGGGATGCCGCAAGATGAAAAGCAATTTTGTTTGCGATTTTTTTGAATGCTCTTAGTTTCAATTCACAACTTATAAAGAGCTATATGAGTGAATATGTTTTATGCTGCAGTTTTAAAATACCAATTGATAGTCCTTGGTTAACTGGTTCCCCATTATTGGTATCATGTTAGAAGGTCAGTTGATAAATTAAGGAGAACTAAGCACTGACAATATTCCCAAAACATAAATACAGTAAACCACGGTTAAGTTCCTCAGCTGAAGATGTCAGGAAGGCTTTTGAGGCACTTAAGCTGCGAAGGCGCTTTGAAAAATCCCTCTTAAATACAGAGAACTATGCAGTAACAAGATCCCAAAACATAAATATGTAAGTAGTGCTGTAGCTATGGACTTATCGCATACTGATGGGAGAACGATAATATTAGTTGCATTTTTGTCACTGACGACCTCCAATTTATGTTTTGTTTTTTACGACAATTGAGGAACCCCTTTTTTAATTGGCAAATAACTTCTACAGGTATTAAAAACATATACAGCTTGCATTCTGTCAGTTACATACTTAAGACGATATGGGATTTACCGTAGTAGAATAAAAATTATAGGACTTGAGCAGTTTATCTTGTAAAATACTATGTTCAATGGTATCAAATGCCATAGAAAAGCTAACATAACAACAAGCTGACCTCTCTTTTATCAAATCCAGATCGGATTTTTTCGATGACCTCTATTAAAACAGTTACACAACTTATATTTTTCCTAAAGCCCGACTGCCGTTCAGAAAACTAAAAATTTTGAGTAAAAAATTTATAAATTTGTCTATGTAAAAAAAAATCTTTTGAGATATAAGACAAAGTAGCAATCAGTCGAAATTCACCATTTGGTTTAGATATCGAAATGATTTTGGCTTTTTTCCAACTTGAAAGATACGTTGACCAACAAAATTTTGATTCAATTCATGCAGATTTAAACAACTAGTGTCAGTATCAACCGCTAGCATTCTGTACCTATACTTAAGTTTTTTATTTATTTCCACTTCCTCCCACTATCATTCAATTTCGAAATTTTTTTTTATTAGTAATGTCGTTTTGCAGCTTTGACCTTTTTTAACTACAAAATTTATATTTATGCTAAAAATATCATAGAGGTATAAAACAGGTATAAAACCCACTCTCACTCAAAGCAGATGAGTTTTTTATAGCAAACGTCCTAGTCTGACCCATAATTTTAAGTTCGGAAAAGAACAATGTTAGTTATAACTGTGGAAAGTATATTCTGTCATGGAAAAAATAGTTTTATTACAAAATATACGTTTTCAACATCTGACGTACCAGGTGCACAAGTATTAACGCAGTATTAAGAAAATACACGTTTATTTAAGAAAAAATGTTTATACATTCAATCTTGAAAGTAATGGCCATTGCTAGCTACACATTTTTTCCATCTCTCTGGCAATTTGTGAATGCCTCGCCAAAAAAAAATTGTAGTATTTTTAGCCAACCAGTCATCGCGTAGCCAACCAGCAAGTACGTGCCCTATTGATAAAAATAAATGGTAGTCAGATGGAGCCAAGTCTGGTGCATTGGTGCACAGGAAAAATCACTTTGTGTACGGTTCAAATCGGCCAATTGTTTTTGGTAGCGTTGGCTAGTAACTGTTTCCCCTGGTTTCAGAAGGTCAAACCAGATAACACCTTGCTGATCCCAGAAAATACAGAGCATTGTCTTCTTTCCTAAGCGGTTTGGCTTTGCTGTCGATTTGGCCGATGTACGGTGTACCGGGCTTAACATATGATCGTTTACGTTTGGGATTCCCGAAATAGATCCATTTTCCCGATCCATCTTACTTTACTTTACTTCTAATGGCACAACAGCCCATGGAGGGCCTAGGCCGAACTTTTCGCATCCACTCATGTTGTGCGTGTTATAATTGTACATGAATGGAAGGGACCTACAGTTTAATGCCGAATCCGAACGGCGAAGTGAAAAGGTTTTCATAGCAATTTTTACTCTTGTAGGTTTGCCATTGCCTGCCAAGAGGTGGTGCCGTGTAGAAAAATTATTTTTTCTACTTTTTTATTTTGCCTGTGCTGAGATTCGAACCCCGGAAACTCTGCGTAGCAGTCCAACGTACTACCATTACACCACAGCGACCACTTCCCGATCCATCGCCAGTAACAATTCGATGAAAATATGACTTTCTTTTGTACCTGGCGAGCAACATTTCACAGGTGGTTTTTCGATTTTCTTGCTGTCTTTCAGTCAATTCATGCGGGACCCATCTTCCCAAATGAATATTGTTGACAGAACTAAATGCGAAGGAATGGCGCCATGATGATTTGGTTTGACAGAGCGTATAGTTTTACCTAGCGACACAAAGATGTCATTCATACTTATACACCTGGTATGTATTTTTTAAACATTTTTCTACATACAAATAACATTTTATTTATATTTTTCAGTACGTTTAATCTTTTTAACATAGCCAGGCTTTCTTTCATGTAACAATAAATATTATTTGAAGAATAAAAGCAGTAATGAAAAAAATATCGGTGGAAATTAATTATAAAAGCAATGCAACACGTCAATAAGAAAAATAGTGCTATGAACAAAACTACATACTTTTAAAAATGAATTTGTTAAAAACTAAATTATGTAGTTATTTTTTCAGAAAATGGATTTAACGAAAACCGGGGTATTTCGAATACAAAATGGGACCCTCTCTAAAATTGTCGCAAACGAATTTAGTTTGTGAAAGGTAAAAAGCGAAAATTGGCACAAAAAAAAACAGAAAAAAGCAGTCAAAAAATAGAAATAAAAATCAGAAGGGCCTGCTAAATGTAATTGTGTAAAAAATTAAATAAATAATTTAAAATAAAACACCCATATACCATATATACCATATATATCATAGTAAATAAATTCATATAAAATAAATGAGGCACATGAAGAAATTGGATTTTCAAAATCATACAAATTCATGTTAACTGGCTACTTTGGCAGATCAAACAATATATGTCAACCCACAGATATCTGAATTGCAGTATGTAGTCAATAAAAATGTTCATTTCCCTGCAAATTTCGGAGCTTTAAGTTACGTTAAACTATGATGCAATCACTCTCGCTCCGTACGAAACAATAATAAAGAACCTAATTCGGGAAAAATGTAACCAATTGATTGGATCCGTTTTCGCTGGGACTGTACCGTTTTTGAGAGCATAGTCCCCGCACCGTTAACAAATGTAACGGGAAATGGCCAGTTTTTTTAAAACTGTATAAAAACTCACTTTTTTTTTATAAAATCTCCTAAAAATAATTTCAATATTTTACTTATACTAAGTAATTTAAGTATAAATATTTTTCTTTGTTAAGTTATATGCTAGTTTAACTTTATTATTAGTTTTGTTCGTATTAATTTCATTCGTTTAAAAATTATACTTATATTGGGTCATATAAAAAGTATCCGCGGATGTACTCATAAATCTGTCATGTAGTTGAGGTTTAGTAGCTCCGCAATCTCCTGGCAGCTTGCGTGTCGATCTTGCAAAATTTCATTGGTTTTTTCAAACGTTTTTTCAGTGTATCTTTAAGTGAATCTTTGATATCGAAATTTCTATTCCTGGGTCCGGCATTCACTCCCAGCATCCTTACCGTAAGCCGCGCACATTTTTTTTACAGTGGTTTTACCTTTTCCATGGTAAGTAATAAAGCATTACATAGCGTTTTTTTCAGCTATTTCACTTATTTTGAAATAAATGGAACTTTTTAAACTAGCGACGATTTACACAACTGTCGTTGTTTTCGTTTAAAATAATCGGACTAGTGTTGCCAGATTTGTGGGTACTAATACAAAAACCGCTGATAATTTTTATAGAACCGCTGATATATATTGTTCTATTCATGTACAAATATAACACACAAATATAATATAAAAGCTCGGTCTAGGCCCTCTATGGGCTGTTGTGGCATTAAAAGAAAGAAAGAATATATTATTAGTTTTGCTTTACAAATTATTTTACTTGGGATTGTTTATTTAGTTTTATCAAAAATTTTCAACTCCTTTCAAAATTATTGATTTGTATATTATAAATTGCTGACAAAAATGTGAATGTGCAATAACAATTTGCTTGTGTTTAGTTTTCACATTTATTTTTTAATTTTTTTATAAAAACTAGTCAAAATAAAAATGTTTTATAAATTTAATCAATTGAAAGAGAATTCGTTTGTTTTACGTCTGGGTCGATGTGTTGAACTAACAATTTAGTTTCACTGGAAGTCTGTCCCGTTTTCATAAATGTAAAAGTTGGCAACCTTGTATCAGAGTTTACTCCAGCCATTCCTTGGTAGCTGCAATCCAGTCATAAAAGTCAATGTTCTGTAGCATTAAACTACTATACTTTGTTCTAGTTATTGTACTTAGTTGGAAATCATAAGAAATCATACAATAACTTCTTTGTGACTTACTGATTTACTAGAGCAAATGCGATTCCGCTTTTGTAAGGAAAACTAAGTTATTTTGGTTATTATTTAAATTTAAGAAGCTATCAAGAAAGACTGGACCATCGATTCTTGTAAGTGCTATGTACTTACTTGCTAAGAATATGTTTAAACTTGCATTCTTTTGTAGGCTAGAAAAAAACGACCATTGCAATTTTTTTTTTTTTTTTGTATACATCATCATTCCATCGTTGAACGCATTTGATAAAATTAAAGTAAATACAAATTTACCTTTAATCACTAAACAACATTTTTATTGTTGAAAAATAAAAATGAGTAATATTTCTTGTATTTATTGTATCTTGCTCGAATTTTATCAATTTCTAATTTAAAATAAATTTTTTTTTTTTGATACATTCATCACACAAGGTGTACCCCTATGAATGCAGAGCATTGTGTTGATTGGAAGGATGATTGATTGGTGGGAGGAAGAAGGAGGGAGATAAACAGATTGACAGCCATTGTGGCAAGTGTTATGCCTTTATCACAATGAACTTCAGTTTATCAATGCCGACTATGACCGCATGTAGGCCGAACTTTTCACAAAACAAAAACAAAATTGACCTCCTTGCAGATTACAACAACACAACAATAATTTGGTAAATCGTAAATAACGCAGTGCATTACTGTCATAAACTTGTTGGTATTATTTTGGTTCGTTACCTTAACTCAATAATCGAAATTTAATTAGCCACTTTAACATTAATTAAAGCTTAATAAAATTTTAACTTATTTTTCATGGATTGTTGTGCTAAAGATTTCGTCAAATAAAAGTGAAAACCTTACTTACACAGTAAAAAAAAAAATTACTTTTGAAATGTCAATGATGACTGCAAAAAAACTAAATGAAAAAACAAACCAAAAAATAAATATGGTCATTTTAAGTATGAGGAAAAAAGAAAAACAAATAAATAATATATAATAAAAATAACAAAAAAAAAAAAAACAAAAGCATTTTATGTGGGTAAAACGATGAAGTGCACACAGCATGAAGTCAACTTTTATAAATGAAACAAGTTTCTGAAGCATGTAGTAGTATATATTCATAAATTTTTGCTTACACAAAAAACAATTTTTAATATATTTATGAATTACTTATTTATTTTTTTTTTTTTTCTGAAAAGAAATATGCCAAAATATTAAATGAAACGATCAGGAAAAAACCAAAGTGTCTGGGGCAGTTGCATTTTTGTGAATTGTAAGATACTGACCAACATTTTGTAAGGCATTCATTCTTAGCAGCATCTGTAACAACGACATTATCAACAGCTTCGATCCAATCGCCATCATCAACGTCACTACCACCATTCGTCATCACCATTAACCACCAGCATCATCATCAGTTTTCATTCATTCGTACCTAACCATCATTATCATCAAGACCATCATTATTGCTCTTTTGTTAAAATTAAATTTTATCGCAGAAATTTATTAATTTTTATCATCTTTCTTTGTTGCTGTTACTCATTTTTTTTACAACAAGAAGGTTGTTTGTTTTTGGTGTCAATTGATATTTACGTTTTTTCGATTATTTTGTTATTTTTTATATCGAAATTCTTCAATTGTGGTTTTCAAGTTCAGTTTCAGCAAATTTCATCACACCATCGCACATTTTGAAGTGATGCACATTTAAGCGATTTTAAATTGAGTTTGTTGTATCAATTTTAAAGGTTTATTTAATAAATTTCACATTTTAAAAATTCATAATAATACATATTTATTTTTTTTTTCACTTGACTTGAAGTTGACACATTGACACAAGTTTCAATTTGGTTTTCGCTGAAATGACACCGACTTTGGTTTTCAACTACGCATTTAGTACCAGAGATTTGTAAATATTTCCTGGGGGTATATCATAAACTACTCAATTTATGATCTTCAGTGAGTTAATATTTATACTGCACATAATGAGAGAATTTTATGCTCACTCAATGATCACCAACGATTTTGATTGGCCATTATATAAATGTGCTCTGCTCTCTTGAATGTGTCCAAATCTGTCACCAGCAACCAGATTTGCCACAGTCTAACAAATTTTGTAAAAATATTTATCTAAAAAAGTCACAATTTATGAGAAATGTAGTAACCAAAAATAATGAGACAGAAATTGTTACACTTATACTTACATGTAGGTACTTATAGGTATGTGTATATGTATTAAGGCGAAAAAAAAGATATTTTAAGCTTCTAAAATAAATCTGAGTTGTTGTTATGATGAATCCCAAAATATTTTGATTCCTATTCCTAACAACGATGGAAGGAAGAAGAAGGGAGAATGAGAGAGGGAATGGAATCACACAGGACACCGATAAAGAGATAGGCAGCCATTGAGGCAAGTGTTTTGAATTTACCACAATGAACTTCAGTTTATCAGTGTCGACTATCACCGCATGTAGCGCCAAAGGATAAACTTTCCGCATACACTCATGTTGTGCGTGTTATATGGACATGAATGGAATGGACCTACAGTTTTATGATGAATCCGAACGGCGAAGTGAAAAGTTTTTCATAGGCAATTTTTACTCTTGTAGGTTTGCCATTGCCTGCCAAGAGGTGATGCCGTTAATTTTGTTGTTGTTGCATTTTTTTTTATTTTATTAAATTTAAAAAAAATTTTATTTTTATTTTTTTATTTTGCCTGTGCCGATATTCGAACACCTGACACTCTGTGTAACAGTCCAACGCACTATCGCTACGCTACAGTGACCACTGTATGTAAATATTAATTCCTATCTCAAGACTAAGTCCTATCATTAAGACTAGTGAATACTGGGAAAATCTAATCACAAAATACGTTGATAAAATTAATTTATAAAGTTTCAACTGAGAGGAGAAAACCAAACTTAAAGATCCTCTTTCTTAACTGTGGATTTTCAAGTAAATGTATTCCAATGAATATTTTAAAATCTACTTTCATACCTAAGAAATACTTTGAGACCTCATTCAATTCATTATGAATTATATAGCCGTACTCATTTATTATCATATTTTCTCGATTTTTAAAATAAATTTTGAAGTAAACATTTTTTAATAAAACTAGAAACTGTGCATCGATAGATTATATCTATATGATTCATTGCTAAATAAACCAGAAAATGCAAGCAGAACATAAGAAGAGGCATTTACTCTAGAAAGGTAAGAAGATCTAGGGACATCCAGGGACCACTGTACTTACCGCCATCAAACAAGAGCGAAATAATTGGAATAAAGTTATAACCACAAAAAAACTACAGGATTGCAACTACATAGTTAAAATTGCAGTTACTCTCAATTGGCGTCGGTAGTCGAAAGAGTGGAATTAATTAACGATTGCAACAGCAAACGACATCTGTCAAACGGCATCTCTCACTTCTCTCTTTTTCTGTTTTGCCACTGTCAAATTAGAAAACGATTCTATTTCGTCTACAACTTCAAATTGAGTAATGAAGTCGTCCATTCGTGTAGTTACCAAATTTTGCAGTTTCATTAACCTTCCGCTTACCAATACCCACTCGGATAACCTTTTTGATTTTCATTAATATATTGGTAAGTTTAATCTTGTGATCGCTGTAGTGTAGTGGTAGTGCGTTGAACTGCTACGCAGAATGTCCGGAGTTCGAATCTCGGCACAGGCAAAATCAAAAATTAGAAAAAATAATTTTCTTACACGGCAGCACCTCTTGGCAGGCAATGGCAAACCTACAAGAGTAAAAATTGCTATGAAAAGCTTTTCACTTCGCCGTTCGGGTTCGGCATTAAACTGTAGATCCCTTCCATTCATGTACAAATATAACACGCACAACATGAGTGGATGCGAAAAGCGAAAAGCTCGGCCTAGGCCCTCCATGGGCTGTTGTGCCATTAAAAGTAAAGTAAGTAAAGTAAGTTTTAATCCGATCTTAAAACGATATCGATTCACTGAATAAATTCTCGATTTGCTTTGGAAAATATAAAAAAAAGTATTTTTCGAAAAAAGTATATTTGCATACCTTCAATTTTGTCTTTTTATATACGTCGTTTACCAATACCCGCCAGCATGTCCTCAGACTTTTCCAAATTTCTTCAAGTATAATTTCGGTTTAGTTTATTGAAAAGAGTAATCAGTTTCAATGCACATATTTGAAGTATGTTATAAAAAAAAAGTAAAATAAATGATTTTCCTTGTGCTTGTGCTTTATGCGGCCAGTTGCGTTTCTCTCCGGAACCTAATTCGCCTAAAATTCCTTTATCATCGTAAATCTCGAAAACGGGCTTTCCTATACTAAAAATTAGTTCCAATAATATTTTTGTTTTTAAAACCTCGATAGCCTCCATGGTAGAGGATTAGAATTTCACCCCGAAGGTTGTGAAGGGGTTGGATTTCCGTTAATTCTCATAAAAACTTCATATATAATATTTCTACCGATATGACGTTAATGAGAATTATACGAAAATGTACAAGTATACCTTTTGGTAGGTAATGGTCAAACCATCAAGTGATAACAAATTGGCACACCGCCATTTGGAACCGGCTTTAAACTGTAGGTCTATCCAGGGTATATGACCTTGTTACTCTACACTCATCCACTTAGCCCTTCTCCTATCCTTTTTTTTGTCAAGTAGAATGAATTGGTCTAGCGGAGTGAGTGCTATCGAAGATCTATGGCCGTCCTGCCCTCCTGTGCACATCTAAATCTAGTCTGTACTATTTTTTTTTTCTGGTCAATATTAGAGGAAGAGACGATGTTCGAACATCTTCATCTCTGTGCTACTAGACATTAAGAGCACGTAGCTATATTTAGCTGGGACATAGTGACGTTCTCAGCGAAGCCAAATAATATTGAATTCACTTGCCGAGTTGGTGATAGTTTCAAATCGTTGAGCATCTTCCATGTCATATTCCAATTTGCCAGCTCTTTGACCAATAGAACTGTGTGTTCTCAGTGCAGGCAAGTATATCGCTCTTTAGCACCAGCCGCATTTACTTACCAGCAAAATTCATCTTGGTCGCCCGTGCGGTTATTGGTAAAGATCGTATACAAAAGTCTTTAGTAAGGCGAAGGTTATAACGTGTGTATTCTAATTTTTGACAGATGAAGGCAAAGCAAGCCTAACGCCCTCTATGTGTTTACAGCATAAAGGTAAAGGTTGGAGAGAATTTCAGATTTCTACATAAGTATATTTAGTAGTGTATGTATTTACCCTAGAACTTTATAAACCACTATTAATTCTTCAGAGATTAATGAATTTCTAGGGCTTAATCTAATCAATAGGCAATGAGTCAATCAGTCATTAGCATTTTTTTTTTTTTGTTATGAAATAGATTTGTTTGTACAAACATCTTAAATGCCACGGAAGTTAAATTCCAATAAAATTATTTTAAGTATGTTTTCCATCTTTTTTCATGTCGATACATAAATCAAATAGACAAAGATGTGGTGTATGTAATTTATTTTAATAATCACTTTATAAACAAAAGTATGTGTAGCTGTGACTGTTTTCTTTTTTATATTAATTTAGCATAACATCAATAAAATAATATATTAAAATTGAATGATATTTTAAATATTTATGTGAATATGTATATAAAATATTATATAAAAAATATTTAATTGAAAATGTTTTATTTAGGAATATTTGCAATGTCTTTTAATAGGTTGAGGGAGTAGCGATAATGGGTGATGTGGGAGTAAGCGGAAATCATTGTTTAATTAATACTAGTGTTTAAATATACATTTATGTAAAAACTTAACCAAATAATTTGGTAAACTAATAAAGGCTTAAATTTTTTTTACATGCAGTGTGGGCAACTGCAACTTTAAAATAAGAAGTTAAAAGGTCTAAAAAAAGGCTAAATCAGTCCTAATAAAAAACTTAAAAATATACATACATAAGTCCAAAAACTTCGAAAAAAAAAAGTTAAAATATACTTTACAAATTAATTTTTGAAATATGGATACATGTGGGCAACGAGGTCTTACCATCTACATACTCGTACAATTCGATACCAGTGATTTGCTCGGACTTCGACATGAAATGTATGAATACTATGCCGATGCCACAAAATGCTAATTCTCAATACCATAATTTGTCAAAAAAAACTCCTTTCTACAGAGATATAATTTATGCATTTCATGCACCAGTAGCGTTTTATGAAGCTAGTTGAATAGCAACGGCAATTTTCTGCATAAAAATATACACATATATACGAGTATGTCTCAAAATCAGTTCGTTCTAACTGCACCGGAGATGAAATCAATCATGGAAATAATTTTATTTGTAAATCTTGTATGAAATCGCTGTTGGAATGAATCTCCTATAGCCACAAATTTTCCTTTCAATGCCACTAATCTGCTTGAACTCCTCAAAGGAAAATGATCAAAAGTCTTCAAAGTCAATAAAGCTGACGGTAAAATTTAATCATCGGAACACCGGGACTAACTTGGGTCTTATGTTAGCAAATGTACCATCATTTGTTTTGAATTGTTAGTCGAAATTTGATTGTTAGACGAAAGGACGATGAAGTTTAGAATAAAATGAAAGATAAAACGCGGCTTTTTGAAGCCGTAAATGATTGTGTCAAATGTGGAATTGTTTTGGTTATGTTTCGCTTAGTTGATCTACACAGATCAGCCTTGTGGCTTCTGAAACCACTGTTTGCACGCGGAGATTAAAACATCTTAAATATACTTACTATGTAACACAAGTACAAAAACAAATATATTTTCAAATGTATATGTAATATTTTATTAATATTTGTATGTATAAAAAATGTATACCATGAAAAATTTAAAAATCCGGACGAACTATAAATATTGTCGGTTTAGTCTCAAATTAATAGCAGTATTGCAATTAGGACTAGTAAATAAGAATAAGTGTACGATACGTTTCTCTAAAAAAAACCTCATAATTTAGAGTAGTTCCGCCCGTTTTTTGAGGCTAAAAGCTTAACCATAAATTCTTAATTTAAATGTAAAAATTAAATGCTAAATCTAGCTACATAAAACTCTCAAACTCGTTAATCAAGAAATTTACCCGAAAAACGTTAACCAAAAAGTAAACGTCGTTAATGTTAATTCGTTAATTTCGAACAAAAATTAACAGAAGTTAATCGTTAACGTTAATTTTTCTTTGGAAAATATAGAAAAAAATTTTTTTTTTTTTTTTTATTCTCCAAATCATTTAAACAAAAGTGTTACGACTACGTAAAGAGAATCGAAGTTCAACTGTACTGTAGGGATTGGCTGTGTTTTATTTGATAAACAAGTTAACCAACACTTTTGTGGATTTTCTATTCACTTCTATCCACTGACGCTTTTAAATGACCTGGTGTTCTTCTTGATTTTCTCCGGTTGAGTGACAGAACGTATAAGCTAATCGTTAAGCAAAAATTTAACGCAGTCAATTGAAGCTTAACGATTTTCTGCCCAACTCTGGTCCCACTGATTATATGCGTAGTCATTGGTTTTATTTGAAAGTAGTAAGGGGAAAAATACTCTCAATAAAAACCAGAACTGAGATATTTGGTAGCAAAGTAGTCTCCATTTAATTGTTTTGTCCATTTATTTGAGTTCTCTTTCAGTTCAAAATGTTTTAGGATATCACTGCCAATTCCGACTCCTGGTCATTTAACTAAAAATATGCTTTTATGTCGACAGAAATTGACCGGAAATTTCTGTGTTACTGTGATTATAGTTCTTTGTTATGCAGGTTTAAAAAACCCGCTTAAGGGGATTGTAAAAGTTCTTTATGTCGCTAAGTTGCCACCACTGTCCTCTCTCTATCTTGTCATTTAGTTTGTTTACCGAGCTCGATTTTGCCAGTTCATATTGAGAGTGTTTACAATGAATAAAAATATCGAATATTTGCCCCAAATTTTTTATTACATCTGGAATTTTGTATGCCGAATCGCTGAAAACGTTACAGAAGGCTTACAGTGAATCGACTTTATCAAAAATATCTGCATATGAGTGGTACAGTGCTTTCAAAAGCCGTCGTCAAAAACTGCGTCAAATCGATCAAAACTGCGTCAAATCGATCGAAACAAAAAAAAGAAAATAAGAAATATTATCTCTAAATTACCGTTATGCGGTGTTTGAAAGAGACAGTTCATCGAAAAAGGCTAAGTTTGTGGGAAGAAAACTCATGGATTTTGCAGGACGACAACGCACCATCTCACAAGGCTATCATTGTGAACGAATTTACTGGACAAAAACTCAAAAAAAATATTATTAAACAACCACCGTATTCACCTGATATCGCTCCGGATGACTTTTTACTCTTTCCAAAACTCAAATTACCACTTCGAGGCTCCCATTTTCAGTCGATTGAAGACATAGAAGAGAATTCGCGGCTAGAAATGAAATCGATTCCGGAAAATGCTTTTGAAATTTGTTGGCATAAGTGTATTATTTCGAAAGGGGCCTACTTTGAAGGCGATACAATAAATTTTAATGAATAATAAATATTTTGTGTTTTATTTACCAATTCCCGGTACCGAAAATATGCCTTTTTTTATTTACTATCGTTCACAGAATTAGTGGAATTTAATGTTTTTCCTTTTAAAAGGCTAAACTTCAAGAGATATTTCGTAGAAGGAAGTGTTCCCATACACAAAAGTATACCTTAATTCATAATAATATGGAACTCAGCGCTTGGAAGAAAGTCACCAAATTTAATATTCATCCGCAGTTCCAGAGCCGGAATTGCTCTACTTTAGCTCATTTATTTATCTTTCATCGTTTTCATTGGGGAGAGCACTGCGACCTATAAGATCTTCGGGACAATCTTTCCATCGAGTTCATATTGATATCTGACAGTTGTGTTTAATTCTGGTCATATAAAAAGTATCCGCGGTTGGTATCCACAAATATACCAAATCTTGAAGCTTAACTCCTCCGCTATCCCCTGACAGACTGCATGTCGATCGTGCCAGTTGCAAAATTTCATCGGCTTTTTCAGTGACATGGGTTCGGCATTAACTCACAGTATCCTCACCGTAAACCGCGGTTTTTTTACGTCTTCTATAGTAATAAAGCATCACATAACGTGTTTCATTAGATATTTCACTCATTTTCAAATCAATGTTAACTTTTTACACTACCAACGAATTTGACAACTGTCTTCACACAAAATGTGGCCTAAAATGTTACTTTTCAAATGTGTTCATTATCGGACTAGTGTTGCCAAATTTATGGGTACCAACACCTAAAACTGTGCTTACTTTTTATATGACCTAGTATATATAGCGTCTGAACGGTTTGAAAATATTCAACAGATTAAGGATACTAAAAAGGATACCAGAAAATAGTGTTGAAAAATGGTTTGCTCAAAGACCAGTTACATAATAGAACTGATTAGAAAAATCAATAACAAAAAAAAAAAACTTTGCGACTCATTTAACACAAAAAATTATTCATCCATTGCCTTTCAGGTTTAGCTAAAAGCTTAGCCACACTAAAATGTAAATTCTCTTAAATTACAAAACACAAAAGTTTACCATGGTATGAATGAATAACTAATTTCAGTTTCATTTACGTCAATCAGAATCTCCATTTTCTTTGAACTTTAAATTAGGCATCCGAAATAGTTATAAAATAAAATTTGAGAGCATTTTAGCATAAACTTATGGACTTATGTGTGAAATTCCAAAAAGAAAACGAGAAAAAATCCAAAAACGCAAACATGTTCGTTGTGGTAGAAATAGAAACAAAAATTAAGGTGTGTTCCAACTCTTAAACAAAAAAAAGGAACTACTAAAATAATAAATTACACTAGAAACCAGTAAAATTATATAATTCACATATTTAAAAAGTTAAATCGATTAAAATATTATATTAAGCAGAAACAAAAAATTCTGTGCGTCATTGGAACGCCCCACAGAAGTTTACTTTTTCAGAATGTTTGCGTTTTGGGTTTTCAGGTTAGGTTTAGTAATCTTGTAAAAAACCAGAGTCTATCGCAGACATTACCGGCGTGTTGCCGAAGGAAATTTTAACAAACATGTTTGGAAATTATTTAAGTGCTGACTTATGCAAACGATAAGCCTTGTATAGATCAGTTTGATGATTCTCTGATCCCACGTGTGCTACATCTGGATTAACTTTATTTTGTTCGTTTGTAATGTAACTCCCTCTGCAAAATATTCATCTCCATCAAGATGTCCATACTCAAAGTAGGCGAATTTATATGCTACATCATTATAATAACAATTTTATCGTCATCATTATAATAATCACCATCATTGTTATAATAATCACCATCATCAAAATATTCAGGTTGTATGATCTCAACACGTATAAAATTTGTCACTTGCCGGTCTGAGAACTCGCGAATGTTGTAAGGTTGACTACAAACATGGCAATTCTCGTCTATGTTTTGTTGATTTCTTTCCACGGAGGAACGATTTAAAGGCAAAATTTCAAGTAAATCTTCTTCCCTTCTCTTTTGTTGAGAAGCTGGGTATTTCGCCACCTCAATTACTGCCTGGACTCAATGAAATGAGTGTTGATGCAATTATTGGCTCTAATGCCATTCAAGCTGTTTCTCCGCATTAGTTTTTGTGAGTTGTTTTTCAATGAAATTCGAATTCTGTTGTGCATCAAGTTGCTTGCGAAGTCTACACTCTCCCGATCTCTGATTCTTGTGAAACTGAATTTTGTTGGGCCTCTATTTTTTGACGAAGTCTACATTCTCGCCATTTGTTTGTGTCTCGTGTTGGTTTTATTCAGTCTATACTCGCTCATTCTTTCAACTCTAGAAATTTCTGACAAATTTTGTTTGAAATGTAAAATTTTTGTTTGATATATCAAATTTTACTAGAAACTGATGGGCGACGCTCTCTATCAACCGAATATGATTCATACTCAACGCCCTCTCTCTATTAAGTTTAAATCAAGCGCACCTCAGCGCCCTCTATGATACAGGTTTGAGTCATACGCGAATCAGCGCCCTCTATCAATCAAATTTGATTCATTCGCGAATCAGCGAATCAATAATGATTCATACTCGATTGTTAGAGGGCACATAGTGGATGCATATGTGGTCGCTGTGTCGTAGTGGTAGTGCGTTGGACTGCTACGCAGAGTGTCCTGGGTTCGAATCTCGGCACAGGCAAAATCAAAAAGTAGAAAAAATAATTTTTCTACACGGCACCACCTCTTGGCAGGCAATGGCAAACCTACAAGAGTAAAAATTGCTATGAAAAACTTTTCACTTCGCCGTTCGGATTCGGCATTAAACTGTAGGTCCCTTCCATTCATGAAAAAATATAACACGCACAACGCACAACATGAGTGGATGCGAAAAGTTCGGCCTAGGCCCTCCATAGGCTGTTGTGCCATTAAAAGTAAGTAAAAAGTATGTGTACACACATAATCTTTTATACGCCACTTTCGCGTTTTTTTTTTAGTATATACTCACTCGCTCATTTTTTCAATTCTAGATACTTCTAAAGATTTTTGTTTGAAATGTTAAATTTTACTAGAAACTGATGGGCAGCGCCCTCTATCAAGCAATTATGTTTCATACTCAGCGCCCTCTCTCTATTAAGTTTAAATCAAGCGCACCTCAGCGCATCCATCATACAAGTTTTAATCATACGCGAATCAGCGCGCTCTATCATGTGTATATTAATATGCATCCTCATTTTCTTCATACTTGATTGATAGATGGCGCTGCCATTTATTTCCGTGACGACGAATATCTTTTACCCCCTCATAAATATAAAAACGATTCTAAATAAAAAGGTAAACTTCAAAAAAGAATATAGAACCAAAACCAGAAAAGTCATAAAATTCTTGCTTTCGGTAATATAAAATAAAGTTAATATAAAAAAATATAGTTAAGAACAAACAAAATTATTTTTTGATCAAAGTGACGAACTCATGTTTTCGTGATTTTATTTGAAACCCATAACAGCGTTGTAATTATCATCAACATCACATCGCATTCATTGAGTCATTACGCTTGTATTCGCTTGAATTAATGAAATAAACTTGAATTAAAGCAATTAAAATAGTGTTAACAATAAATCTTATATGTTGTATGCGCCCAATTTTCCTTCATTTTTTTATTCAAAATTAAGTAAACAATATATTGAAAGATTTACTTACACAAAAATTCGTGTTTGATTAGGGAAAAATTTTAATTTTTTGCGGAAATAATTTTGCAAATTTTAATTGTACAAAAATATAATAAGTTCTTTTTGATTTTGTTTTTAATGAAATAACAGCAAGAACTAAGAAATACTTTTTATTTAATTTTAATATAAACAAAAATTATAACAAGGAAAACTTGAGTCGATCCAAAGTTGAAATTTCAACATAAAGATTCTACTTAAAATCTTATAAAAATTTTTGAGTAGGTTATTCGGAAATAAAAGTGTTTTATTTTTAAATTTGAATTTTAACGAACATTCGCAGTTGTGATGCAAAAACAAAAAAAACACTAGCGCAATACTAATACTAACTCAAATGGAAATATGTATTAGTATTAGTATAAAGAAAATTAAGGGTGGCAATGTTGAAGAGACAGAGAGATAGAAAGCAAATGCACGTCAACCACAGACACAGAGATGAGAGATCATTCATGATCATGAGAGAGTTGAAACGATAAAGAAGAAGAAGAAGAAGAAGAAGCCGAAGAAGTTCGCGCTCTTTAGCTTATCAACAACAGCCACTCAATTCAATTTTTAAACTTGCCTTAAACTTGTTTCTATCGCGTATCGTTTTAACATTTCTTTTGTTTCGCTATATAAAATTCAGTTAAGCACACAATCGAGAAGCACGCACACCAATGCAATGTGCTAAGTTTAAGCGCTGCTTTCATTGAAGATGCTCGCGCTCACGAACGCCCAGGTATACAAAGCTGATGACGTTGTACTTATAACTATCATCAAAAGCAGCAACAGTACTCTGCTCGTATGCACACACACACACACACACACATGTCCAGTAACTCCAACGCACACTAACACGGCCGCTGAGACACATACAGCGTATACTAAATTTTTGTTTGTTTCGATCTTGAAGATTGATTTTGCAGGCTTAGTTTATATTGCAAAGTTTCATGCTGAACGTCTTCAGTTCTCACAGATCGGTCCAAACGGTACGGTCTAAAGTAAAATATTAAATAAATAAACAATTGTAATTTAAATTTAGTTAGCTTAAAGAATTAAAGAAAATAAAAATTTAATAAAATCAAATAATAAGAAATCATTTTTAAGAAGATTTGTGTAACCAAAAAGGATATTTACACATTAACATCAACACACATACACATACAAAAATATATATACACACATAAATGGATTATTCAAAGTGACTCTAATATAAAGTTTAAATAAATATATATAAGCAATTCCATAGAAAAGAAAAAAACAATATAAAATAAAAGGAACAATTACAGCGAACAATTTGAAATGTGTTGAGAAAAGTGTTGTTTTTTCATTTTCATTTTGATTATCTTTTCTTTTTTTTTGTTGAAACTTAAAACAATAAACTAATCTTTTTCATTTAATTTTACTTTTTTTTTCTTACTTTTCTTTATTTTAAGATTTTTTATTAGATCGAATTGAACTATTAGAAAAATAATTTATTTGAAAACAAAGTAATTTGTTGTCTTGCTAAAATGACGCGTGCAGTTATTTGCGTGGTGAGTGTTTCTTTCGTTTGTTTATTATTTATTACAATACAAGAATATAATTTAAAGTTTTTAATAACCAATAATAATAAAAATTATTATTATATTGTGCTGCTTTGGCAATAAAGCAAGGATAAAGATTTGGTTATGTGGATTTGCAAATGACCTGAAAAACTAATTGCCCTTAGTAATAGAGAAGATAAAGTCGATAATTAAATTTTACTAGTTAACTATCGATACATTTTAATATGGGGAAAATGTCAAAAAAATATTTTATTGAAGTTAAAATCGACTTTATTATCTGTATTACTAAGTGTCAATATCTTTAAGTTTACCGTTAGATCTCTAGAACCCTCTCTATCTAACTGGTTTCCAAGCAAAGTTAAAGTTCATAGAAATCCTTAAGAATCCAGTCCATGACTGCATCTTCTTTTTACTTCTTTTAATGGCACAACAGGCCACGGAGGGCATAGGCCCAGCTTTTCGCATCCACCATTTGTACATGAATGAAAGTTAACTACACTTTTATGCCGAATCCAAACAATCTACTCTTAGTAGGTTTGCCATTGCCTGACAAGAGGTGGTGCCGTATAAGTAAATATTTTTTTTCCTTTTTTTCCGATTTTAACTTTGCCGAGATTTGACACTCTTCATAGCAGGCCAACACACTACCAACTACGCCACGGTGACCCTGATTGCATCAGTCTCTAAATTTGTTGTAGATGGCAACTGTATTTTGTTCACTTTTTACAAGTTAGAAGAGCATAAAGGATTACCTCGATCGCAAGCTCATAAAATTGAATTATGTGGAAAATGTTGAAATTATGTAAAGCCTCCTCTAGAGTGTTCTACGTTATTGGTTTCCCTGGAGAAATAGAAGCTGGCGAAAATTCCTTTGAGTTCCAGCTATAATTGCATCATTCCTGCATTTATTACAGCTGCCGTAGTTATGTAGAATTTATTGATATTTGAAGATAGATAGTGAAGGACATGATTAAGATTATGTGAATTTAAAAATCATTTAAATCGAATTATATGCCTGCCTACATAAATTTATTAAAGGAATTTCACAATAAAAACTCAGCGAATGTTTGAGTGGGAAGCTCAGCATTCTGGACACAGCTTAAGCTAACTTATCCTTTCATCTAAATATGTATGTATGTACAATGTATGTATGTAACAGGTATAATATTTTAGATAATGGAAAAGTGACCCTTCTTCACAATATCACTGGATTGACACAAATAATTTGCTCCCTTCAGATATTTGACTTCTAACATTTCAAGCACATGAACTTTTTCCTTCGCCAATATCATTGAAAAGATTTTGTTTTTTTTGTTTTGTTTTGCGTTTGTAAGTGCTGATTTCACTATCAATATTAAATATATGGAAATATTTAAATACATATATTTATGTACATATGTACATACATACTATTATTACTCATTAAGAAAATTTAATGACTCTTTTCTTTTTTTTTTTTTTGCGACAAAAAAATCGAAAATCTAAATAGTCAAAGCAACTAAACAAATAATTATTGCAAACAAACACAACGAGCTATTATTTTCTTGTAGATTTCATTGCTGCATTATGTTGCCAAGTGTGTGTTGAGTAAATGTTGCTAATAAAAACATTACGCGGCGCAGCATATCAGGCATGACTGAGTATTTTATGTTTAAAAGCCTCTGAGTTTGAGTGGGGCAATAAAACTTTATGCTTTGTTTATTTGATTAGAGTTTAGAAGCCACAGCTGATCTCAGGTCAGTGTTGATGTTAACAGAAAATATAGAATATTAAAAGAAATACTAGGACTAAGCAAAGCTTATCATGTTGAAGTAAATGGAAAATAAAATAAGTATTGGAAAAAATTAGGAAATCCTTAAATATTTCAGACTATAATTCGCTTACATAGCCAAGCAGCTTTGAGTGTCAGAACTTTTGGTTACCAATGCCCATAAACGCCACGAGGTCACTCCGTTATTGTAGTCTATTCCTTTGTGACCGAGTCATACATAGTCCAGGCAAATATTTAGCATGAAATTGCTTTTTAAAAATCTGATCATTTTCTAATTGCAATTTTTATGCTTCAATTATTTTTACAGACTTTCAGTGACTTGAATATTTGAAATTCAAAAGTTCCATACATATTAATGTCTCACAAAAATTATTATATTATTTTACTTAGACTTTCCAAATAAGCGAATTTCCAGTAGTATAATAAATTTAAGTTATTTTTTTTACTAACTAGCATCTAACTGTTCTTGCATACCAAAATAACAAAATCAGATTCAGAACAATGCAAATGTATTTTATTACCCCATAAAAGATGTCAAAAGTTGCCAAAAGTTGCCAAATGGTACATAAAAAAGTTGTTTACTTTATACTATGTACTTTAGGTGGAAATTTTTTTGAAAAAAGATGAAGGTTATTCATTTTATTTGGAGAGTCTGAATACAATGCATACTTAAATCCGGTTTACGCTATAGAAAGCATTTCCCTGTTCATTGCTTATTGAAACATTTGATAATTTATTTTTATTAATATTATATATATTTAACACAAAAGAAGAGTGTCTGAACTTTTATATATATATCAAAGTCATTTCATTTTTGAGTGTTGCGTTAAGGCTTAAAGTCTTGCTTTTCGGGTTTCTTTTGTTACCATTTTCAACCTTTTTTGTGGCATAAAAGAAGCCACAATGTAAATTAGTAACATCGTTATGCAAAAATCACAAACAAAAAAATTCATTTTGTTTATTAGTTTATATAATAACCGCATACCTTAACCGCTTACCTTAACCGCCGCTTTTGGCTGTCAATCTGCGAAGAAATTCACCGTTAAATTGTTATAGTTTAGCCACACCGTTTTTTCTGTTTCTTAGTGAGGTTTCTATGGTATAATTTCTTTAATGATATTTTGATGTTTAATTGATCTCTTAATTGCGTTAAGAATCAATAAACAAACATTTGAAAACTACTTTAGAATTTTATATGCCAGGATTGATCCTGGAACATGATTTTCTAATATGTCGGTATACTCTCACAAGTTCATTGCAGAAGATTCAAATGAACTAACTTAATTTCCAAGAGTCATACATGTGAAGAAACTTTATGAACTGGAACGGGATGTTATGCTAACCCTAGACACAAGCTTATGTACTTACTCCCTCTATCTCTCTCTCTCTCTCTCTCTCTCTCTCTCTCTCTCTCTCTCTCTTTCTCTCTCTCTCTCTCTCTCTCTTTCTCTCTCTCTCTCTCTCTCTCTCTCTCTCTCTCTATCTCTCTCTCTCTATCTCTCTCCCTCTCTATCTCTCTCTATCTCTCTCTATCTCTCTCTACCTCTCTGTCTCTATATTTCTCCTGACAATGGTGTAAATGAAGGCTCTAGAGCTAGAATAGCTAGAAATTTATGTATGTCTCGAAAAAAAAATAATTAACATTTAAAACTTAGCAATATTTTAAATTAAAATATTTGAATAGGTATAAAGATATTTAATATAATTTTAAATATATTTTTTTTTTTTTTTTTTTTTTTTGTCAAAGAAAAATTAACCTCTTTAATCGTGACCAAAATTATTTAAAATCACGTATTTGAAAATATCAATAAGTAAAAAATCACAACAATTCAATTTCAAGGACATATTCATTGGTTTTTATAGATTTGGTTAATTTTGCCTTATTTTTTTGCACTTGATATACTTTGGTAAAATGTGTTAACTTATAAATAATTAATGTTAGTTTTCACTTAGGTGTCAATGCATTTTTTGGCTGTTAATTGATTAACTTGAAACTGATATGAATTGGGTTTGGTTTATGCTCGAATGAATCATAGCTATTTGCTATCTTTTTCAAAATAGAAATTGTTTTGAGGAATTTCAGAGTTATATTAAATATAGTACATACAATTTTATTATTGAATTATTTATTACTTAATACTATGTTTAATTTGGTTTACCACTGAATAAACTGTTTATTGATGGAGGTCATATCCATTCTGCATTAAATTTAGAAGAAATCTTTGAGTAAAGTTTTATATATTTGATTGTTTTAATTTTTCTGATTAAAGTTGATAAGGTTACTCTGGATGAGATGAGATGAACCACGGCCATACCTCACTACCTTTACAAAAGCTCTCTTTGCAATCCTTCACTGGATACCAACTTCACTTTCACCCAGTGCAACATCTCGCTGGTCAAGATCGGAAGTGGGACATGCCAAAATTCATATCCGATAAATGTAGACTATATAAGCTCTACTCTGAATCTAAACCACAAGTTTTCCATATCTCCACAGGAAAGTAATAGATGAAAGATAAAGTAGTCACTGGAAATTCTATAGACATCTCTTCAGATACTCGTTATTCTAAAGTAGAGGAAGATCAGTTGCAGCAATTACTCTAGCAAACTAGATCTCAAACTCCCCTTCCATCTTCCTGACCATTGCACCATCTTTCAGGCGGAAGTAATGGCAATTTATATATCTCAGTGGCTTATTTTTAAAGATTTATTCTGAATGAATCTTTGTATATATAAACTGACAAACAAGCACTGGCAATCAAGGCACTGGCTGTTGATTTCACTACATCACAGCTTTTTCTTCTCTCAACAATATGTTGAGTCATTCACAGGCCCACTAATACTGGGTAACTGCACATATGGCATTTGTAGGCAACTGCAAAGTTCCTGGGTACCAGAGCTCACTTGTGATATTACCATACTTACCTGAACCACATTGAGCCTGGCCACCACACGAAAGCAATTATGCTGGGTAAAACCGAATTTCTTAGACGATATTTTATGCCAGGCAGTGACCTGATGCAAAGAGGCTACATCATACTACATGCGTAATTGCTATTGTGCAGCAGCTGCTCAACCTTAACAGAAACTCCATCAGCACAGCGACTTCGGTGCTCATGGGACACTGTTAAATAAGGAGGCATGCTGCAAGATTAATCCTTCCATTCAACAACTTCAATCGAGGTTGTGCCTCGAAGCTGAAAAATTAAACAGTCCTACACTTCCTGCCCATCTCTCGAAAAGAAGCGAATAATACTCCTAAGCTCACCCTTCTTTACTAGTCTGCCCGAGCTTTCAAGTAAATGGGGCAGTCTCGCCACACTGTGGTGTCACAACGAACCATTAATTGTACTTTCATACAGAATGCTGCCACTTCAATCTCACCCATTGAAGTAAATCGATTCTTTTGACTTGTAAATATATAGTAGATCAACTTTTATTTCTATTAATTTTTTATATAACTGCAAATTTCTCATAATTTACATTCAAATATTTTGAAAGCTTTTACCGCCTTCTCAATAAAATTATATGCATTACACTTCAGTAAACATCGGTTTTATATAAACCGGTGTTAATTTGCAAAAAGTCATATAAATAATATATAATAAAAACGGTGGTGATGATAGCACACAAAAAAACAGCAAAAAACAGAAATATTTGCATGTTTTAAATTATCCACAGTTGCGTGGCAAATTAAATCATAATCTCCGATGCACGCACAATACACATGTAAATTTTCAATAAATATTTGAGTAATAAATTCCGATTTCGACATGACAAATATACAACGACATATCTAGGCTTTAATTAAAATATACATATGTATTTTACATAGTACAACAGAAAATGCAAATGTTGCAAAATTAAATTATTTCCTCTCCAGATACAAATTATACGCCAATAAAAAAAAAGGAAGATGTTATCCAAAATACTTTTTAACACTAATTAAGCTTCTTAAATTTTTTTTTTGTTTTTTTTTTTTTTTGTTGTTGAAAGCAAAAGCGCATTTAAAGCACGTGTTTGTAAATACTCGTCGCTGTAACAAAAAAGTGTGGCACTTTTGAACATAAACTAGTGTTAATAAAGCACTCAAGATTAAAATCTCAATAAAAAAGAATTAAATTCATAGACAGAAAATGCAGTAGCTTAAAAATGTCTGTAGATGAGCAACACAAGCACACACACACAAAAAGGTTTATGACCTTAAGTGTAGATAATAACAAATTCTTCGAAAATTATGTACGTGTTGAAATTATTTTTTGGTGGGAATTAAATTTTTTTTTTTTTTTTTGTCTTTAGATTTTAAGAATATTTTTTTTTAATGAAATTTTCGCATGATATTTTATCTTTCTGTTTTGTAGGTGTCTTAAGCCTCTTAAAACTTGTTGTATTTTCTTCGCTTACGCTTACGCTTATTTTTCTGCACGAAGCACGTAATTTGCTTTTGGCTAATTTTGTTGGATAAAATGTGTGTATAGAGCGAAGGAGATATTAATCTTGGGTTAACACTTTGTTGTTATTATTATTTGCTATGGTACAAATAATTTAAAAAAAAATGCCTTAAAATGCAAAAGAATCGCGTACAAGTAGAGACGTGATAACTACACATTGAATTCCTTGATTCACTTACATGTACCTAGATATTTTTAAACCAAGATTAACACTAAAGATAAACGTTGATTTAACGTTAAGTTTTTGATGTTCTTGTTGTTGAAAGAAATGATAATTATTTGTGTTATAACAATTCTCTTTCCTTACTTACATACATATGTACTTAAATGTAAAATGTAAAAATCATAAACATATATAAGTAGTGCATATCTTTATAAGACGTGCATACTTTGTCAGAATTTGTAAGTAGTAACTGTTTTATAGAAGAATATTACTCATACATATTAGTCGCTATTAGCACTATAGTACTTAATACAGATATGAAATACTTACAATGTACAAAAATGTACCTATGTATATACACGTGAATATTTTATAATTACATTTTTAGTCACATAATATTTTTATTGAAAATGTATTTATATTCATGTGCATAATTCATGCATATCTCTGTGACTTTTCTCAATTTTAGAAGTAAAAGTAGATAAGTTAGATGAACTAATTTATCTAATACTAAGTATTACCTATGTGCATATTTTATATTTTGGATACAATTTTTGTAGTCGTCGTGACTTAGTTGGTAGTGCACTGGCCTGCTACGCATCGACACCACCTGTTGGCAGGCAATGACAAACCTACAAAAGATAAAATTGCTTATTAAATCTTTTCACTTCGCCGTTCGGATTCGACATAAAACTGTAAGGGATCTACATGTACAAATATCTTCATGTACAAATATAAGGAGTGAGATCGAAAAAATCGGATAACTTTGAAAGACCACTGCTTTGAAACTCTTCATTGGAGAAATTCTGATGAAATACAATCACATGTTTTTTGACTTGTGAACTTTCAGTTGAGTCATGGCATCGGAAGTGGAAAGACGCGATTTAGTTGTTGAATCATTTCGAGAAAATCCGCAGTAGAGCCAGAAAACCATTGCAAATAAGGCGAACGTAGCACAAAACACTTTCTCGATGAGTCTTAAAAAATTTAATACAGACTTAACAGTTGCTAGAAAATATGGTTCTGGAAGGAAATGCGCACAACATACTTACTTTTACTTTTAATGGCACAACAGCCCATGGAGGTCCTAGGCCGAGCTTTTCGCTTTTCGCATCCACTCATGTTGTGCGTGTTATATTTGTACATGAATGGAAGGGACCTACAGTTTTAATGCCGAATCCGAACGGCGAAATGAAAAGCTTTTCATAGCAATTTTTACTCTTGTAGGTTTGCCATTGCCTGCCAAGAGGTGGTGCCGTGTAGAAAAGTTATTCTTTCTACTTTTCTTTTGATTTTGCCTGTGCCGAGATTCGAACCCCGGACACTCTGCGTAGCAGTCCAAGCGACCATCACAACATAAGTGGATGCAAAAAACAGTACTTTTTTCTTTAATTTAACAATAATTTTAAAAACTCATATTTAAAAATTGTGTATCTGTGGAGCCGCCCTTCAGAAGTTTACTTCTTCAGACCGATTTCGTTTCGTGTTGTCAGGTAAGGTTTAGTAATTTTGAAAAAACTAGAGTCTATCGCAGACATTATAGGCGTAGCCGAAGGAATTTTTAACGAACATGATTTGAGATTGTTTATGTGATGATTTATGCAAACGAAAGGCCTTGTATAGTTCAGTTTGATGATTCTCTGATCCCAGGTGTGTTACATCTGAATTAACTGTATTTTGATCGTTTGCATTTCCAATGCACGCAACGCGCTCTAGAAAATCATCATCTCCATCAAAATATTCATACTCAATCGAATATGATTCATACTCAGCGCCCTCTATCAATCGATTATGAATCATACGCGAATCAGCGCCCTCAACCAAATCGATAGAGGAGTCCTCTATCCCTAGTGCATAGTGGATGCATATGGGCTGCCCATGATTTGTGTGTATATACATATGCATCCTCATTCCTGTCATACTTGATTGATAAAGGTCGCTGCCCCTCATTTCCATGACTATTTCCCATTTTGCCACGATAATCTTTTACCCCCTCGTAAATATAAAAACTATTATAAAGAAGTAAACTTCAATATTAGTAAGTGTGCATATTTTTGTGTGATGTGCATATCTCTGCAAATGCGAGACATTTAGATGAACATTAAAATAGCATAACATATATATATATAACCCAAATATGTGCATATTTTCATTGATCGTTCTATTTTCGCATATCTATCGTGCATATTTAAATAGTATATAAACGAATGCATATTTTTTTCAGTGGAGTAAAATAAGTTTTTACAAATTTCCTTAATATTAGCTTGAATGCAATTGTATTCATTGAACATTCTATAAAATTCTATGCACACAAAAATACATACATATGTTATTTGTCATGTATATTTTACTAAATAGGTTCGGCAGTTTCATATGTTTTCTTTCTTTAATGAATTAAACAAAACGTGCATATTTTAAAAGAGCATGCGTATTGCATTCTATGTATATATATTTTTTGTTTTTATTGATAAATCGGTTTTAGTACAAAAACTAAATGAGCCAAATGGCATGTCTAACGAAAAACCTTTATGCACATGTACACTCGTGCTTATTTCAAATTAATTTATAATTGTTGAGTGGATTGAACGACTCTCCATATCTATTAAATGAATTATGCATTAATGTTCCCAGTCGCATTTCTAGAAACCTCATATCTTTCAAGTTAAACCTCTGTAAAACAAATTATGCACTGTTTGACCCTGTGCATTGTCTGTGCGATGATTTGAATAATCTTTACATGTGGGCTAGATAGATGTTTGTATCCCCGTTCATACTTTAAAACAATCATTGCTGTCTAACTTGAATTAACTGGTGTGCCACGCAGCTGTTAATAAGCCAAATCTAGAGCTGCTATTGACGTTCCCACCTATATTAGCGGAAAGCATCACAGTGCGGACTGTGATTATTTCGGTCAACGGTCATATAGACTCTATAATATAGAGCGGGAAGAAATTCAACTGGGATTCGTCGAAAAAAACAAAATTAAAAAAAGAAAAAAAGGGAAGACAATGCTTATAAAAAAAAAAAATATGCCTGTAACTTATACCAAATTTTGATATGTATATCTCTCATTTATAGTTTTTCTGAAGCCAAGATTAGCAATTAAGATACAATTGATAGCTCAATTAAATAAAACAAAAGTTATGGTGGTAATTCTATTGGATTTTAGCACATTTTTTAATATTTGACTATAAAAAACTCGATTAGGGTCAAGTAAGTTATTTTGTTCAATGACGTACCATAAAACTGCTTAATATGTACATACAAAGTTTGGCAGGCAAGTTTAAACTGTCCAAATTGTTAGACAATATATAAACCAAAAAAAAAAGTGTTAATATTATAAAAAAAAATTGATTTTCAAATCAAATTCAATAACAATTCAACGTATAATAATACAAAGCAAACATTTGTTAAGCAAAAGTATAAATTTTTTATTAAAAAAAAAATTATATAAAAGAGTTAAAAAAAAATGATAAAATATTTCAAAGGTTAAATTTTAATTATTATTTTTATATTTTATTATTATGCAAATGAAATTAATTGATGTATTAGGCCTGTCTTTTCCATTGTATACATTCATTCTGACGAACTTGTTTCCTTGAAAATCACAAAATCACATGAAATACATTTCACTTTCAATTGTGTACAACTTTAAAATGCCAAAGATTCATTCTTCAATCTTAAATCCTGATTAAAGCATATTGATATTTATACATACATTCATACATACATACTTATTTATTAGTTAGTTAGTTAGTTAGTAGCATTTTTATTCGATGACATCAGTTCTCAAATTGTCTTATTGTTTTATGTTTTGGGTTTTGCTACCAAAATAAAATGTTACTTCATTTTAAATTAATTTCAATAAATATTGTATTAAAGATAAGCTTCATTATCTTTAATTTGATTTCAAAGAAATGTTTTGTTTTGCAGAGACGCACACAACAAAAAACCGAAGAAAAAAAAGGTTAAGACAAAAAACTTAAACTTGCTGAACTTGTCGACACTCATTTTTGTCTCCACTACCAATGGCAACTATTTTCGTTGTTGTTATTGTTTTAATAAATATTCCCAAAATTCGCATAGTTTTAACTGTTTATTATGCATATACCAGCAAAACAGAAAACGAAATTAATTTATTAAATTGATTAATAAAACCATCGCTCATGGTAGCAGCTACATCATTAACTGGTAATCAATTTTTTAATTTCTTTAATTTTTTTAATTATTTGTTGGTTTTTTTTTTTTTTGGAGTAGTTTTGTTTTAATTTGTGAATTTATTCTTTGCTCTATTTGACACTTGGTGTTGTGCTTACTTTTGTTTCAATTCCTACTGGGTTTATTTAAAGTTCACATATTCACAAGTCAACTCATTCATTCAATCATAAATCTATTCTTAATGGCCTTTTAAGAGTTGAAGACTTAAGAAAAGGAAGTAACAGCAGCAAAGAGCATAGAGTAGGAGGAGGCTTAAATTCAGTAAAACGCTGTGTCACCTTTAATTTCGTTTGACACGCACACACCACAAGAAACAATTACTTTCTTGTGTGTTATTAATATTAATTAGGTCTAACTATTATAATTTAATACTGCGCTATATGTGTTAAAACAAAAACAATATACCTAAACCCAAATTAAGTAAATAAAAATAAAAAAAATAAAAAATTAAGCACTCGTAAATAAAAAGAAAAATCACATAAAATACAAAGTAATATAAAAGCAAAAATAAACAAGTAAACAAAAAATTTTAAAAACAAAAACAATATCTTCTGGTTATTGCCTTTGTAAAAATAATGTCTTTGTTTTTTGTTTTTACTATAGGCCTCTTTTTAACGCCTATAACGCTTTTTATTTATTTGTCTAGCTTCACCTGCCGCCACTGCTGCTAGTGCTTCTTGTTAGTTAATGTCAACATCTCGCACACATTTGCATGAATTTATGCAATTGTTTTTGTTGATGTTGTCTCAAAAATGTTGCTACCATGTTTATGTTTATGTGTGTGTGTTTTTTTTTCTCCCTCCTTGTGTCCACCAACTATTTTTGGTATACTAATGTGTGTGTCTGACTTTATCTTTGTTTTGCTAGTACGTAATTTGATGTTTTGTACAATATAAAACTTTCAAAATTATGAATTCATTTCGTGCATAAAATTTAAATTTTATCACAATAAATTTTTATTATTTTATTTTTTAAATACTTTAAAGTATTTCGTGTTATATTGTAATTTATATGCATATGTATGTATAATACCTGTGAATGTGGACATATTGGATTTATTATGTATAAATGCGGATACAATAATTTCGTTATTACAAGCCTAAGACATATTTTTATTAATGCTAATTTATTGTTTATATTTACTTCATCTTTTGTTATAAGGTGAGAAAAGAATTTCACCAATATTTTTACTTAACTGGTATTTCCCTCATATGGACAATGTATAAAAAGTAATGTGCATATTTAATTTTTTCTGTTATATTACAAATTTTTTGATGACTTTTTTTTTACTTTTCTGTTAGTATACTTAATTAGAGAGTATAAACAAAACTTGAAGAGATTAAGAGTGTGTTTTTATAATCACCTACATCAAAAATGTGGTGTATTGGCATAGAAAAATGGCCAATGACTATCAACTTCCGAGTACATGCACGCGCATATACAGTTGTTGTTTGCGTCCAGAGACACAGAACGATCCATCGTAATATCACATATTCCTCTATAATCGCACATATTTTATGATAATTGTGTAATTGCCAAGCCTTTCTTATAAATCTTACAAAAAAGTATCGTGTCATTAAAACACAAAACATTTATTATTAGTCCCCAAAGTGGGACCCTTTCGAAGTAATCCAATCAACAAAGCATTTTTCACAGTATCGACTTCAGTTTAGTTTTAGTATTTACCGGAATCACCTGCAGTTCTTCTATCGACTGAAAACGGGTGCCTCTAAATGGTAATTTGAGTTTTGCAAAGAAAAAAAAGTCAGCCACCGGAGCCATATCAGGTAAATACTGTGGTTGTTCAATGATGATTTGTTGAGTTTTTGGTCACAAATTCGTTCACAATGATTGTATTCTTTCCATGAGTATTCTTTCCACAAACTTGACCTTTTTCGACGAATTTGCTCTTGCAAACCCCGCATAAAGCCCAGATAATATTCTTTATTTACCGTCTCATCTTCTGGCAAGAATTACGAGTGCACAAAATCGGGATCATCAAAGCAAATAGTCAACATTTCCGATCAGAGCGAGGAAAATCTTCCACCACATCTAGACCACTTTTGAATGCACTGTACCACATATGCCCTTGATTTTGATGAAGTCGATTCACTGTAAACATTCTATAACATTTTGGCACACAAAACTCCATTTGCAATAGAAAATTTGAGATAAATTCTTTGTACGATATTTTTATTTCATTGTAAACATCGCAAAACACACTTGAGGTGAACTGACAAAATCGAATCGAGCATTGTAAACTCATTAAATAACAGATTGCGCTCATACTATTAACACACTTCAGGATAGAGAACAGTGGTGCCAACTTAGCGACTAAATCGCTATAAGTGGGCTTTTTAAATGATAATTTCCTGGTGTCTTTTTGACAGAATGGATATTTTTTTTTCTGCATAAAAATAAATCATTTAGTGCTTAATTTCTAATTTCCCATGTATTATTTTTAGTTTTTTCTTTTTGTAAACTGCTATAGTCTCACCTAAAGTTTATACAAAGACTGGTTTTAATGCAACAGGCAAGAAAATATTATCACAAAATTACTTTTGTACAATGTCACACAATATAATTAATAAATATATTTACTATATAAATACATGAATCTTTGTTTCAAAGAAATTAAAATCGTAATATAATTTATTAATTTGTTATTTTATTTTCTGTTTCTTTTTAGGTGAGTAATTAAAAATAAATAAAAAACTTCAACTGGTATACTATATAACAATCAGGTATTTAAAAAATTCGAACACCAAAGATATTAAGACAACAACCAGAAATGTGAAAATATGTATATATGTAATCATCTTAACAAGCACAGCCAAAAATTTGCTATTTTAATCAAAAAACAGGGGGAAAAAAACATTTCATGGTCAAAAGGATTACAAAAGCCGTTGTCAAAACTCCTCAATAACTTGAAAGAAAGAAATAAAGAAAGAAGAACACCAACTGTGCTCATGCCTTGCATGAGTAAAAACAAATTATAGACCACGTTTTAAGTAACAATTAACGTTATTCTTTGCACACACACGCACTCGTTCACTCAAAAATTGTCATTAAGGCCATCGCATAAAAAGTGCAGACAAAACGTTGAGTGTATTTCACTTCTACGTTTTTTTTTTTTTAAATGCTTTAGGGTGTGCGCTTATTTATTATCATATTTTTTTGTGAGCTTGAAAGTCAAAAAATGCAACGTTTCGACCTTCAATGTATATGAGAGTTTCAATTTAAACAAGCTATATACTCGTACATACATACAAAAAAAAAACAAAACAAACAAGAAACAAAAAAAACAAAAAACCAAAAACCAAAATGAAGATGAAGATGAAGAAGTAAAAGATGAAGCTGCTAGTTATAGTACATACTTATTGAGCAAAAAGAAGTTTTGGTAGCTGCAGTTGAAGCTGTTGAGCTTCAAGCAGCTGTTTCACTGTTGCAATGAAACCGGTTTTATGCATCAAAAAACGCCACCACTATTTTATGTATCGTGTGCCTGTGTCTTAATTGCATACAGCAGTTACAATTAAGTAAATTATGCGTACGCAAATAAAAAAATTTAAAATTTTAATTCTTTTTGTCAATTATCTGCAGTAGTTAGTGACTAACAATGTACTCTACCAAATAGGTAGATGTGGCAAGGGGAGAAGAGACATTCATATTTAGAATAGAACTATCAGGCTCTTGCATGTTTGCGAAATCCAATAACTTAAGGTGCTCAAAGAAAACTGGAAGCAAACAAAGCTAAAGTTGAGACACTCTTGAGAAAACTACAATCGTAAAACATCCGACCTATAATTGGTAAAATTAGACAAGAGTAAACCAGAAATAATTAGAAAACAAATCAATGAGTTAGAGCTAGAAAAACTGTTAGAAAATTTTAACATTTATAAGACATAAGACAACGAAAAACTGTGTGAATGGACATAGTTTAAGGTCTCAGGCAGTTTAGGGTACAAAATTAAAAAATAAATGGTATATAGAACAGGGTGGCATGTCTGTTTGTCTGTTTCAATATGTAATACCCATTCAGTGTAAATACTTGAAAAAATTCTTGTAATGACAATTCTCGGTTACCTTTTCCAATATGAGTAGCTTATATGAATTATTGAAACACAAAGATTTACCACTAAGATCACTAATGAGGAGCCATAGCTGGTACCGAAATATTTTTGTTAAGGCCTTCATTTAGCCTTTTTAATACACTAGATATAATCTCAAAAGATGAAAACAAATTAAATAAAAGAAGTTTATCATTCTCTCAAAGGAAATAGGTACCAAGTTTCATTCATTTGATTGTCCAGACATAGTGGCTACTAAGCGAATGAAAGTGTACCAAGGTTTTGTTGAAATTAAATTAACAAAGCAAAACTTAAAACTTAGACAGAGAACAGAAGGAAACCCTGGAAGTGAATATAACTTAGCACAAGAGTTGTGTTCCGGTTTTGATCCAAACCGAACCACTGTTTGAAATGACAATTAGTTCAGAGAGTCTGTGAGCCACTAAACCGAATGATATTGCAATATTTTTGTTGGTTCATATTACTGCTTTATAGCAAGCAAATCGGTGTACACGCAGGAGCCCACTAAAACCACTTTCAACTTGAAGATAATTATTTCAAAAAATATTAATTTTATAAGAAACAGTGTCTTTCTGTATACTGGGTATAGAGTTTTTTTGATTGCGCCTCAACTCAACAATACTCACTATTTAATATTCTGAAATATTTGTTAATCTTTAACACTAACGCTTTAGTTACTGCAATTGCGTTCGTTTGTTCTGTCTAGGCTTTAAGCTTTTAATTTATATAAATTATGCAATCTCTGTTAATTTAAAAACCCATACCCATATCAATTTTGGTATTCACATGCCTGTCACAGTCATATGCACACATATGTATGATTATTTCTGTAAGTCTGTCCGGCCTGTCTATCCAACTGACCGATGGTTGTTGACCTTGCGTGTTTTAGCCAATCTTGAATGGAAATAAAATTTATGCGTTTGCATTAACCAAAAAAAAAAAAAGCAAGAGATATTTTGTTTCTTTCATAAAAACAACAACAAAAAATACCTAAAAATTGTGTAGAATTCTATGTAAAAATTGTTAGACTTTTTTCTCTCATGATTTAAAGACTTAAGCTTTAAAATAAATAAAAAAAATTTCATTCATTTAAATGCACTTGCACTAAACATAATAAAAACTTTAGATCTTCAGCATTTTACATGCTTCTTTATCACTGTGCCAGTGATTTAAATCACCATCAAATGGATTTGGGAGTTATTGTAAAGTGTAAAGCGCTGGCAACGCTTAATTTAAACAAATTGTTAAAATGTCATAAAAATCATTATTTGCTTGTGGTGGGATTGTGTTGCTGGGCACTTCACAGTGAAATAAGTATTTACTTACACCAACAGATTGTAATTAAAATTTAAAAATTTGCATCTATGATATTACGGCTTACATTGTGTGGCACACAATGACTTTTCTACTAAAATTGATTATTGGGATATAATTTATTAGTATGCAAGTAACCCACTTGTAATAACATTCAAATTTTACTGCATATGTATGTATAATGGTACTTAAATCTATTATTATAAATGTCATCAGCTTTTCAAATCAATTTAAAATTTATTAGTTAAAAGAAAACAATGACTTACTTCATCGGCTAAATCTTTTCAAAACTTCAAAAGCCAAGTTATAGTTAGTTAGGCTAAGAGCGAAAACTCAAATAACCTTCACCCCACTCTTTAAACCACTAATACACAGTCAGAGGTAATGTTTACAACCTCTTCGTGATCTCGACACATTTCTGATCAGAGCAACTTAGTAGTCAGCAAGGGCTTTCTTTGCTTTAACTTACTGCCAAGTTTTGAATAATAGTCAACGTTTAAGCACCTACTAGTTTATGAGTGACTTTCTGTCACTTCATCAGTGAAATATTTATTTTAAAACTTCAAACATCACAAATCACTCACAAAGTTCACGAGAATCACGTTTTCCAGTTGTCAGTTTATTTATTTACTTAGTTTTATTTGTTTATATGGTACTTATGTAAATACTGCATACATGGGGAAAAACGTGCACACAAATATTTGAAAAAATGTATAAATTATTTTATTAATGACGAATTACGCATATTGTGTTTATTTGCTTTTGCCTTAATGCTCTCAAATTAACACTAACGAAACTAAAAAAAAATCTAATTGCGAGCAAACAAATCAATACAATTTGCAAATTTCTATTTGTTAGAAAATGAAATGTTGTAATCTCATACAACATTGTTGCTCAGCTCTACGAATATTTGTCTCTGCTCAAGTTTATCCCTAAAATATTTAGAATATTTTATGTAATTTTTTAATTAAGCTGAAATTGCTAACAGCAGTGATTCTTCTTAACAAATGGACTTAAAATGTAGATTCATATGTAGATATGTAGATCTTCTACTACTCTAAAACAGTTAGTCAAATCGTTCCTGATCTCAATAATCTTTTACAAACTTCCAGATATGGATTCGTGCACCAATTTTTAACCCTAGTGGTCATAACCCATATCCCAAATTACATACTTACATCAATCTTTAATCGCTAGACCATTATTATGAACCTTAGTATTTTATTGCACGAACCTTTATTGTTTCGAATCTTCAGGAATGTCTATAAGGAGAAAGAACGGGAAGTACAAAAGAAACGACATTTAAAAACCTTACTCGTTTTCTGAATCTAAGGTGGTGAGAATACTAAAAAAATATTAATTAAATCAAAACAATTCATTTAAGCTACTGGTTTATCTTTAGAATCTTGGGAATTTTTTAATATACCTATATGATATTTTATATATTTAAGCCCCAAAAATCTGATTTATTAGTAAAAAAATTTTTTTGTTTTGTTTCTGAAGCAATATTTGGGTTATTTTCAATCAATTCGCCAATTTCAATGAGTATTGCCAAAACCATATCCAAAGAAATCAACTTTTACTAACTCTTAAATAAAAATAAACTTTGTTTAAATATTTCACATTGTTCTGGGATAATCAAATTGTAGGTCAATGCTTTTCTGTAACCGGGAAGAAATCAGAAATATGTTTTCGCTATCAGCTCTTTTGCTTATTCTTCTTGAGTGGTACACAACAAGCTGTGGAGGGTCTAGGCTCAAATCTATCCATGTAGCGCGTATTGGAAAAGACCCACAGTATTCAGTCACTTCTATTCACTTAGTGTGCGATCTCTAGAACTAGAATGGAGCAATCTCAGCCAAATTATATTCAATTTATCTGCATTATTCTAGGCATTTTTCACATTAATACTGCAATAATCGATTAAGTGGGCATGGCACCTACTTGCATTACATTACATTTAATGGCACAACAGCCCATGGAGGGCCTAGGCCGAGTCTTTCGCATCCACTCATGTTGTGCGTGTTATATTTGTACATTCATGGAATGGGGACCTACAGATTAATGCCGAATCCGAACGGCGAAGTGAAAAGCTTTTCATAGAATTTTTACTCTTGTAGGTTTGCCATTGCCTGCCCAGAGGTGGTGCCGTGTAGAAAAATTATTTTTTCTACTTTTTTTTTTTTGATTGTGCCTGTGCCGAGATTCGAACCCCGGACACTCTGCGTAGCAGTCCAACGCATTACCACTACGCCACAGCGATCACTTACTTATTTGTTATTTTTGACGAATCTTAAGCCTGGTAAGTTCAGGTTTTATAAAATCTTAATTTAAGCCTCAATCCTTTGGCCGAGGAGATTTTCTCTGTTGACCGATTTTAAAAAAAAAAAAAAGATGTTAGTGATCAGGTATTTCAAATTAGTCAGCTTCCAAAATGATTCCCCTAAAAACATGTACTCATCTGGATTTGAAAATGAGGATTATGAGCTACAACATTCTTTGCTTCCATCGAGGAGCAAGGCCCCTTCCAGCTCTTTCAAATTGACCACGACTAAGTAATATTTCTTGACTGACTTTTTTCTGGAACTAAGTATAAATATGACGCTCACTAAACTTTTGTAGGCTCAACTCTCTTCTGTAATTTAGCTTTCAACAGAAATTCTGTATATCATACCTCCAAATTTTTAAAACAAAAATCACGTGAGCAAGCATATTTGTCAATCATTGTCCAAGAATAAGGTTTAAATATTCTTATTATTAATAATAAAATAATTTCAAGTTTAAAGATTCAATGATCATATAGTTTGCAAGACTTATTACAAATTTACAAAAACTCTTAATTTCTATACTCATTAAGCATTGAGCTTTGTCTATTGTAAATTTCACTTTCGTTTATTTGCCTACAAACTTTAAAGCAATAAACAAATAAATTATAAATCGATCATTTACAAATTTATCATATCATCAAACTGTGATATAAAAAATTGTAATTTGTTTAACTTTTACTTTCATAAAAGTTGTGCCAATAAAATAACAAAAACAAAAACAATATAATTAAAATGAAAAATAACAAAGCCAACAACAATCCATTTAAACAAATCAAAACAGGTCAATAACATTATACCTATCACAAATTATAAATAAATACAAGTTGACAAGTGATGGGGGAAGCAGCAGCAGCAGCAGCAGCACACAATGGGGCATAACTAAACGAATCTAGATGTATGTATGTATGTGTGTGTTAAACAATGTTAAGCATAACAAAAATACTTCAAAAATTAATCGATGATAAATGATGCTTCACAACATATTTAGATTAATACTGAATGACAAATGCGAACGAAGAATGCTCAATAGAAATAACGTACATTGCAAATTGCAAGATCACTTTGCAAAAAATGTTAAAGTAAAAAAGCTTTAAACTAAAGCAAAGCAATATTTCAAAATTCCAAAAGCCGAAAAAAGAAAACAAGCCAACTGAGACAAATCTATGTCTGTCCATAGATATCTATCGGCCTACATCTATCCGCTGGAATTGCTCTGAAACATTGCGCTCAAACATTAACAATGGCAAAGATGATAATCGATAATAATGAATTCGGTTAAAAAGATGACAATGACGATGACGATGACGCTGCGGCTGCTGCTCCTGCTGAATAAATCGTTAAATGAGTCGCTAAAAATTGTGAGACGTTGATGTAATATACAAGTCTATCTAACGATAGCTGCTGCTTAGTAATACGAAAAAATTTAAAAAATTGTATTAGCATATAGCTGTGAAAACTGGTATTTCCTACGCTATATGCTCCACGCATGCGCTTTGAGAACGCACCTTAATTCGTTTGTGTGTTTTGAAGGGAAAGAGTTAGGTAAAGTTGCATGATGCAGAAGGAGTGAGCGAGAGCGACAGGGAGTTGCTAACATACCATATTGATTTGATTTAGTTGTTTTGATTTTTCTCTGGCACACAGGCCAAAAGCGTTAAAGCGTGATTAAAGTTGCCGCAATATTTTTTTTTTTTTTTACTTCATTCCAATGATGATTTGCAATCCTTACGAAATCTTTAAAGCTTAGTTAAAAAAACAAACAAAAAAAATACGAAACTTGAAATTTCAACTTTTCGCTGTCTTTTGCTATTTGGCAAAATGTGGTTAAATCAAATTTTTGCTGCATCAATTATCACAAAAACAATTCGTACGCACAAAGTAACAATTTCCATTACAAGCGACTATTTTTGAGATTTTTATAACTCACACTTTTTGAAATCAATAAAAAAAGGAACAAGATTTTGTAGCCTTCTTTTTAGTAACTAGCTGTGAAGTTGAAACTTTATAAAATGTATTTGAAGAACTACATTCAAGAAAACTCATGATAAGTCTCAACTTATACGTATGCATCAAATGTAAGCATATTTCCACACAAATGGCATGTGTGCGTCTCGATTAGGATGTAGTGAAAAATACCAAAATTTGGAATAAGAGTTCAATTATCTTTAACATTTCCTTGGTCCGTTATTTCATTTTTTATTTCTGGCGTCAATATAAACACGATTTTCAATACTATATATTTTTAAATTCTCTAAAAAATTAATATTTTTCTGAGAGTTGTGTTCATACTTTCACTTTCGAACCGGAAAATGTTCTCATTTTAAACAAAGACAGCAATAATTTCTGGTATTCTTAAGGCATACTCCAAATTTAAACTGGCAATATCACCAAGCTAACACTTCCAAATAGGGGAAACATAAAACACTTAAACGTACAAAAACTATTACCATGTTTATCTAATCCTAAAGATGGGTTCCAAGTTGAAAAAAAAACGATACTCTGAGAGAAACGGTATGGGGCATATACACGGTCACTGAGATTGACAATATTGGTATTGTCATTATTTCCATTATATTATATCAGACTGGCACGATCTTACTTTGCTTTTAATGGCACAACAACCCATGGAGGGCCTAGGCCGAGCTTTTCGCATTCACTCATGTTGTGCGTATTATATTTGTACATGAATGGAAGGGACCTACAGTTTAATGCCGAATCCGAACGGCGAAGTGAAAAGCTTTTCATAGCAATTTTTACTCTTGTAGGTTTGACATTGCCTGCCAAGAGGTGGTGCCGTTTAGAAAAATTTTTTTTTTTACTTTTTTTTTTGATTTTGCCTGTGCCGAGATTCAAACCCCGGACACTCTGCGTAGCAGTACAACGCACTACCACTACACCACAGCGACCACTAAGACTGCAAGTAATGACAGCAAAAATCAGAATTTTCTGAATTCCGGCAGTATTTCTCATCATCCTTAAAAATGTCAATATTTATAAATAATGTCAGTGTTTTTGACAGGGCAGTGACTGCTTATGATATTATTCTAAAGCTGAATCGTATATAATTGATGCGTTCAATGAGTTTATTGAACACTGAAAATTAGAGAGGAATAGAATCGAACCAGTGTTGCATTTCTTTATATTTTCCAATAAATACATTAATGCATCAATGCCGACAGTTTCAATAAATATGGACATGAAAGACTCAAACATACAATCAATTTGTTAAAGTCATTATAAAACGAATATAAAAATTAGCTATATGAGCACTTATAGATAGATGCATTCCATTTCCAATTGAGGAAAAGCATTTTCAAGTAAGGTAAATGCACTGTTCTTAAAGTTTCAACAACAAATATATGAACCCGTATCAAAAGCACTTAAATTACGGATTTAGCGAGGTAAAATATCATAGCATAGCTTCTTGTTCTTTTAATGACACAGAAGACTATGGAGGGCCTAGGCAGAGCTTTTCGCATCCACTCATGTTATGGAGGGACCTGCGGTTTTATCCGAAAGGCGATTTTTACTCTTGTAAGTTTGCCATTGCCTGCCAAGAGGTGGTACCGTGTAGTAAATTTGTTTTTGTTTTCTACTTCTTGATATTGCCTGTGCCGAGATTTGAACCACGGAGACTCTGCTTAGTAGGCCAACGCACTACCAAATACAACCACAGCGGCCACAAAACAAAATATCGTAGCTAGGATTTGGAAATAAAAGCTGCGTTTTATTCGCTAACTTATTTAACATGTGCGAATAAAACGATCATGTTGTTAACTCTCTCCTTCGTTGAGTTGTCTATCAATAGCAATTGGCAGCTGAGAGTTATTTTGCAGCACATGAGCATAGGCATTTCACTTCTTTATTATATGGGTGAACCAGTGCTTGCGCGCCAAAAAACACTTTTTTCATTGCATTATAACTCATTTCTTTTCGCCGACGGGCATTTTGACACTTTTCTTATTTGTTTTCTGCTTTCATATTTTTCAGTTCACAGTAGGATTGTTTTAAAAACCAGCGATATTATGTAATCAACAAACTAAGCTATACATAACAGCTATAAATAGGTATATACATTATTAGCAACTAATGGCGAATAAAACGAAGCCACATGTAATTGAATCTAAATTTCCAAAAATATGAACTAAAATTCAACTGAATTTTTATAACCACATATGTAGCTTTGAATGCTGTTTAATATTTTTGAATAAATACCTATGGTAAATAATTTTTTCATTACACCCTTTACGCATGCGCAACTCAAAGATTCACTAGTGAGATGCTGTCATATTTATGTTAAGCGATCGTGTTTAGTTTTTCACTTTGTTTTTATTTGTTTTATTGCCGTGTTTGGGGAACTTACCGGCTTTACGCAGACAGCTCACATAAGTACTATACAAAAATACATATGTAGGTACATACATACATATATACGCTTATACTATCTAAAATGTGTGTCAAATATTTCATTTTATTTATTTTTTTCTGATTTTTTCAACTTTTTGGCTGTATTTACATTTACATACTTACATACAAAATGAAATGTAAATTTGTTAATTTTTTGATTTTGATAAATGACGCAAAAAGGGGGCCGGTGGCAAGGGGGAGAAGAAGGCTCTAAAAGAAATATTGTATATGCCGCCTAAAGTGTGAACTCGTGTGTGTGTGTGTGTAATTGTCGCCGATCAAGTAGTTCTTTTATTTTGTTGTCTGTCAGTCAGTTGACATGTTCCAAATAACGAAAATTGTGGATGCATACATACACACTACATATAGTACTTATGTATGTCGATGATCGTACATACATACATATGTATGAAAGTATGTGTGTATCTACCATAGTTACAGCCTAAAGGTGATTTTTTTTTTTTTTTGGTTTTCTGTTTGTTATGCGTTAATTTTGCTTGTTGAGTTGAGTTAGATGCTCTTCACGTTGTTATTATTATTTGCTAAAGCAATTCTTGTACACATGATTTTTGAATAAAAAAGACCAACAGCAATGTTCAAAGAAAAATCTGTAATTATAGTGCGACAAATAAAAAAATTTTTCTGCATAAATTTCGCATCAAATTTTTGTCGATGTATGAAAGCACGTACGTACTTTTATGATGGTATTAGTTAGTTACACATAAAAAAGTAATTGACAGGTTTTTTATATTAGCACCATCATAATGAAGTATTAAATCTGTTAATTCAATTGTTTGTTGTCATAATTTCAATTATCTATTATTAAATGCTTTAGATGTCAAAATTGAACTATGTAGACTCTGAAGTAATCATGAATACATATTTATTTCAATTGAGTGTTTGAGAGAAATTACTTACTCCCAATTTTGTATATATAGAAGAATGCATGTAAAACAGTTGATTACCTCAAAAACTACTTACTTTCAAGATTTTAACATTAGAATTTCGAGTTATCTTATGTAATGGATTTTATGTTTTGGCTGGTTTTATCTTGAACTTTGTTGTCCACCTCAATTTCTTCACTGTTAATTAATTTTGTAGTTGGCAAGCTGTGAAGTAGACCTTTTCCACCCAACCAATTAATAAAATAATAACAATGTTTTTGATAGAAACAAATTTTTGAAAATTTTTTGTATAGCTCAACTCAAGCCCGAAAAAACGACAACGTCAACTTTACATATGTCGACCGGTGTTGATAAGTCTGTTTACATGCCAAAATGAAGCACTACACTAGAAGTAGACTTCATTTTTTTTCATAAAGAAAATCTCAGGCTCAGCTCAAAAATATATTATTGTAATCACAACTGTCGGAAATTTAAAAATATCATGGTCCGGTCTTCCAGACAGAGTGAATAAAAGTTGAAACCCGCTTCCATTCTAAATAAATTTGGGATATTCACAAGGTGTCCTGGTAGTGCGTTGGCTACACATATTATCCGCGGTTACACACAGATTATCCGCGGCTACACACAGATTATCCGCGGTAAAAATCTCAGCACAGGCAAAATCAAAACAGTAGATAAAACAATATTTCTACACGGCACCACCTCTTGGCAGGTAATGGCAAACCGACAAGAGTAAAACTTGCCTATGAAAAGCTTTTCACTGCGCCGTTCGGATTTGTCATAAAACTCTTGGTTCCACAATATGAGTGGATGCGAAAAGCCTAGGGCTTATGTCCTCCATGGGTTGTTGTGCTATTAAAAGAAGAAAGAATAAATTCAGTGTGTTATTCAGTGGTGTGTATCATGTCAATTATTATAGATTCACTCATTTCTAATACAAAATTTTACGGCATTATATCAATACAACAGAATGAGACACCTTGTGAATACAAATGTATACAAAATATAAATGCATTTAAGTATTCCAACAAAGTAAATTTTTTATAACAATTATTTTGCGATGTCTCAAGCATATTAAAAATTAATTTGTATTTAAATTTATCATTTTAGCAAAAATAAAATAATAATCCTTCAATCTAAAAAGGTCGTAACTTACATTTTTTAAAATTGCTTTTCTACCAAATTGTAATGTACTCAATCGCATTTTTGTCAGACGAAAACATGATTTCAGAAAAAAATAAAGTTAATTATGAACTTTCTAAATTAAAGTAAAGATATATTTTAGAAGCAAAAAAAAAATTATAATAATACACCAATGGTAGATTTTTGATTTCTATATTTTATAAATAAAAACATGATCCATCTTTGAAATATTTTCAATAAATTAAAGTATTTTTTTGCTTGCTAACTGAATTAGCAAGTTTATTTTTTTTTTTTTTTTTGATGGCTTTTGAATTGTTGATACTTTTATTTGCAAATATCAACATATGGGAATACTTTTTCGAACGAAACAATTTACAAATATTTTAATTGCAAATTTTTTCGTTTTAAACAAACTAAAGATTCATTTCATCTCCATTGTTATTAAAGTGAATGACATTTAAGTGATCAGTTAATTGTTGTTAACAATGTGTACTTTATTTGAAATATTAGTAAAATTTTGCGTTCCCAGAGGATAAAACTTTTTACTAATCTTGAAATAAAAAAGCACGCAGAAAATATTGGAGAAATATTGAGTAATTTTTCAAAAGTTTTGCTTTAATATCTTAAGATCCGTAGAAACTTGTGAGAAAGGCACAGGAATGTTCCGGATACAGTAGCACTACATTCTGCTATTATATTCCTGGCAATCGAATAAAACGGGTTTTGAGCTTCCCATATGCAACTCATTAAAAGAGAGACGCTAGCTACGCTCTTTGCCCGTCACTGCAGTAGCAAGAATGGAATGTGTTATTTTTAGTGATGAGAAGAATCGGGTACTTTTAAGAATCGAGTTGTTCGGTATCTATCGATCGATACTTTCAAGAATCAGATATTTTTCAAGGGAATCGGTTATATTGTTTTTTGGTTTTGTTTTTGCAAGGATTAATTATTAGATACTTTTACTTTAGGTAACATTCTCTCACTACTTTTTTGAGTAAATGCTTTACTCAGGGGAAAAGCGGTAATAAAACAAGCCCATTCGTTAAAGAAAGTCGATTAAGCTGGAAAATTCTTAAAACTAGAACCAAATTCTTGTTCTATTACTGATAATATATTTACTTAATTTTACGATTGTGTTTTTCTAACTTTAAGAACATGTGCTGCCTAGAATCAAGACCGCCCATTCGTATGGTATTTCAAGACTACAACTTACTTATTTTGAGATAGTTTTCTGATTAATTTAAGAATTCATTCTTGTTTTCAAATAGTTCCGCTTTAATTTGAAAAAAAAAAATTTTATTTTTTTGTTCATAAATCAAGAATATTGTGCTTAAGTTTATATTTAAGACAATCGTTTTCATCTTCTTTCGGTCTTCAACGAAATAAGAAGAGAACGCGCTACAAACGCGCTAGATTAGATTGAAACAAGGGCTGGGCACAAGGCACCAAGTCCCTGCAGCCTAGAAACGCTTATTGTAAAGAGCCCATTGAATATCCAAAGATACTCTTTCTAGGCTTGCAGCTTTTAAAAATGCTAAGATATCCCTGGGAGTCATATTGTCCACTTCCAACGAAGTTGGGTATGCAATAGTAAGGTGACGAAGTCCAAGCCTTGCAAGCTTGTCACAGTAGCTCTGCTGTTTCCTCGTCTACGTCACAAAATCTACAGAATTCGTACCGAGATATTCCCATGTTAGCAAAATGTTTCCTAACTCGGCAGTGTCCAGTAAGAAATCCTGTGACAAATAGGATTCCGTTTCTGTTTAACATCAAGGGTTGTTTTGTTTTTAACTTTGATGCACTCGGCATGAAAGAATGATTTTGTTTTTCTGTTGCCTGAAGTGTCGTGCCAAGAAGCCTGGACCTTTCCGTTCAGCCATGTTTGATAATAGATCACACTTTTTTTCCCAGTGAACATAAGGCCACAGTTGGACGCGCGAGCTTCTGGGTATTTTTACAGTTTTTTTTTTTTGTTACTCTATTGAGTTTGAGTATTATACTTTAACGTATAATAAAATAACGTAGAACGTATTAAACAGATTTTTAAAGCTGAAAATCAATTAAAGAATCGAGTTGCTTTGATTTGATTCAATACGGAGTAGCAGTAGTAGGTACGTATAAGTATTAATAGTTTTGTGTACTCAAAATCAATACTTTCTAGAATAGAGTACTACCGGTTCTTTAAAAAATCGATTACTTTCTACCTTTGGTATCGATTGTGCCAAACACTAGTAGTTTTATAAAGGAGTTGATGCTGACTTGTGTACATAAATTGATAGCATTCATTCCTTATGGAAAGTTCACATAAATTATTTCTCTATATTATCGAACAGCCAACGCCTGAATTGTTCGACAAGCTTGTTTCTTTTTTTTGTTTTTTTTTAATTTTTCTTTACATTGTACATAACTATGAAAACAGTTTATAAACGTACCTACTTTTAAATATTTCCTAATAGGTTAAGTGTAACCTTAACCCATACATGCATATTAAGGCAATAAAAACACACCCTTTTTACTGATCCAACAGAAAATATTAACACCGAAAAACGAAAACTATAACGGCAATGTCAAGAATGAAAATTATATTGTAGATGATAAATTATGTTATATAAAAATCTGTCAAAAATTAAAACAAAAAACTATTTTAAACATTAATGAAATGTCAAGAAATCATTGACATTCACAGTATGCGTGTCTGTGGTGGAAGTAACGATCATAGGAAATATGTTGTATGAGCGAAATTAAAAACACCATAGAGAAAAAAATAACTAAAAAAATTTGAAAATACAGACATGCACATAGAGAAAAAACATAAACCAATTAATAATTTGAAGGTCAGCGTTATTGTCTATTATAAGTTTTTCTACTACTGCTTCTTGTTTTTTTTAGTGAAATGCCAAAATATTACCATATAAAAATTACGAAGAAGAAATAGACATACGAGTATATGTATTATACAATCATTGATTTTTCGATTTCTTTTGATTTTTGTATTTTAAAATAGATTTAAACTTGTTTGCTAACAAACTAGAAAAATTACATATTAACATATTATGCTAAAACTAGTTTATTGCCTGAGAACTGTTTGCTTCTTCTTTTTGCTTTTTTTTTTTAATTTTCAAAATAGCGAAACTACATTTTATTTGTGAAGCTATAAATTGTTCAGAATTTAAAAGTTAAATTTTATAAATTATTAATATCCATGGAAAAGAAAACTGAAATTTTATACATACACACTTACTGGTACACACGTGCGTATTAAATTAATTAATAAACAACATTTTTGTTTTAAATTATGTAAATTAATGTATTCAATTTTTTTTTTAATTAAAACGCTATTTACATTAAAATTATTTTTTTTTACAACTTTTTTTTGCCTACACACGCGTTTTAAAGAAATTTGTTGTTCTATGCTTTTAGGCGCGTCAGTTTCATTTAAATGTGGTTGAAAATACATTTAAAAACAAAAATATGTGTGCATGTTTACATTTGCATTAAATACTTCCTTTTTTTTTGCAAATTTGTTATGTTAACGGAAGTGTTTCTTTAACGTAGGTATGTAAATATGCCGCTTATTTTGCCGGAAGGAACTGCAATTTGCACACATTTTTTTTTATTTCATTCACTCATTTCATTTATTTACATAAATACAAATTTAAAAATTTTTTTCAATTGACTCTTTTAACAAGTTTATTGTTTCCGTTTATATTTTATCGAATTATGTATACTTCCTCCAATATTTCGATATCTGAATAAATTTACCTGCAAAATATCGTGGTAGCAGGCGAGTATGATATAATTTGGGTAGCCTTTTATTTTGCCATTTAAGCTATTAGATGAGAGCGTTAACGTATACCATATGTACAACTAGTACAAAAAAGCTTCAGCTCATGCACTGAATAAATATTTCCAACTCATTTTCTGGCTTTGGTCTAATCAATAGACTCTAATGTCAGCAATATCTGGGTGCGCTCTTAGAGAATTTTCCTAGCACACCTGGCAAACAGTTACCTCTCATAAACTCTCTCACGTGTGTATGTAAATAGGTATATATGTGTGTATGTGTCCACTATAATTCTCTTTATATGATGCGTGCGTGAATCTTTGTTGATAATTAAAATTCAATTGTTCCTTTCTCTGTACGTAGTCAGAATTTACACACCGGTTGACTTAGTGTGATAGAGCGGAAACTTACAGTTACGGTACATAACTTCTATTCTTGATTTCATGATTCAATTTTCAAGTCTATAACCAACCAAAAAATACTGGGGGTCTAGCGCTGTAACAGTTAATTTGGGAATTACCATTTAGACCAACGACTAACTGATGGCGGGAGAAACTAGGGCAGTCGTATCGGCTTCCTGACTCCTGCAGTGTCTTTCAAGCGAAGATCTATGCCATTGCAACTAGGTTTATACAAAACTGAACAATTCGGTCTTCAAATATTACTATTTATGTTGATAGTCAGGTATAACTGAAAGCGATAGTATCCAAGGTGGTCAAATCAAAGAATGTAATGAAATGTGTAACATCACTTGTTGACATAGAGCACCACGAAGATGTCTCTCTCTGCTGGGTTCCTGGACATAGCAACATTGAAAAGAACAAAATAGTAGACAAGTTGGCCAGAAGAGGCTATGAAAAGAACATATACCAAGGGTATACCTTAATAAAAGCTCTGATATGCGAACTATTTTGGAACATAAACGAATACATTATTGCGGTGGCAAACGGATTGTGTGACTGTGAAGTCATCTTTTAGGGTCAATTGTTCAAATGTACCAATGCTCCAATATTAGCGTTTATGAACGAGCGGACTGGACAAAAGTTACCACGTTGAAGAGGAGGTAGAGTCGATCTTTCGCTTCCTCTGTCCATGTACAATGCAACAGATGAAACGATTCCTTTGCGTGGAGGTACGTTTCTTTACAACCCTTGATAAGGGAAGTGGAACTATCGTATCTGCTTGCTTTCAACTGAAACCCCAAGTGGTTTATTAGGAAACCACGGATAGGGAAATATGCCTCTTCCTATCAACTTTGAAGGCAATCACATTAAGCACAATTGAGTCCAAGTTGAAGGGCGGATATTTACTTAACTGCAGTCGCCTTCGCACCTTACCTACCGTTACGCACAAGTCTGTACCACTCCACATTTCTCTTTCCGCTCTCGATCAGGAATTTTAACTATTTTAGATACAATCGGTCTGAAAAAATGTTCTCTTATTTTATGTAGGTACTATGGAAAAATCTCAAATATCAATTCTAGCATGAATATTTATGACAGTAATTTGTTATTGTAGAGAGAAGCATTCATGGAAAAGCATTCTCAATGCTCTCTACACTGCGCGAAAATATGTAGGGCCTTATGATTTTGAGAAAGCGAAATGGATATTTCTTCTTAATTATTTATGAAGCTCTTCTATTGCAAATGAATGTTTAGTTGGCACACGTCTTTAAAACATGTTTTGTATGTAGTACATATATAAAAAATATGTACGTATTTGTGTACATAAAATACACGTAAGTAATTATGTCATAGATAATAATTGTAAAAGTAAAAATTATTTTTTGTTTAATATTGTTTTTTATGATATTTATCGCATTGACATAAGCTGCCATTTGAGACACTGATCTCAAATTATGAGAAGCACAAGCACACTAACAAAAATGTCAGAGGAAGATGTTATTGCTCATGGTATAAGATGAGTATTCCAATAGTTAGTTGCGAAATTCAATCTTTGAAAATTTGCATAATACACGCATTAAAACGCATAAAAGTGATTTTAATTGGCATCATTAGACAAAATTACATTACGCACAAAAACGCTCAAGCACATGAATTATAACCTAAACAAAAAAAAGAAAAAAACAAAAATTTGTACATACAACGCTGATTTGATGTGATCGAAATTAAAAAGAAACATTTCGCAAATTAACATGCAACTAAACAAATTAAGGTGCAACTCAAATATTTTTTTAATCTTCTTCTTCTATTCATATATTTACGCTAAAATCAGTTTTATTCAAGAAATTATGGCTTTGACATTTAAATTAACTTAAATTATAACCACAAAACCAAAAAAAACACGGGCAGAAACAGAAATGATATTTGGTTGAACCGGATCTAAATTTGAAACAAGTTAATCCGTCTATTAAAAAAAAAGAAGCAACACAACTTATTGGCATACAAATTAGAAATGAGTCAATTTGAAGATTTTATATACGAACCTACTATGCACATATGTATGTGGTATATTGTACGGAATGCTTCGATTGGTTGCAGCGCAATCAGCAGAGTTACCATGCTATAGAAATTAGTAAACAGTAGTGAAAAAACTCTCAACAATTTTTTATTGTCAACCCAGCTGATGACGCATCCGAGACATCTTTAGAAATGTTAAATGCTTCTTTTACTGTTATGATATTATTTGTGTCTATTTAAAAAGTTTATAAAATGACATTGTCTTTTCAAAAGCAACCATCAGTTTAACTTGTACACTGTGGAAGTGGGTTGTGCATAGAGTAAAATCAATGCGATCTGTGCAAAAGTGTGGGCGTGTTTCAATAATTTTTAACCAATTAAAGAAACAATATGCTGTCGCGTTATTTAATACCATTGGTAATTATTACCTTACATACAAATTTACATTGTGTTTCATATAAGAAAGGGTATTTTCTTGGTGTGTTCGCTTTTGTGAACATTTTGTAATTTGTATTTAAAATTGCTTCACTTAAGTATGGCTAAAAATTGTGTGCGTGATTCAAATTTCACAAGCCACAAGTAGGGGCAAAACGCTCATGAAGTCATTAGTCAAAAAATTAAAATGAACCAGATTAAAAATTACTACACATACATATTAAATTAGCTAAATAAGTATGGGATGGTATGGAATTGAAAACAGTTAACCTTGTGTAGCTTTAAGCCAAACAAATGATTGCAATATTGGCTATAGTTAGTTTGGCAAAATAAAAGGCGCTAAATATGTAAAAGTAAATAGAAGCGATAATCTAAATCAGTGACGGCCACCCACACATGCACAAATGATCAGCTGAACTCCCATTTCTATGAAAATATGAAGTATCGCTTGCTCTGGAGTCGCCATTACTGACCTAAATAAATATGAGCATTATCGTACTCGCACACAATTGAAAGTAAGAGTATTAGGGTGGGTTGCTGTTAATAGCAGTCTATAGCAACGGTGGAACTTAAAAATTTCAATTATACATCAGTGTCGTAGGTAGAGGGTGATAAAGGGGATGTATTCCCCTCTTATGCTAATTTTTTTATATTTATTGACTTCGGCTCTATTTCCGAGCCATTGCATGGATCCTTTAAAATCCTATTTACGCCACCGATTAAGTAAAGTGAGATACAACAGAAGAATTTACAACCCATTTTTTTATTTATTTTTTTTTTTAATTTTTTCGATGTTTTTTGAGCAAATTGACTCAAATTTAACCTTTTTCCGATATCATTATCTCGAAAATACCCGAACCAATCTGAAATAACGATTGGTACCATTGAATTCCAGGAGCGCAAATTAGGTAAATTCAGCCATCAATACTTTTGGGCAAAAGAAAATCCGATAACAGTGTTATTAGTATTGATCTTTTCTTTATTCTGTCATTTGCCTGTTAAATTCCTGTTTCCTACATCACAGCCTCTTTCAATTTTGTGAGAGCCGAATAACGGAATAGCGGTGATTTTTTTTAAGAGTTTATATTTTGAAAATGAAAAAAAAAACACAGACATTTTACAAAAGTGAATGAAATTTTTCTTTCGATCGATTAATCAATTTCTGCCATTTACTTTTTAAATATAATTTCACTTAAATGTTGCCCGCGGCTACGCTTCAAGTGGTCCATTCTGAAGGCCCAATTTTGGCACATTTTTCACACATTTCGGGCGGAATCTCACAAATGACGCGTTCAATGTTGGCTTCCAAAGCAGTAATCGTGTTTGGCTGGTGCCTAAAGACAAGAGACTTAACATAGTTCCACAAAAAATAGTGTAACGGGGTCAAATCACACGATCTTGGTGGCCAATTGACTCCACCAAAACGTGAGATTAACTGCTCAACAAATTCGCCATTCGCCTTTCAATTGATGCATGCAGTGTAGCACGTGGCATCGTCCTGTTGGAACCATTTACCTGTCTCCAGTACGGCCCAATGATGCCGCCTGCCCATAAACTGCAATAAAAAGTGCAATTTTCGGGATGCATTGGCAGCTGCTGAATTGCCTCTGGCTGGTCTTCACTCCAAATACGGCAATTCTGCTTATTCACGTATCCATTGAGTCAAAAATGAACCTCGTCGCTAAATGAACGTAGCTTACGAAACACTTTTTTCACAGCGCATGAATTTTGATAATAAATTTCAATAATTTGCAAACATTGTTCAGGAGTAAGTCTATTCATTATGAAATGCCAAACCAAACTGAGCATAAATCAAGTGCCAGCTGTCAAAAAGATCAACTCCGACAAAAGTATTGCCAGATTGAAAACCACAGTTCTAAGAAAAAACACCCTATACATAACTGTAGGCACAATTTAATCCCTAAGTAATACACATACATTACTTTTCCTTTTAAATTGCAATTAATAATTTTCCTTTCTTTTCCATTTTTCGAATAGGTCGTCGCTTGCATATTAGTGCAATGGGCACTTTCTGCGGATATCGATAAAGACGGCAATAAACCAATTTTGAAAATAAGAGATCAAATTACATCAAATCAACAATATTATTCGTCCAATTTTGAGACAAGTAAGTAATCACGTTTCTAAAACTTTCCGATTTACTTAACTTTTTTCGTTGAAAAAAATTATTAAATTATTTTAGTTTTCATTTGAAATTCATCTACTTTAGTATTCAACTTTCCTCTACTTTTTAACACATAACATTTTTATAATTTTTCTCTTTTTCTTTCTTTCATGCACTTCTTTTACTTCTTTGATATTTCCTGCACCACCTTATTTCCTTTCCTTTTACTTCTATACTTTTCCTATTCCATTAAAATATATTGTCATCAATTTTTCAATCATCCAATTGAAACAAAAAACAAACAAAAATTCTGTTTCTTCTTCGTACCATTAGATAGTTAAGTATTATCGATTTTTTGTTGTTTACATGTTATCTCACCCTGTATATATTGTAGTTTTTTGGATTTCATTTAAATGCAGTATATGAAGTATGCCTGACTGTGTGTTGCCCTCCACGAGTTGAGTTGGGAACACATACTCACAGCAAGAAATTCTTACATTGCATTTTAGTAATATCGAATCATATTTATTTATAGCAAATTAAGAATTTTTACTTACATACTTAGTGTTTCTTTTTTTAATATTATTTATTAAATTTTACTTTTTTTTTTTTTTTTGATTTGACAAAATAATTCAACTAATAATTTTGTAGTTTGCTGTTGTAGATAAAAACAAACAAAGAAATCATGATTTAGTATATTCTTGCATTTCTTTCCTTTTCTTAAAGTTAATGACCATACATACATACATTTAAATATATAATAATGATAATAATTCTTTAATAATTATTATATTATTAATTAATAATAATAATGTAGCGCGCTGTAGCCTAAACAATTAAATGTAAACGTAAATTTTGAAATCAACCAAAGTAGCTGAATTGTAGTATTTGTACGCAAAACGCCCAACAACAACAACAACAATTCTTATTATTATGTATTAAATTCATTAAACTTAAACTGTTGTTTTTGTAGCTTACTAAAACAAACACACACACTGAAAAAAAAAACAAACCACCGTAGTTAAAAAAACCGCCAAATCAAAAATCGTAAACTTCTCTCAAATTGTAAATATTTTCGTTCAAAAATCAACCAACACACAATTTTTTTTTTTTATATATTAATATTTTGTTTTAATTGTATAGTGGAAAAAGTTACATAAAAGCTTCGCATACTCATCCCCTCACCATTACCCAACAACAACAACAGAAACAAACAAAAAATACCATCCAATTTTCCTTTCTGAAATAGATAAATTGAAAAATATAGAAAAAGAGTATTAAGAAATTTGCTTTCTCTCCATTCTGCAAATATCCCCTGCCCACTATCCTCAATCTTCCTTAATTTCGTTCCTTTCCTGTAGACTACACAGTTACATATATGCATCAATCCTCTCCTTCTCCTATTCCCATCATTCTTACATCAGTAACGATTCGTTGTTCCTTGTCATATAACTACTTATTTCTCAGCTTCTCTGAAGCTCTTATGTGCCATGCTCTCTCCCGTTCCTATTCTATATTCTTTTAGTGCCAGACTTTCAGTTCCTTGTGGCCTTCTCCGTTTCCTATCCAAATCCTTCGTGTGAAGTCTAGGATAAAATTTATTTTTTTTTTCTAAACTATTAATTTTTTTTTTCCTATTGAAGAAAATGTGCAACAGCTGCGCTTATTCTATTTCCATACTTATGTAGCTCTTAAAATTTACACAAATATTTTTACGGTATATTTACTCATCGATATACAAACATAATCTATATGTTACCGTATCGTTAGTAATCGCAAAAAGTTTCAATCAACAACATTAAGCAATCTACAGACAATCGCACAACAACAAGCAATATTCAATATGAATATAGTTTTCTAAATGTTACACTATAATTCAAATCATTTCTTCACCTCACACGTTATGCATGTGAACTTAGATGTCACTCTACATATTATTTTTCAATTACACCCCACTAAATTTTTGTTTCTTTACCATTTTTATAATGTGTTCTTCCTACAAAAAAAAACAAAAAAAATTAAATAAAAATTAAATCACACAATTTACAACCAAAACAACAACAACAACATCTATACTTTGCCACTACCCCATCCAAAACAAAAATCAAATAAAAACATATTTGTACTCTTCGTAACAAACAATACAACTGCACAAATGAAAACACCATACAAATACACGCACGTCAACGTCCACGTCCTTAAAAAAAAACAGATGCCTACCGTTATGGTTACGATATCGGTAAGACCGGTAATTTCCACCACGAGACTCGTGGTCCTGATGGTGTCACCTACGGTTGTTATGGTTACGTAGATCCCATTGGCAAGCTGCGTGCCACACATTATGTTGCTGATATTCATGGCTACCGTACCGTTGAGCCGCAGAAACCGGTCGAAGTGTTCCCCGTGGAAGGTGGAAATGGCATTGGCGTAATTCTACAGTGGGATGCCCTTTACTTCCCCATTGGCTGCGGCAAGTTTGAAGGTGGCGCTCATCCAGATTTCCCCGATATTGATATTCCAGCAGTACGTTGAAATTACGCAGCGAATGCATAAGCTCGATTGTCATCACTTTATATTCCATATTCATTTGCAGAAGAAAACTTTTATCACTCCCGGTTTTTCGAAAACACCTTCCCAGCCTTCGACGGGCTCAGGTTTATTGAGTAGGCCGATCGACCGTTACGGCGTAGGCTCAGGCAGTACTGGTTTATTTGACGGTAAATTTCAAGGCAGCGGCCACGAACATGTGCCAGCGCCATCATCCCACTCGGTTGCAGCTCTTATTCCCGGCGGCAACAGTGAGCATTTAACTTCGTTAAAAGAATTAGTCGGAAGGTAGCGCAAATTTGATTGTGTGTTTTTAGATGGTGGCGGTTCAGGTCAATATACGCACGATAATGGACCCCAAGGCGGTGTAGGTGGATTTGGCCCAGCTGGATCAAATGGCGAATATGTGCATAAAGGTGGTCCGAGCGGACCGAGTGGCGGTGTTGGTGGTTTTGGTCCTGACGGTCACGGCGGTCCGAGCGGACCTATAGGTGGACGAGGTCCTACTGGTCCACCCGGTGGTGATGGGCCTCATGGACCTCCTGGGCCTCATGGACCTCCTGGGCCTCATGGACCTCCTGGGCCTCCTGGCCCGCATGGTCCTACCTCAGGCGGTCCTCCGGGACCCTATGGACCAGGCGGACCAGGCGGACCACCCGGTCCTCAGGGACCTAGCCCAAACCAGCCATTCGTTACGCACGGAACTTCATCAACCCCAGGAAAACCGGAAACGCATCTACGCCCTACCAAAGATGACTACAACCGTCAACACGGTTTTCCTGGGGCCATCGGATATGTGTCAGGTTAGCAAGAATCAAAAAACAAAACAAAAAAACTCCTACCTAAGAGCAAAACTAGAAAGGCAGAATATAATTGACACAGAAATACTTAGGTATCTTATATTTATGCTATGCGAAAGAGAAAAAGTTTTGAACGAGCTTGGTTAAACAATTCTCAAAAAAAACCAGCCGGTTTGCTGTTGTTGTTGCTGCTTCTTCTGCTGCCACTGTTGCACTTAGAAAAGTTTTCCTTGCAAAAATTCACCATAAAACGTTTGCCCTCCCTTACAGAAAGTAGGTTCAAAAACAATGAAGAGAGAGAAAGAACTGAAAAGCTGCTTTTGTCAGCTTTCAAATGCCCCTGAAGAGTGGATTTCAATATGCAGTGCACTTCTCAAGTGCTTCTTGTGCTGCATCATTTTCCATCTCTTCCCTTTATTTTCACATTAAGCTCTTTTTCTTCTGAGTTCCATCTACTATCGGTTGCATTCGCGAAAGTGAAAAGATCAACTTTATCGACTTTTGACCGCATCACATACGCCGACCACGATATCATACCTAACGTTTGAAAACTTTCCAGTAGTTACTTGTGTAGTTTTGCTAACAAAATATTTCTACATCTATCCTTAAACAATTCTTCTTCTTCTTTACCATTATACGCTTTGAGCTGTAATCATAATTAATAATTTCTATGTTGGTAGTAAAACTAAAACAACAACAACAACAATTTAACAAAAAATTCGCTTTATTAATATTGTAAATTTTATTCAAAAAGGAAGAACTACGACAGTAAAAGCTTTTTTTTGTCAACTTCATAAAGTTGCGTGTGAGCATCAGCTTTCCTTAGCTTTCGTTTAAACAGAGCTTTAAAGCGTACACATTTTTCAAGAGCGTTTTATTGATCACTATGCCTTGTTAGTAGTGTATTAACGTGTATTTTACGCAATTCCACGTGTACATATGCCGAAATAGCCGCTGTCCAGAATTTTAGAGTGATAGCTTCCAGAAAGCTTTAGCTGTAGCTCTGAAAGATTTCAAACGTTTCTTTTCTGAATTTATGTTTCCAATTCCATCCACTCTTTATGAAGTTCTTGTAATTGCTGTTGCAATGGCAGAAGAAGCCACTATTCTTCCCACATCCCATTGATAGCTCGTTCCAAACTCTTTTTCTTTTTAATTATATTTAAGAGCTTTTAAGAAGGTAAAGAAGAGCAGGGAATTCAATTTCACCAAAGATTATTTTTTATATTTTTACACACACACACCACTTATTTATTGAAAGTACATTCACACATACACACCTAAATTGCTATATATATATATATATATATATATATATATATATATATATAAGTATGTATATATGTATGTATATGGTATATAAGCACGTACAGCAGTGTGCGTGTTTCTGCTCGCTCGGTTTCTCTTAACCAAAAACGAAAAATTAATACACAATTTATTATTTTTATGAATGCATTTGTATTAATATTATTAATGATAAATACATAGTAAGAAAATAACATCACAACCGCAAAAGTTGCCGCATTTTTATAATATAAGTTTTTATTTATTTTCAGCAAGAAAGAAAAAAAATTATGAAAGAAATGTTTTTTGTTTTCCGTTAATCGTAACCGCACTTTATCGTTAATTGTTTTTATATTTTGTTTTTCAAATGAGATACTGCAAAAAAGAAGACCAAAGAAAAACAAAATAAACATTAAAATTAGGGCCACTTTTTTCTTTGCCACCGCACAATATTTTTCGCTCAAGCACTTTTTGCACTTGACTTTTTGATCAAATTCTCGTTTCGAATTCTTATAAAAAAAAACACACGCACACAATAAAAATCAAACAATAAACAGCAACAAACACACGTATATGCAATATATAAGAAAAAAAATTAAATAAGCAAGTCTTGCTGTCTCTCACAAATACACTTACACACACTCATCACACAAGCGCACAATCGCTCACATTGCACTTCCATTCATGAGCACATCAACTTTTTCCTGCTTTTGTAGTGACTTACATGTCGTATACGCAACCTATAACTAACCGAACTAATTAACCCTTTCCCGCCTCTTATCCTCATCCCGCACATTACTGCTATTTGCCAATAACAAAATAAACATATTAGATTATCGGTTGAAAGTGAAAATTACTAACTACTAGTTAAGTTATTCATTGGTGGTTAAAGTAAACTATTAACCAAAAAAATAGAACCCAACCACCAAACCCCATAAACGATTACTAAAAACACATTCTGGTTTGGTTTGCTACGTAGTAAATGAATGCTTCTAAAGCTTAAAGCTTTTAGCTGTATACTTTAAGTAGATATTTTGAGTATTCGTTGAAGATTTAGTAACACCTTCTAGTTGTATTTCGTAGTAGTGATTATGATGTACATATGTATGTATTAGTTCCTGTATTTTACTACTACTCACATATGGACAGAAGAATGCATATGCCAAAATATGGCTTTGAAATTTCCATTTACTAATTAATCTTTCCATTTTTATTCTTTCAAAATATTTATAGAAAGCGGTAAATATAATAATATTGATGATGGTCGATATAAAGGTAAGTGCAGCTTAACCAACTTTCTCCAATCAGGACAGGAAATATGTACAGTTTTAACTTATGCCACCATAAATTTGTGTGTTTTACAGGTATTAATGAGGGACAATATCGTCACGATGATTCGGGAAAATATGTTCACGTTGAAGGCCCCACAGGTCCACCAGCACCACCATACGTACATGTAGTTGGACCAGAGGGTGGATATGGCGGCGAAGGCGGATTCGGTGATGGAGGCGGAGTCGGTCATGGAGGCGGTGTCGGACCCGGCGGACCTAGCGGACCCGGCGGTCCAAAGGGACCCGGCGGTCCAAAGGGACCTGGAGGACCTGGCGGACCACCCGGACCACCCGGCCCACCTGGCCCACCTGGACCTAAAGGTTGAAATTTTGCGGGTTTCGCCCTTTGTCTTAAATGAAGTTGCATGTGAACTTTTTGCTTAAACTAATAGAAGCATGTGTAGAATAAGTTGACAATACTAACAGCTTCAGCTATTGAAGCACTCTAGAAGGACCAAAAATCCTCGATCTCACTATAGCATATAGTTTGCAATGAGGTTCCTTCGTTCTTGTTTCTATTTTTGAAAATTAATTTGCATGTGAACTACAAACTAATATTAAATTAAGGGGAAAAGAGGCAATGCTACCAATGAGAGCGCCAATGGTTCCGGTTTATTGTTTTAATTCTTTTCGTATAACAAATACTAAGCACTTAAATATGTATGATCAACACCAGTAGTTTAGTTGCGCTGAAAAACACAATGGCTCACAATGATATGGTAGTAGCGTTTGGTGTTTCTCTTTGGCCCATTCGTACGCTGTCTTATTCTGCCTCAACGTTGTAATGATTTATGCAAAAATATATATAGTAAAAAAAGTGATTTTTGTTGCTACAACGCCGAAAAAGACTGCGTGTGATTAGAGCAATTATTTTTGCTTGTCAGCTATTACTATGCATGAAATTATGTAATATTGAAATATATTTTAAATGAAAATACTTATACCCATTATTAATATTTAGGACCAACTAGCCCTGGACCTAATGGCCCATTCGGCCCACCTGGACCACCCGGTCCCCCCGGACCTGATCGTCCCGGTCCTCCAGGCCCTCCAGGCAAAGGCGGCAAACCCGGCCCAGGTTACTTAGGACCACCAGGACCACCGGGTCCACCAGGCCCCAATAATCTCGGACCTTCAGGACCTCCCGGACCTCCCGGCCCTGTTCGCCCCGGTCGTCCCGGCCCACCAGGACCCTCACGTCCCGGACCATCTGGCCCACCCGGCCCACCCGGCCCAGGTCGTCCAGGTCATCCTGGCCAAATACCAGCACACGAATCACACTTCAAAACTCCAGGCTATTTGCCACCAACTGGTAAAATAACGCAAGAACCTATTAAATCATCTTCATTAGTAGTGGATGGTGAACATAATAAGAAAACAACAACCATTACCACAACAAATACTCATGCATCTTTTGTGCCCAATTATGATCACAATAATGCTGATGCACATAAGAGAGTCACCACTACCACCACAACCACAAATACTAATACTAATAATTATAAACCAAATTTGAATGATAAAACTCCACTAACCTATATTCCTCCTTCTTTTCCCACATCTCCCAAATTCACCACACACACCAACACACATACAAATACCAATACCAATAACTATGTTCCTGTGATTACACCATCCACCAATACCCATCAACAACAATTTGAACTCCATAAAACTATAACGACCACTACAAATACACAATATCCACACCATCAGGTCAACGCCGCCGCTATTGAGAAGGGCAAACCGTTAAAGACAATAACAACCACAACCACCACAACAAATACAAATCAAAATTCTGGTAATAAACATGGGTACAATATTGATAAAACCATAATTACTAACACCAACAACTACAATCCACAACAACCGCATTTCATTCAGAACGAAAAGATCACTACAACAACAAACACCTTCAAGACGAACACAAATACGAACACTAACACTTACCCGAACACAAACAAAAATACATACCCGAAGTCACACACCGTCGAGCAGGTCACCAAAAATACATACACCCCCGGATTTGAGAATAATCAAAAGACTATAGAAAAGGTGACAACTGTAACCAATTATCCAGCACAGAAGATCACCACCAGCAATAATTACCAGCAGCCACCACAGAATACGTTCAAACAAACAACAACGACATCGACAAGTACTCAAAAAACTAACCCCAATAGGAATACAAATACAAATGCCTTCATTTCCAATAACAATTTTGCTAACAAAAATGTAACCCCACGTCCCACTTATATCCCTCCCCCCGTACAGATCACTGAGAACTATTGCCCATGCAATGTCAATGCGGATAAGATGCACTCATCAAAATCTTCAACAACAACTTCTTCTTCTTCTACAACGTCCGCCTTTAATAATCCGTCGTCTTTGAATCAACACTTTTCCACATCATCCGGCTTCAACGGACAAGCGAATTTCGGAAGCATAATGAACTCCATATCATTATTACAACAATATCCAGTTTTCCCACAAGCACCTGGCTATCCAGCATCATATCCTCCAGATAAAATTCCCAAGGGCGCAGTAATAGCGTTCATGCCAGTGGTTATATTGCCCCCAGAGGCCTACAACAATTGCGACGAGAATTCCAACAAAAATATTGATCCATTCCCATTGGGTGTGCAGCCGTCACCCATATCGTTTGGTTTCAATCACAATACATTATTCACGGGGGGCGCACGCAAGGATCAATGTATGTGCCCATGTTCATGTACTCAGAATATACCGGATAAATTACATAAGAAACGTAACGTGGACGCGGACTCGGACAAAATACAGACACCATTGGAAGCGGTGAAGATAGCCGGTGAGGAGAACGTAGTAAAATCCAAGGCGACTGAGAATGAGGAAACAATAGTTACATCTGACAGCGATACGAATGTTCAATCGACAAGACTGATGCCAGCTGAAGTCAGTAACGAAAACGGGGTAGTAAACTAGCGACACCTAAAACTAAAACGACAGAAACGACCACTGCGACTGACGACACAGATATCAAATTTGTCAAATCGAAAGAACCAAAAACAATAGAAATCGAAGTGGTGCAATCAGTCGCTGCTGGAGAAAATAAGGACTTGATGACGATGAAAAATAAGAAACGAAACGATGTTATCCAGATCCCAGAAATCCTGTCCTCGATCCTAGCTTTCCTGTCCTCGGTTACGTTCCCGATATCCCGTTCCTGTTCCGTTCCAAGTTGTGGCTAACACAACATTCCGACAAAACCAATAATTTCCCGCAACTTCCTGTTCCTGAGATACTGATGCTGAGCTTCTCACATCCTGTTCCAGCACCAAAAGAGTTCCCGCTCTCCTGATCCTAGTCCCCCGTGTTCCACGCTCCCGGTTCATGCCTTTAAATACTAACGATTCCATAGATTAATAGCAAATAATCTTAGGCATGTCAATCCTGATGTTATGTATTGAGAAATAAAATTAAAATATATTTTTGTTGAACATTTTATCTAATCCAAAATTCTCGCTTTTGTATATTTTTTCTTTAACAATATCTCCAAAATTATAGAGCTTGACAATTTAATTGTCGCAGCATAATTCCTTCGGCTTAATAATTTACGTAACAGTTGTACAAATTGTAAATGTTATGCTGAAATGTAAAAATTCTGATAAAAATTCTGAAAAATCTTTTGTAAAATTAGAAAAGAAAAGAAGCTGTGTATTTTTTATTTCATGTATTATATTTGGAGATTACCACTAATTATTTTACAATGTGAAATGTTGTTCATTATGCTTTTTATGGATATTATTTTTTATTTTTAATTCTTTTTTCATTTTTTAATTTAATTTTTAGTTTCTAGTTCTTATTTAATATATTACTGTAATAATGATTGAAACGGAAATCTTATTAAATTTAAGGAGATTGCATTCTCTTCTGTTTAATAAAAACGAAATGTATTAAAGATCGTAAACAAAAAAAAGACAAAAAATTTGGTGTTTTTATTATTTATACTTATTTTCGATGATGGAACTTTTCAATGATACCTATTTCTATGTATTTGTTCTGTAAAACTAAGCTGACGCTTCCATTGCAATTCACAAATTCCACCGAACTTATATCGGAATTAGACACATGGTTTACCAAAATTGAAATAAAACTAGATATCTAAGCTATAGTTTGTTCCAACTGATCACATGATCCGCACTCATCTGCTGATATAAATTCGGTAATTTTTGAAGACTGTGCCGTGTCCTTTTGGACACCATAGTTGAAGAATGCAAATGAAACTAATTAGGGCCTCAACGAGGCAATGAGGGAAAACCTTCGATCAATCTTCTCGATGTGTTAATTCCTCTTAAATGCTTGGCTAAAAATTATGCATTCGTTTTATTACACTTTACTATGCGACGTACGCGAATAATCAAACTTGATTTAATACCCTTTATGGTAGTTTTCTGTAGGGCTTACAAATCCAATTTGTCAGTTTTACCATATTCCAGATACTGTTCAGAAAATTGGTAATTGTACCCAAGCGTAGCTAATCATGTCGTTTAAACTGAGTACTATGACTTTCATGCATATTAATATAAGCCGGTATTTCAATAGTCTTGGTCTTGGATACAACAAATTTTTGACATGCGGTTTAAAAATTAAATAAAATCAATATTTTTACGAACGAATCCCAACGGACCCTCCTTCCGCCCAGCACGACCGAGGGGCGCATCCGCATAACATCATCAGCATACATTACAATTTTGCAATCATTGATAAACAGAAGAAATAATAAAGGTCCCAGATGGCTCCCTTGAGGAACTCCACAAGTAACAGCAATGTGTTTTGATATGGCATTTCGGAAAATCACCTTTTGTTTTCTGTTAGTGACATATGACTCTATCCAACTCAAAAGCAAGGACTTTTGATCCATGTAAATTCCAAATACTTATGGTACATAATCTAGACAAGTATCAACATTTCCGTTCTATAAGTTTTAAAAATGTATAAGCATTAAGGTGGACAAAAATGTATGGGCGAAAAATGGTTCGTGTTTTTTACACTTTGATTGATAAATTGGGTAATTGGGAATCCAGCGCCATAAACCGTTATTCGATTGTGAACACTTTTTGTAAGATGTGAAAATTATTTTCCAAAAAATGTCGTTTATGTCTGTTATGATTTGATTGCTGCTTTTCGACATCCAGCTTTCTCTTTGTACCTAGCCGCACGCGATTTACTACACATGGACGTGTGCAGACCTTGGCTGCAACCAAGGTTGTATTGATCAGGGGACCGCCAAGTGTCATGTTTAGTGCCGCGCCGAAATCGATGAGTCTCATACCGTTATCGGTGGCTTAGTTGTGGAGACTGAATTTTCCGATCGTCAAACCATAGAGACTCTCCTTGCCATTAAAGGCGATCAACACGATTTTAATATCGTTTCACCCTTCTCATCCAACGGGGCATAGACACAAATTAGGCTGATGTTGAAGAATTTAGCCCTGATGCGGATAGTGACCAGGCGCTCTAGGCTCGGTGACGCAGTCTCTTGCCAACCACAAATGCAACACCAAATTCGTATCTCGAATCAGAACAGCTGTAGTAGATATAACAGGATGCTCCTCTGGAGCAACCCGCTCTCGTCCATCTAATTTCCTGTATAGTGGTGATGACGGGTACAAAAACATGAACCTTTATTCCCCCCATCTAAATGTACATTCATACATAAGTAGTATATGCACGTCAATTAAGTTCGAGTTGCATCCAATCTTGAAATCTTATACTAGAATGTATAAAAGCACTAAGCTTGGATTGCAACAAATTATCGATCAAAATATGTACTATGCTAAGCTATTATTGAGTGTTAGGAGTAGTTAGTACAGTTTTTGTCATGAGCTGATCGTGTAATATATTAACTAATTTTGAATAAAATTCTTATTAATAACAAATAGTAAAATAATAGTTTTACTCGTACATGTATTTATTCTATCTACTTATAATTATGTAAATGATATATAAAAAAATTTGAGTAGAAGGAGATAAAAATGCAAATATTGGGTCATATAAAAAGTTTTTCGTTACAAGAGGATGTTGGTACCCACAAATGTGGTTGATGTTTAGTGCCTCCGCTATCTGCTGACAGCTTGCGTGGCGTTCATGCTCCATCAGGTGCAAAATATCAGTAAGTTTAACTCACAGTCATTTGTGGTGATGAGAAACAAGTACCGACTACTGTGTTTGTACATAATGCAATAAAAGATTGTTGAGTAAGAGCGGAGTGAGTGGAAAAGTGTAACCCAATTTTTATTTTTATTTAGCTGGCGCTACAACCGATGATCGGTCTTGGCCGCCTCCACAAAGCTCCGCCAGTCACTTCTGCTATGCGCGCGCTGGCGCCAGTTGATAAGGCCAAGTGCAGTCAGGTTGCCCTGCACCTGGTCTTTCCAACGGAGATTAGGACGTCCCCTTCTGCGTGTTCCTCCACCGTGGTTCGAATAAAACAACCTTCTAGCCGGAGCGCTTTCTTCCATTCGCTCAACATGACCCAGCCAGCGAAGCCGCTGGATTTTTATACGCTTGACTATGTCAGTGTCGGCGTACAGCTCATACAGCTCATCGTTCCATCTTATTCGATACACGTCGTCCACGCATACTGGACCGTAGATCTTACGGAGTATCTTCCTCTCGAACGCTCCTAACAGCCTCTCATCATTGATGGTCAATGTCCACGTCTCTGCGCCATACATTAGGACGGGAAGGATGAGGGACTTATAGAGCGTTATTTTCGTCGGTCGAGAGAGGGCTCTACTTCTCAATTGCCTACTGAGCCCGTAGTAACACCTGTTGGCAAGAGTTAGTCTCCCCTTGATCTCAAGGCTGACATTATTGTTGGTGTTTATGCTGGATCCTAAATAAACGAAATCCTTAACGACTTCAAAAGTGTAGTTCTCAACAGTGACATTTTGTCCAAGACGCCGTGACTCTTTGTTTGTTGACACAAGGTATTTCGTTTTGTCCTCTTTCACCACTAGACCCACACGACGAGACTCCCTTTCCAGGTTGGAGAATGCTGCACTGACTGCTCGAGCGTTTTTGCCAATGATGTCAATATCATCAGCGTATGCTAGCAGCATGACACTCTTGTAGAAGATAGTGCCAGAGATGTCGATGTTCGCAGCTCGAATTATTTTCTCCAGCATTAGGTTAAAGAAGTCGCACGACAGGGAGTCACCTTGTCTGAAACCTCTTTTGGTATCAAATGGTGCGGAGAGGTCTGTCCCAATTTTCACTGCGCTGGTGGTGTTGGTCAGTGTCATTTTGCAAACACGAATAAGCTTTGCAGGGATACCAAAATCAGACATTGCGGCGTACAAGTGATCCCTAATCGTGCTGTCGAAGGCGGCTTTATAATCGACAAATAGATGATGGGTGTCGATCTGTTTTTCTCGGGTCTTTTCCAGGATTTGGCGTAGTGTGAATATCTGGTCGATGGTGGATTTACCAGGCCTGAAGCCACACTGATAAGGTCCAATCAGTTTGTTGACGATGGGCTTCAGTCTTTCGCACAGTACGCTCGATAGAACCTTATATGCAATATTAAGAAGGCTTATCCCACGGTAGTTGGCGCAGATCGTGGAATCACCTTTCTTATGGATTGGGCAGAGTACGCTGAGATTCCAATCACTTGGCATGCTTTCATCTGAGCATATTCTGCATAGAAGCTCATGCATGCGTTTTTTGAGCTCTTCGCCTCCGGTCTTAAACAACTCAGCAGGCAGGCCATCTGCACCTGCAGCCTTATTTTGCAGCTGAGCAATGGCTGTTAAGACCTCCTCATAGTCAGGCGGCGGTACTTCAACGCCGTCAGTGATTGGGGTTTCCGGAGTGGGTTCCGCAGTGGCGGGATTATTGCCGTCTTCGCCATTAAGCAGCTGCGAAAAGTGTTCCCTCCATAATCTCATTATGCCCTGGATATCTGTCACCAGATTTCCGTCTTCATCCTTGCAGGAAGAGGCCCCGGTCTTCAAACCAAGAAACAGGCGTCTTATTCTTTCAAAGAATTTTCGGACCTCGTTCCTGTCCCGCAACATTTCGATATCATTGAACTCGCGTCTTTCTTCACCTCTTTTCTTGCGCCTGAAAAGACGTTTCTCCTCCCTCCTCAACTTTCTGTATCGCTCCTTAGCAGCTCGCGTTGCAACTGACTGCAGGGTGGCTCTGTAGACTGCGTTTTTTGCTTCAGTAGCATCGCGACACTCTGGGTCGTACCACATATTTCTCCATCGACGGTGGTAGCCTAACACCTCTTCGGCAGCCGTACGCATAGAGCGGGAAGTGTGCGTCCACTGCGCGCATATATCATCAAGTTGAGGGGTGTTTTGCGAAAGGAGAAGTGCAAGTTGGTTGGCAAAGACTTTGGCTGTCTGTTGTGATTGCAGCTTTTCGACATCCAGCTTTCTCTTTGTACCTATCCGTACGCGATTTGCTACACATATACGTGTGCAGACCTTGGCTGCAACCAAGTAGTGGTCTGAGTCGATGTTTGCGTCACGTATTGTGCGTACGTCTAGTACATTGGAAGCGTGCCTTCCGTCGATCACAACGTGATCAATCTGGTTTCGTGTGTTTTGATCAGGGGACAGCCAAGTGGCCTTATGGATATCTTTATGTTGGAATCTGGTGCTACTAACTGTCATGTTTCGTGCCGCGGCGAAGTCGATCAGTCTCATACCGTTATCGGTGGCTTCGTCGTGGAGACTGAATTTTCCGATCGTCGGACCAAAGAGACTCTCCTTGCCCACCTTGGCATTAAAGTCGCCTAACACGATTTTAACATCGTGGCGGGGGCAATGCTCATAAGCTTTGTCGAGGAGCTCGTAGAAGTCATCTTTGGTCGTTTCATCCTTCTCATCCGTCGGGGCATGGACACAAATTAGGCAGATGTTGAAGAATTTTGCCTTGATGCGGATAGTGGCTAGGCGCTCGTTCACGGCCGTGAACCTCGAGACTAGATGACGCAATCTCTTCCCAACCACAAATCCAACACCAAATTCGTGTCTCGCGCATGACAGCTGTAGTAGATATCACAGGATGCTCTTTTGGAGCAACCCTGTCCCGTCCATCGCATTTCCTGTATAGCGGTGATGTCAGCTCTATATTTTTGGAGGACATCCACCAGCTGGATAGAGGCACCTTCCCTGTAGAGGGTTCGGACATTCCAGGTGCATATCCGTAAATCGTTGTCCTTTGGGCGTTTGCGTGAGTCGTCAACATTAGAGGGGTTCATTATCCGAGGCTTATTTGGAGGATTCATTGGTGGGTATTTTAACGTGGTGGGTTCCAAGCCCGACGCACAACCATTCATTCAAGGCCATGGAGAAGCCCGCCGCACACATTAGTTAACTCACTGACGGTTGTCAGATCGCTATCCAGGGGACGCCACGAGGAGGCTGTGTGTCGACTTGAAACGTAGAAGCGCAAGGATCGACCATGGACGCACCTGCGACTGTCACGAACTTTACCTTGTGTCCTATGCCCCAGGCCCCCCAAAGTGTAAACCAAACTAAAATAAATAATTAAAAATAAATATACATATAAACCAATTCTATTACTTTATAACGAATTTTTTATATGCCTAGTTAACTTCCACTTGGTCAAATATATTGAGCAAAACGAATTGTTTAATGACCGCCATTACGGTTCCCTTGAAATCGCGACCGGCGTTCTCATGGTGTTTCTCACCGAGCACTGGTACCATAGTATCCATGGCTTAGGTGAGAGCACGGCGGTTGCTCTGAATATTTCAAAGGCGTTTAACAGAGTGTGGCATAAAGCACTGATGGTAAAACTGATTGCGCATGGGATCGGGAATAACTTCATACGGTGGATCACGAACTTTCTAAGCGGCCGCTCTATCCATGTTGCGATTGAGGGCATTGTTTAGTTAATGCTGTCCGCAGGGTTCAGTCCTCTCCCCTACATTATTCCTTATCTTCATTAATGACCTTGTGTCATTAACGAAGTATCCTATTTATTAATTTGCAGATGAAAGCACTCTTTGGACATTGAGAGGAAAGGCTTGTTATGAATAACTCACTCATAAAGATCTCCAGTCAATCTCCGAGTGGGGTCTCACGAATAGTTGAGTTCAATTCGCGTAAGACCCAATGTTGTCTGTTATCTCACAAACGAGTTTCCCAGCCCCGGTTAACCCCATAGGGAGGGGGAAAGAGCTATTGCGGAGACAGCGACTCTTGATGTTCTGGGCATGTCCATCCAATGTGATGTTCATTGGAATACATACATTTTGATGTGTCGAAACAAGCAGCCAAGTGTCTCTGCTTTCTTAAACGGTGTATAAAATATTTCACTTCGACTGATCTCCTATGATCTACACTACCTTTACACGTTCTAAATTGGAGTTTATTTCGCACCTATGGGCTGGAGCTTCCCGAACGCAACTGGAGCCAACATCGAGCGATAAAGCTAATAGGAAACAGTAGAGTTTCCAGCTCTGTTGACTCCTTGGAACATCGTCGAATCGTGTCTTGCTCTCTTTTTCACCGTTACTTTCACGGTGACGCCAGTTCGTGTGTTCACCAGCAAGAACTACACGAACAGCAAGGGGAACTCACGCCTTCCACGTAGACACGGTGTTCCACCGCACTACGCATTTCAGATAAAGTTATTTTATCTGTCATACCGCGCGTATTTGGAATAGGCTCCCTATAAATATTTTCCACGATTATTATAACAATTTCAAATTTAAAGCAAACGCTAATAATTACTTCTCACTCCTTCTTCCTCCCACCTATCAATCTTCCTTCCAAGCAACACAATGCTCTGCATTGATAGGGGTATCCCATGTAAGTATGTTGACTATATCAAAAAATTAAAAATAGATAACGAAGTAATTTTCTGGTCACTTCCTTAGAATTAAAGAAGTTCAATGTAATTTAAAAGAATTATTATGTTTCTGAGATTGCTTTCAATGAGGTTCTTAAATTCCATAAGAATGTCACTTACATAAGTACTAACATAAATTAAATTGAAAATTACTCACGGAATATGTAATAAAACAGAGTATCTGAAGAAATGATAATATCATTACCTCTAACAATTGCCCAAAATGCGTGCGAATTCATGTGACTCACATTTAAGCACTTTTTTTCGCGATTATTGTGTGGGAATTACGTGACAATTTTTAAAAACATAATCATGTATACCCTAGTAAGGTAAATTAGAATTTGGCAGGTACACAATTATACAATATTATCTGCGCATCCAATTCAACATTATACGAGCTTGTTTTACTTATTATGGAAGTTTTCCGTTGGCGCTGCCTTCATTATTAAGTTTTAAATAAAATGTATTTCTATTTATGTTTTGGGACCCAACATTTCATCTATGGTATTCCAAGTGTACCTATGTACATATCTCGATGATGTTTTCTTAAGAAAGAAATATGATCTAATTTTGTTGATTTTATTTATTTATTTTTATAGTTATTATGTTAATCATTTATGTTAGGTAAGTGAGTTATAGATTTTTGAATGATGCATTGGAGAGAGTTAGTACTTATGTGTGTAATATTGAAGTAAGTGAATAGAGTAGGATTTAATTCATATTTGTATAGCAAAAATCTACAGTCAGTCACAGTTTAATTATTTACAGCAATATAATTTGTGAAACGGTCAAGTTATAACTTGAAGTTCGTATCTGCATGGTAAAAAATTATGCACTTTTATGTTGCTTAAATGGTAAAAGTGGTATAAATTTGAACATCGAAATATCACGTGTAAATTTGGGATGAAACACGGAAAACCGTGTATAATGGAACTTAGCAAGCAAGGTCCGGTAAAGAGGGTGAGTGAGCCAAAACTTCCCATCAAATATTTTCCAAATAATTCTTAATTCAGTCGCGTATTCTAGTCGTTTTTCAGCCTTTCTTTCTTGAAACGAATTAATTGATCTCGATACAGCTTCCCCATAATAGTTTCACCAGCAGCTCATAATAGATCCCACCAAATAAAGGCCATTACCTTGGCGCCATGAATATTCTGTTTCGGCGTTGATGTTCCTGTTTGGCCGAACTTCACATACCACTTCTTGTGCTTTTAAAGCATATTTTAATCGATAAATTAAGTATATTTATCCTTAACTTTTAACAGCAATTGATGACTTTCAGCTTCAACTTCCCGCAAATGCTGTTTATTTGGCACGTATGCTAACATATGTGCAGCGCAAAAAGGTTATGTTTTTACACTTTAGCAAATTGATGCATAATCAAAACAAAAGTTGCATGACGTAGCTAAAACATGAAAGTAGTTACAGTATTGCGAGATGTGATTTATTACAAGTTACGCCATCAATTGTGAAACCATCATTTCCAATATATCTTACTTGTCTTTCTTTCTTACCATGGCACAACAGCCCATGGAGAACCTAGGCCGAGCTTTTCGCATACATTCATGTTGTGCTTGTTATATTGGTACATGAATGGAAGGGACCTACAGTTTTATAGCGAATCCGAACGGCGAAGCTTTTATTTAGGCAATTTACTCATGTAGTTATGCGATTGCCTGCCAACGGCGACCACTTGTATGCATGTATAAATATATTAAAGTTTATTTACACATGTGGCATAACAAATACATAAGTACATATGTATGCAGGTATAGTATATTAATTTACCATTATATTGGAATAATTTTTGGTTTTTTTATATACGGCTAGGGTTAGACGAGTGAACTGTTACGTATTCAAACTACCATATTTTTTTGTGTGAAATTATTTTTTATTGATTCGAATTACAAAAATGTGTGGAAATAATAAAAATTTTAGAATCCACTCACTTTAGCTCGAAGTGGCCACATTTTGCCTTGACTATGACCTTCAAACGGTTAAAAAATGAGTTGCATGCTGCTCGAATATGATCTTGTGGTATTTTAGCCCATTCCCGTACAATGACTTTCTTCAGCGCATCCATACTGGCATATTTTTTAGTCCTCACCTTGCTCTCCAAAATGGCGCAGATGGAATAAACCAACGGATTTGTATCTGGCGAATTCGAAAGCCATTGTGTATACGAAATGAAATGTTGAACATGGTTTTTTAACCATTCTTGGTTCACACGAGCTTGGAACGTCCATGGTGTACGACCGAAATGTTTGCGTGCCCACGGCTTTAAAGCAGCTTCCAAAACATTTTCCCGATAATAAGTCGCATTGGACTGCATCCGGAACCAATTCAGGTCACAGCTGCCCATACCATTTTACTTGAGATGTAAAATTACTTAGGGTGGCCGTTCGTAGGCTTAAATTTTCGTAAGTACGTTCAGATATGTAAACACGATCATTTTGAGAGTTTATGAACTGCTCAATAGCGAAATTTTTCTCATCAGAGAACACAATGTTTGGATATTCGCCACGTTCGTGCAAGCGTAACAACTCCTTTACTCTTTCAAGTCTAACTTTATTTTGCTTTGGTGTAAGATCATGTGCCTTTTGAAACTTGTAAGGCTTTACCTTGAGCTCATTTTGGAATATGCGTCGGATGCTTCGCTGGGATATTTTCAGTTCTTTGGCCATTTGATTACCACTTCGACGTGGATCTCGTTCAAGTCGAGCCTTCACTTTAGGAACCACTTCAGGTGATATTGCTGTTTTTTTTTCGTCCATCACCATAGCGTTTGGCAATGCTGTGTGTATTATAACGATTTATGGTGCGATACACAAATATTTTATTCACTTTAAGATGCCTGAGCTCATGAGCAATAGCTGCTTGTGATTTTCCACTCCAATATAATGCAATCACACTATTACGTTTGAATTCCATTTTGAATAACTTTTTTTCTATAAAACTAAGACGCAAATGCTTGTGATGGCCTATAAACAATATAAACAGCTATCATTGGTATGAATTTGACAATATCGCATTGCCAGATATACCGGTGTGAAATTGGTAACACTTCAATCGCCTAACCCTGTACTATTTGATAGTTCTCAACTTTTCAAATTAAGTAGTAAATAATATCAGCAACAGCAGATAACCGTATTAAATTATCGGAATTGGGTCCCTTGAAACTTTCAAGAGTATCTTCGATAAATATCGTCAATGAAGTTGTTATGCTTGCGTACAAAAATTTTATGACGTTAGTAATTTTTGGCTCGAGTACAAACAGTTTATGGACAAATGGGTGCTTTTTTATGTGTATTTAAAAGTTTCTAAATACCAATAAATTGATAGTGTGATCATTCCTTCGAGAAAATTTCTTTCTATAAAGGAAAAATTTGATAATGTTGGAAAAATCGGAATAGGAAGAGTTAGCGGTTTATCTTTGGAAAAAATATATGAAGTAGTTAAATCAATAATTTCGGAAATAGACAAGTGGAGAGGCATTATACAACTGGAAAAGGAAATAAAGTTGAACGCTGATATTAAGGAAATAGAAGGTAGCTTTCATACCAGCTCTGTGTATTTTTATTTTTGTTTTATGGCACAGTCAGCATACAGGGTTACCCCCTGCAGAACATTGTGTTGATTGAAAGGAAGATTGATAGGTGGAAGGAAGAAGGAGGGAGATTCAGAGAGGGAATGCAATTACAGGACACCTCTGAAGTTGAAGAAATTCTTATTGGATTTTGGATTTGCATCAACAACATGATTCGAAGATGATGGTCAAATTTACATATTGTACATACTATATTTCATAGCCATGAGGGCTAGTATATGAATGTACATATTATTTTGTCCATATGTTAAGTTTTAGAAGCTTGTATTCTATTTTAAAATGTATTAAATTATAAAAAAAAATATAAGGGCGGCAATTTACCGCCATTTTCCCCCTTAATTTGTTTTGTTGCTGTTAATTTTCGGCAACAAGTTATAAAGTTGGCTACTACTTTTTTACAGCATATTTTGGTATGCAATAAATTGCAAAAACTATTCAACACGTGCGTAAATATGACATCAAGTTTATTCAATTTTGTTTGTTTTTTTTCACAATTTATTGTTATTTATGCACATTTTTATTAACTACGATATTTTATGCCAAATAGGCTGGAAAATAAAAGTTTTTTGGTAATAAAAAAGAATAAGAGGAATAACCTTTTGTAACAAATGTATCAATGTAACAAGTTTTGTTAAGAATGCTGTTTAAATATTAGCATCACTGTTAATTTAAACTAATTTAAATATAAATGACCGGTTGAGTAACTTTTTAAGCACCTTTATTGTGATATTTTTGGTGTGAAACCATCGACTGACGACATTTCTATTCGATTTCTTCTTAGAGCTATTTAATTTAAGCAATCAACTACGTGCTCTTGAGATTTTTTTTTTTTTGTCATCAATAGAGAACAAATTTTTATGTTGTTATAATGCTTGCGTCAGCATAATTGGCATAATTTGTAACTTAATCAAATAACTATATGTAGTTGCATTTACTCTATTGAGCAATCCTTAAATGATTTTTGTGCTTACCACGCTTTATTATCAAACCAGAAACCAAAAGAATTTATCCTCTGGTAATGTGATTTTACGGTAATTTCTAGTATAAGACAAAAGCTTTAATTGTTGATTTAAATTTAGTTTTGAATATTATTTGCTTTTAATTTTGCATTAAACATACATAAATAAACAATGACTGCGTTTTATTCACCACTCACAACTAGTTACGAGGTGTACAAGTATGAAACCGGTAATGACATATCTGTGTCGCTAAGTAAAACTACTATATACGCTCTGTCAAACAAAATCATTCACCATTTCTTCGCATTTACTTATGTAAACAATTTTCAGTTCATAAACAATCAAGTTTCATACAACATTTTTTTCCGCTCGTAAAAATGTCGAATTTCGTGCCTACAAACTACGATATGCGGACATCATTGATTTTGTTTCCAATTGAAGAAATCTGCTTTGGAATATCATCGCACGCTTGTGGAAGCTTACGGCCAGCACGCTTTAGGCAAAACACAAAGTGGCGATTTTGATGTGAGAAACGAAGAACGTGGAAGACCACCGAAAACGTTTGAAGATGCCGAATTGCAAGCTTTACTCGATGAGGATGATGGGCAAACGCAAGAACAACTTGCAGAACAATTAAATGTTTCGAGAATCCCAAACATTAACGATCATATGTTGAGTCCGGTACACCGGCCAAATCGAAAGTAAAGCCAAATCGACAGCAAAGCCATATCGCTTCGGATAGAAGACAATGCTCTGTGTTTTCTGGGATCAGCAACTTCTGAAACTAAGTGAAACAGTTACTAGTCAACGCTACCAACAACAATTGGCCGATTTGAACCGTGCTTTTTTTCTTGATGACAATGCACCAACACATCGAACAAAACAGACTCGGGAATTTGTAGATTCGTACAGCTGGGAATTCACTAGACTTGGTTGGCTCCATCTGACTACCACTTATTTTCATCAACGGGGCACGCACTTGCTGAGCACCACTTCGATTCGTACGAAAATGTGAAAAACTGGCTCGATGACTGGTTTGACTCAAAAACCAACAGTCTTTTGGCCAGAAAGATGGGAAAATGTGTAGAAATGGCCATTACTTTAAAGATTGAATGTACATATAACCATTTTTTTTAAATAAACGTGTATTTTCTTAAAAAAAAAATACCGGTTTCAAACTTGTACACCATTTTAAAGCCAATAAGGCAATTCTTGGTTCATAAGGAAATGATTATAAGTAAATCTATCTATCTATCTATGTTGTCTAAGGCAATAAGATCAATAATGGTTATTGAAGACTTCACGATATTACCGACCTCTCCATGGTGAAGTTTTATAAAGTTGAAAATAAATGCTGGCAACGCTGAAAAATTTTAATAATTTCGTACTCAAACCTTTTTTGCTTTCGACGGCTAATATACAAACCAAACGAATAAATATTAAAATAACTCGTTAGTAAATAGTGAATAGTGATATGAAATCTAAAGGTGAAGTTGAAATAAGGTGGGAAACGTTCCTTTGAAATTCACCTTTTTTTCAGAGTTAAGAACTTGGCTTAGTGTTTAGTCTAAATCAGTTCAAACTCTTCATACCAAATATCAGATAGCAAATAATGATTGCCCGCATCGTTACTTCACTTTTAATGGAACAACAGCCCAAGGGGGGCCTAGTCCGAGCTTCTCGAATCCACTCATGTTGTGCGTGTCATATTTGTACATGATTGGAAGGGATCTACAGTTTAATGGCGAATCCGAACAGCAAAGTGAAAAGCTTTTCATAGCAATTTTTTTTCTTGTAAGTTTGCCATTGCCTGCCAAGAGGTGGTGATGTGTAGAAAAATTATTTTTCTACTTATTTTTTACGTTTGATTTTGCCTGAGCCGAGATTCGAAACCCGGACACTCTGCGTAGCAGTCCAACGCACTACCACTACGCCACAGCGACCACTTGTCCGCATCATAACAAGGAATCTCAATAATCACAGCATCTCGATCTAGAATCTACCAGCGATCAATAGACGGAAGTGATATTTAAGGTGGTAGAAACCTCTAGCACTGATTAAATAAAAAAAATTAAAAACATTTTCAGATAATACTTTTTATTTTTAATTAAAAAAATATCTAGTTTTTTATAGAAATTCACATTAGGAATTATTACACATTAGGAATATGACTACCTAATATATCCTTGATCAATTGCATGTTTGAACATTTCTGCGATACGTTCACGTTTTTCAGCTTCTTTGAATGGTTTGATATTCCAAACATCGGTGAGAACCCAATTCTCTTTGATTTCATCCAAGTCAGCGACTTCATCATCTTCTATCAGTGACATGGGTAACGATTCAATACCCATGCCGCAACCGAATCGTCCAAATTGTTGTAACTCATCGAGCAAACTTTGCCAAGGGAAAACTTGAGCTGCATTAGCGCCTAAATCTGTAATCAGATCACAAGCGCTACGATGATATTCCTAGGGAAAATTATAAAATAAAATGTTAAATAACTGAAAAACACTAATAAAGAATTTTAAGAAAATTACTTTCAGTAACTTTTCATAATGTGTTTCGCGCAATTCCTGACTCGTACATGAGTATATGAAAAAAGATAAATCAACTGCCAGAGAGGCGCAACGCGCCAATTGAAAATCAATAATTTTTAAAGCTTCAGGCTCGCCATTGGCTGTATAGCGTGTTAAAAAGTTTGGCGTCCAACAATCACCGCTACCAAAAACGCTTAATTTCGCTGGAAATTAGAGATATTATAATTTTTTTACTTGAGAATATTGAAAATTTTAAATTGTTATTGAAAACATTGCTAAACCCACATCTGGTGGAAATAATTTTTATTTGATCATCGAAAAGTGACGGCTGCAAATATTTTTTAGCAACACTTTCGTATTTTGTGTTCGGATACGTTTGAGAAACTGCATCCAAGGCAACAGTAGAAGCTAGTTTCAGGAAACCAGTATACCAATTGCGGAATTTTTCAGCATAGTAGGTTTCCTTTTTTAAATAGTAAATAATTTATTTATTTTAGATCGATCAATCAAAAATTGTGTGATATTATGAAACCAACCTCTAGTTGCTTGGCAGCTTCATTGAATTTTTGTGGTTCCAAAGCGTTCAAAGCTAATGAAATGCCGTGGAAGCGCCCCAAGGTGCGCATTGTAAAGAGGCAGTCGCCCAGCATAATGCAGCCTTGTCTGTTTGTCGCCACACGTGGGAATGCATACAGTTTTATACATTTTATAGATACATTCCGTAGGCCTTATAGCAAGAATAAACTTACCTATTAGGCGCTCCATAACCTAGAAAACTAACATCTTCTAATGCAATAAAATCATTTTCACCATCACAATATACAGCATAACATTGCGGATACTCTGTGAAGGGGCACTTTGGCTTACGTTGCACTTGAAACGCTTCCCATGTGGGTACTATTTTCGTATAGAAATTAATTTCATTACGAAAGAAAACAGTAGAACGGAAAAGTTTGCGTCTGGCTGGATTATCTGGCATTGCTTTCACGATTAAATTTACTTCACATTTTGAACTATGGAGTTAGAAAAAACAATATTATTCTTATAATAGAAATGTTTATAATATTTCTTGTTGTTTGGTTTTATATACAGGGTGTGCGAAAAGTCAACGTCATCCCTTGGACGGTTAATTATAACTCACCAGAATATCAGAATATTATTACTTTAGTCAACAATTTTTAGCTTTTGGGATATTACCACTACTTGTTCGTGAATTTCGCGAAAACTCATGAACATTTTTATTTTCCTAAGGGTATGACAGTATTATTTTTAATTTTGTCTGTGATCAATAGCTATTCAGCGTTCAGTAACAAAAATAAAAATGTACCTGTGTCACTCGAAAAACTGATCTAAGGTGTCGATTTTCGTGAAATTCATAAAAGTGCCAATATCTGCAAAGTAAAATTTTTTCACTAAGTCTATGTTTCGTTATTCTGGTCAGTTATGAGCAGGCTATCCGCCCTCCAAGGGATGAAATTGACTTTTCGCACACCAAAGTAGAATCGGTGTTTTGGAAAAATTGTTCCAAGCAAAAACTATAAAAACACAGCCCAATAAATTAAAACGTTTTGGGTGTAACCATGATGGTACTGAAAGAGGGTGTTCCGTTGAACAGTTTTGCTGGACAAATTGTAGTTCAACACGTCCTCTTTTTTCCGCATTTTAAGATAATAAATGCCTTGTCAACGTAAACATCAAGATCTATCGATTTGTTGTCTGAGACAAAGATGTTCCTAATGAAAAGATAAACTTTTTTTTGTTTTCACATGATTTTAGTTAATTTTTGGAACAAAATTCTATATTGCATAAAGTACTGAGATTTTGTTTATGTATGATTTACTAAAACTCCCGAAATATGGGAGTAACTAGAGCAGCTGATGATTTTTACATCAAAAAAATTGTTAATATTTCATCAAGAGCATATTTGTCTCAGACATGAAATCTCTAGCTTTTAAACTACAGGGTTGACCATTTATAATTTGGAATTTGTTTTTGGTGTAAATAAGAAGAAAATAATTTTTTTTCAATATGGTTTTTATTATTCGTAAATACAATCCTTGTGGTTAACTGTGAAATACTATTTCATTTCAATATCTTCCTCGACTGGCATTGCAGTAGCCCATACGATCAACGCAATTTATAAGTATATTTTCGACTGTATGGAACTCTACTTGATCGATGACTACAGCCTCAATCGTTGCTGGAATGCGAGCGTAACACTTATCTTTAACGGCTCCAACGTAGTCAAATCGCAATTGCTTGGTGGCCAATGCTCAAATGGCTAATTACACGATTTTCAAACCTCCCACTACCGAGGTTTTTATGCAAAATTCGCAACAAAGAAGTGCGCGAAATGTTCAATTCTTGAAAACGATGGCGAGTTGATGTTGTTTTTTATTATTGGGTTATGTGCACTGTAGGTGTATGACTTGTTGTTTTATCCAATAAAGACCCATTTTCACGGAAACATTTCACAAACTGATCAACAAATTGCGTGGAAGGCGCTTCTCCTCTACCGAAAGCTGAACGTTATTTTCTTAAACTTTCAGTAGAAGATTCGAATTCCAAACTTTAGATGGGCCACCCTTCATATGTACTTACCCATTGAATACTTTGACATTGCAACTCTCACCTTAAAATACAGTTAAAAAAAAAAAACAAGAAAGTGCTGGGCTATAACTTTCATCTATTATACCACGGTTACACTGTTGCAAAAATACTGTGTACTGAACACGCATACAATACGTACCCATTTCCATCGTTTACACCGTAAACACATAGACGAAACACTTTGCTTAAATATGAATCTCCTTTTTTGAAACCTTTGCCAAATTTGTAGGATGTGTGTTTTGTACCTCCTACTTTTTGTATAATTTCATCGAGGGTGGCTTCGGTGAATTTGGTTGAAATATCGGTCAGATTCATTTTTGATTAAACTTAAGATAAAAGAGAAAATTTTTTTACTGTACATTATTTATGCGTGTTATCAATATCAAAAGTGATAACAATTCAACATGGAACAGTAGAACAATTTTAAGCACCAATATAATTTACTAAACACTAACTTGAGACCGTCTGATTGGCAAATTACATATAATTATATCGAACAATAGATGTTGCTAGGGTTTTAAATAAATATCTACCACACGTATATATCTATCTTGAGAGATCTAAACGTGTAATAAGTACAACTCTTGAATTTATATCAGATATGTATCAACTTAATTGTAAATATCTACTTGTTCATACATGTACTTATATGTATTGATATTATTATTTAATTTCGCTATTTTTCTGTATATTTTTTCTGTAAGGATACTCTATTGTAATCATATCCAAATATTACATTTCTGCTAAATGCAACAAAAAAATATTAAAAGCAAAACATTATACTTATTAGGGACGTAAATACTGTTACACACAATTGATGTTATAAAATTAAAATTATTAATGTTTTTGGACTAATTTTTTAAAATATATTTATTGATATATATGTATTGTATACAAAAATAAATTACATATTCGAAATGCCTGCCTTCACGCACGCCTTAAGTCGCGCTTCGTGCATTGGAAAAGTGCTGACAGCACAAATCAAAGCAGTCTTCAGAGAATCAATGTTGGGATATCTTTTGTGGAAAACCATGTCCTAAAACTGTCCATAATTTGTAATCCAGTGGGTTCAGATCAGGGCTGCCAGACGGCCATTCTTCAGAGCAAATGAAAGCTGGCAAATTGTTTTGAAGCCAGGTCTGGGTCGTCTTAGCCTTATGGGCTGACGCAGAATCCTGCTGGAAATTCCACGGCAGGTTTTGGAACAGCGAATGCTTAAGTGGCTTCACAACAGCTTCCAAAACGGTTTCTTGGTAAACTTATGCCGAAGGTTTGACCCCTTGTTTGCAGAAATGCAAGTCAGTGACCCCATCGTAAGAGGCACCCCACCAAACCATAACTGAAGCTGGGTGATGACCCTTTTCGACCCGTGGGAACAGTTAAGATGCTTCCTTAGATGACCGTGCATACACCTTATCATTTTGCTTGTTAACTTTTCCTGCACGGTAAACATTTTTTCATCCGTAAACAAGATTTTTCTGTGCAAGTTATCAGCGTGCTTCACCAAAAGACGTTTGGATTTTTCTACCATGTTTTTTTCCAAAGCTGCAGTTAACAAATATTCGGTGCGACGTTTGAATAATTCGACTAAGAACTTTTGCGTGATATTCATCTCACGGGCCATGATTTTCTATTTCCGGAGCGGATTCCGCTGAATTCTTGATTTGACGGCTTTGATGGCTTCCGGCGCATTTAAGCACTGGTAGATGAACATGCGACTAATCCCGAGTGAGTGCAGCGTTTTGTAAATATCGCCTTTTTTCATTTTACACTTAAAAAGTGCGATAATAGCGATACAGTTCTCATTATCTGACCACTCCATGGTGAAAGCTGACACAATTTTGAATTCCCGTTACAAACTAACACTATAGGAATTAGCTTTCATAAACCATGTGGTAATAACAGGGTATGTTTAATTCTACTATTACAGTGGGTGGGTTCAATGTTGTGTGGTCGCTGTGGCGTAGTGGTAGTGCGTTGGACTGCTATGCAGAGTGTCCGGGGTTCGAATCTCGGCACAGGCAAAATCAAAAAGTAGAAAAAATAATTATTCTACACGACACCACCTCTTGGCAGGCAATGGCAAACCGACAAGAGTAAAAATTGCTATGAAAAGCTTTTCACTTCGCCGTTCGGATTCGGCATTAAACTGTAGGCCCCTTCCATTCATGTACAAATATAACACGCACAACATGAGTGGATGCGAAAAGCTCGGCCTAGGCCCTCCATGGGCTGTTGTGCCATTAAAAGTAAAGTAAAGTAAGTGTTCAATGTTGTAACAGTATTTATGTCCCTACTAAGTATAGATACATACATACTTATACTTATAAAGACAAAACTGTAGATAACAATGTTACTTACTACCCCCTTAAAGCGTTCATAAAACGTGATTTTAAAAATGAGATGCAAAAAAATTAAACCACGTCAGCTCATACATTACATATATACAGTGTCGGACAATCAAATAAGAACACCTTGCACCATAAAACTTCCAGAAGAAAATGGTATGGTATATACTAGGTGGCAACACTACATTTAAATATTTTTTGGGGATTCCCAAACAAAAAAGTTGAAGCGAAGCATTCGAAGGCGGACAATCTAACAAGAGCAGCAGACGAAAAAATTTAAGTTTTAAAAAGAAAACTTAAATTTGTTTATAATTTGTACTGGTAAGCATTTAAATGGTAGCATTGAGTGTAATTTAACAAATTATTCCGTAATGTCACAACAAAATGAGTCGAGCAAAGCACTGCAGCAAGGAGAAGCGTGATTTGGTGAAAAAACTGCGAAATAAGGGACAAAGCATCCGCCAAATAGCTAAAACTATTAGCGGATCCTCGACATTTGTCTACCAATCTATATTACCTCAAAAATTTCATTGCAAGAGAGGTAGGCCCCGCAAAACTACAAGTGCAGATGACAATCACATAAAAATTTTGATTTTGGCGGCACGCGATCCATTTAAGGCAGCTGCCCCAATTAGAGAGGAGACTGGGGTTCAAATTTGTGCTCGATCAGGATAACGACCCAAAGCACACCTTGCGCGAGATTATTTTTCCTATAATGGATTTCCCGTTATGACCTGGCCTTCACAATCTCCTGACCTTAATCCAATCGAGAACTTGTGGAATATTGTGAAAAAGAGAAGATTGGCAGTATCAGACCTAAAAACAAAGACGAATTGTGGCAAAGTATTCAAAGAGCGTGGACATGCCTAGAAGGTGTAAGGCGGTTTTAATTAACAAAGGCTTTAATTAACAAAGGCCACAAAATATTAGCATTAGTGAACAATTTGAGTCAATATTTTATAAATTTTTTTTTTTTAATTGAAGTGTTCTTATTTGTTTGTCCTTTTGAAATGTGATTTTACGTATAACTTTTAAATTTCTTTTTTTGCACTGAATTGATTTTGTTTTTGTTTTAAGAAAAAATTAAACTTATGGAATAAATGAATAAAAGTAAAAGTCCTTATTTGATTGTCAGATACTGTATATAACATTATTCTTTCCACAAGCATCAAACTCAGGAGGTGGTCATTTGGCCGATATCATTACTTTAACTTCATCAATTTTACACCTTCAACTAAACTTCCCGAGAAAACAAATATAATTTTTTTTAATTCATAACAATATGGAAGCCAATACACATTATGACATTACTTTTGCCACACCTTGTATATGTACCATAATACATTTGCCACACATCAGAAACGATCGTTTAACAACTGGTTTACGTGACACCACAACTCGCTCCACATTTGGTGTCTTTCCTCATCGCGAACTATTTCCTTTAACAGTCTTTTGTCCACGCATGTATATCTTTTCCAAGACAAATGTTTTTGGGAATAGTTTGCAAACCAAACAAATCAAATCAAATCAGATAAATAATTATTATAACCAAACGAAATTTCGAGAAAGATAGATATTTTTTAACTACTTTGTAGGCCAATCGTATTATCCAATCGTTAAGTAACCAGTTATCTATAAATTTGAAAATCAAACTTATTTTTTATATTTGGTATATATAAAAATATTTTTTATATTTGGTAAATATAAAAATATTTTTTAATTTCTCCCAAATTATGCAGTTCATATTCATATTCATCAGTGATCTTTGCAACACCTCGCTTATTTCAAAATCCATATAAGTGAAAAATATTGTAAAGTAGACGAGAATTACATAACAATATTTTATAGTATTATTAAAGTGGTTGATCACTGCAGAATAAAAGAAGAAGGTAGATCACTGTAGTTTTGTTCTACCACTTCTTAAACTAAATGTTGCATAAACTATTTGAAAAACTAATAAATTTAGTGAACTACAAAGGAATGTTAGAAGCAAATAGAAATCCAAAATCGGTGGATCGAAATCGGTGTGTGTAAAAGCTCTCGACGATGCATCGCGATGGTACAAAAGAACAAAGGAGAATATGGAAAATTGGGTGAGAAAAATTTGTCAAAAAATCGGCGTGTGTAAAAGCAGACTGCAAGGTTAGCATCTTCTGTAATCACGCTTCTGTGAGGTCTACTTTTCTTCTTCCTTTAATTGCTCAACAGCCCATGGAGAGTTTAGGCTGAGCTTTTTAGCATCCAATTATGTTGTGCGTGATATATTTGTACATGAATGGAAGGGACCTACAGTTTAATGCCGAATCAGAACGGCGAAATGAAAAGTTTTTTATGGGCAATTTTTACTCTTGCAGAGGTGGTGCCGTGTAGAAAAATAGTTTTTTCTACTTTATAGTATGATTTTGACAGTGCCGAGATTTGAACCCTGGACACTCTGCATAGCAAGCCAACGTACTAGCAACTACGCCACATCGACCACTAAAAGTAAAAAATATTTGAAATTGTATTTGAATAATGCCCATTTAAGTTCACCGAATAAGCTAATAATCTTTTTAACATTGGAGAGTAATTCATTTACAACAATTTCAAAATTTTTTGATATTGGCTACCTATTATTATTGCACTTTCATTATGCCACAACTGCTCCTTGTAGGCTAATCAAACATATCTACATATACTTCCAATTAGCACTTGACACAAGGTATTCACACTTCTTTTAGGCGAAGATAGAATACAAATATGTTTAATTTACTAGAACTGTGTAGATTCAAGTTAAAGTTTAAAGTTTTTAAATTTAGTTACTTTTAATTTTATATCAATCAACACTATAATTTTTATAATTTAATTAAAATTAATTTAACTCACGTTTCTTTTCACGACTAGTACCCGCAACAAACTATCTACAATTTGCTACAATTAAATAGGCAATTTTAACTGTACAACTAGAAAATTTCTTTATCTTCGCTACTTCGATAAAAGGTACTTAAATTTTAGGCACTTTAAAAAAGCAAAAATATTTTAAAGATAATAAAATGCAATTACAAAATCTGCTGAATTGAAGTAGCAATTAAATTGAACTAAAAATTAAAAATTAGTAATTGAAACTTTTTTATTTAATGTTTTTTTTTATTTATTTACTTACTTACTTAACCGGCACTACAACCGATGATGGGTCTTGGCCGCCTCTACAAAGCTTCGCCAGTCACCTCTGCTATGCGCGCGCTGGCGCCAGTTGATAAGGCCAAGTATAGTCAGGTTGCCCTGCACCTGGTCTTTGCAACGGAGATTAGCACGTCCCCTTCTGCGTGTTCCTCCACCGTGGTTCGAATAAAACACCCTTCTAGCCGGAGCGCTTTCTTCCATTCGCTCAACATGACCCAGCCAGCGAAGCCGCTGGAGTTTTATACGCTTGACTATGTCAGCGTCGACGTACAGCTCATACAGCTCATCGTTCCATCTTATTCGATACACGTCGTCCACGCATACTGGACCGTAGATCTTACGGAGTATCTTCCTCTCGAATGCTCCTAACAGCTGAGCAACCTCTCATCATTGATGGTCAATGTCCACGTCTCTGCGCCATACATTGGGACGGGAATGATGAGGGACTTATAGAGCGTTATTTTCGTCGGTCGAGAGAGGGCTCTACGTCTCAATTGCCTACTGAGCCCGTAGTAACACCTGTTGACAAGAGTTAGTCTCCGCTTGATCTCAAGACAGAGATATATATTGTTGGTGTTTATGCTGGATCCTAGATATACGAAATCCTTGACGATTTCAAAAGTATAGTTGTCAACAGTGACATTTTGTCCAATACGCCGTGACTCTTTGTTTGTTGACAAAAGGTATTTCGTTTTGTACTCGTTCACCACTAGACCCACACGACGAGACTCCCTTTCCAGGTTGGAGAATGCTGCACTGATTGCTTGAGCGTTTTTGCCAATGATGTCAATATCATCAGCGTATGCTAGCAGCATGACACTCTTGTAGAAGATAGTGCCAGAGATGTCGATGTTCGCAGCTCGAATTATTTTCTCCACCATAAGGTTAAAGAAGTCGCACGATAGGGAGTCACCTTGTCTGAAACCTCTTTTGGTATCAAATGGTGCGGAGAGATCTGTCCCAATTTTCACTGCGCTGGTGGTGTTGGTCAGTGTCATTTTGCAAAGACGAATGAGCTTTGCAGGGATACCAAAATCAGACATTGCGGCATACAAGTAATCCTTAATCGTGCTGTCGAAGGCGGCTTTATAATCGACAAATAGATGATGGGTGTCGATCTGTTTTTCTCGGATTTTGGCGGAATCTATTTAATAATACTTTCTTTAATACTCTTTTATGTAACATTAAAAAAATAATAATAATAATTTAAGAGAACCCATGAGAGAGAATATGATTTAAGCTATAGAAATCGATGTTGCCACTTTAAAAGTTTATAAATTACCTACTTTTACCTCACAAATGTTGCGAGGTTTGTGTTTTTTCGGCTTCGTTTTCCATTAAAAATAAATATTATTTATTATTTATGTAAAAAGGGTGCACGATTGAATTTAAAATATAACGCGTATTTGCGGTAATATTGCGGTAATATTTTTATTGCTTTATAAAGTATACATGTTCCGATTAATTATGGAATAAAATATCCAATAAATGGCTCCCGAGACTCTGATCACAGTCACTTGCTCTTTCAATGAAATTTTTGATAATATTTTGATAAAGATGTGGCTCTATCTCACCATTGACGCGTTGGATCTCCACCTTGAGCTCAGGAATTGTTTGTGATTTATTCGCATAAACCTGATATTTCACAAAACCTCAAAGAAAGAAATCGCACGATCTTGGTGATAATCGTTTCTCTAATAAATCGATTGTTTCATGTGCGGTGTGGCATGAGACACCGTCCTGCAGAAATCACATGTCGTCCATATCAAAGTTATTATTTTTTCATGATTAAAGAAAATCTGGTATGGAAATATAATTGCAAGCAGAGTGGCTAGTCAAATTTTCTTGGCTACTGCACAAGAAACTGATATAAAATGAATTTGAATTATAAATAAGTATACAAGTACACCTCTGGGTTGCCAGCGGCAAAATTATAAAGTGATAACAAATTGCCACCCCACCGTTCGGAACCTGCGTCAACCTGTAGGACCAACCAAGTGGTATCAAAGTGAGCCGTTCTGGCCTAAGTTTGTCTCTGAGCAACCATTAAAACAACAAACCGACGAGTACCTGAAAATGTCCTCTGTTAATATTAAAAAGCAAAACCAAAACCAATCGTAGTAAATTTGTTTCATATTTAGAGGATATTTTTCAAATAGATGGTAGAAAATTTCTTGACTCAGTGGCAACCCTGATAGTGCATGTCTTTTCTTATTAGTGTTGTTTCGTTGTAAATAATGAATTGGAATTTTACTTCCAAATAAGTTCACAACAAAAAATAACAAGTCCTACAAAATTAAATGACATGTAACTTTTTAATTACCACAACACAGAAAGCTAATGTATAATGTTATAGAAAACTTTGCTGAAAATAAGTAAAATTTCTATTGCGCTGTTATCACACTGGCAACAGCTACCGCAGTGGAGACAAAATTGTTGTTGTTTCTCATATAAAATGAAAGGACAAAAGAGGGAGTAATTTTAGTCCGCCGGGACTAGCCAGTGTGATATCGGCCATGGGAAAAACTTCGCCAAAAACTGTTTTTTACAAAATTATGCAACCATGTACATGTGTATACTCGACAGGGATGCCAACAAGAGCAAATTACTCGTTTTGCACAGATTCTAAAGTCTGTGGGAAATCGGAGAATTTTCTGTTTTTACGGTTACTGCATTTACATGGAGCATTACGCGCCGAGCATTAGCAAATCAGGCCTCAGATCACCAAAGCATGAGCGCCTTTCTTTTTACATTTCCTGTTTATCTATACGGTCTTGTACATTAATAATTTTTTTTGTAATTTTATAATGAATTTAAAAAATTACTGACTAAAAAATTGGGTTACAATTTCTATCGCAAACTTTTTCCTTTTAAAGAAAAGTCTAATTATTTAAAAAGGAATTATTGTCAACAGAAAACATACCAACCTAGATCAAGAAAATTTCTTAATGTATCAACTTTCGACGTATATGAAAACGAAAATAAATAATTGAAAATAAGAATATACGTCAGAAATACCACAAGCAAACCGAGCAAACTATTATTAGACAATTACAATTTTTGCAGTAAAATTTCGTTTTTTTTTGTTTTTTTTTTGATATTTTTTAACACACAGGGTGAACCCCTATGAATGCAGAGCATTGTGTTGAATGGAAGGAATATTAATAGGTGAGAGGAAGAAGGAGGGAGAATGAAAGAGTGAACGTGATCACACAGGACACCGATAAAGAGATAGGCAGCCATTGTGGCAAGTGTTATGCCTTTACCACAATTAACTTCAGTTTATCAGTGTCGACTATAAAGCAAAGGCCAAGCATTTCGATTCCACTCATGTTGTGCGTGTTATATTTGTGCATGAATGGAAGGGACCTACATTTTTATGCCGAACGGCGAAGTAAAAAGCTTTTCATAGGCAATTTTTACTCTTGTAGGTTTGCCATTGCCTGCCAAGAGGTGGTGCCGTTAATTTTGTTGTTGTTGCTCTTTTTATATTTTATTTACCTATTTTTTATTTTGCCTGTGCCGAGATTCGAGCCCCTGACATTCCTGACACTTTGTCAAACAGTCCAAAGTACTACCGCTAAGCTACAGCGACCACTTATTTGCCCGCGTTGAAGGTTAACTAAACGGGAAGGCAGTCATTTTGCTACGGAAGCAATGAAACGGAAATATGTCAAACGACACATTGTATTTTCCAGCTGTTTTGTGCACCCCAAAAGGATACTGGCTTTTGTGGAGGTCAAAACGATGTGTGAGAAATATAGTATGATAGAAATATGATAGATTACAAATGTAAATGGTTGCGTAAAATAGTATTTGTATGAGCTGTAAGAATCGATACATTTATGTGAAAGAGCTACAATATATGGGAGAAAAATTAAACAATAAAACAGTGGAAATATATCATTCACCTCGGTTTGCTTTTAACAGTTAGCATACAGATGTTTTCTCTAGCAGACAGCACAAAACTATCAAAGATTAAATGTATTGAGGACTTTCTACGTAACTGTATACAAAACATTCGCTTTTATTCTCTGTTACAATTTCATAACTAAAAAATTTATAAAATTAAAAAATTTCAATTTTAGTCAAAATTGCTTGATCGATCTGGAGTGTGTTGAAGAATAAATCGGCGATAAACACTACCAAAGACGTATTCTTTTCTAATTGGATATGGGTCGAGGAATTCGATGAAAAATAGTGGAATTTAAAAATGAGTTGGCATCTCTGGTGCTTGATGACATTTCTACATTGACATTTCATTCTCTCGAGTCGCAACTCATTCATACATTGCAGAGTGAGAGTAACCACTCCCAAATACACAATACAATAGTAAAAGAAAATAGTGGCACAATTAAAGTATAAATTTGAAACTCCTCCGACTAAAAAAGGATGCAAAAATCTTCACATATCGTGCGCGAGGATTCCCAGGAGCACTTTCCCAACGTCCATAAAGCCACAGTGAACATGAAGCGACGTACGCTTGCAGGCACCTGTGGCGTTGCCGTTTTTGCCATCGCATTCGCAGCCATAGCCATAGCGTTTGCCACACCCAGCTGGCTGGTCAGTGATTACCGGATTACGGGCGCCAAATTGGACCGTCTTGGCTTGTGGGTGCATTGTTTTCGTTCGCTGCCCGATGTAAACGATGACAGTCAACGGCGATTCTTTGTGGGCTGTCGTTGGGTATACGATCCATTTACCACAGGGTACGATGAGATACGCGGTTTTCTGCTGCCTGCTTTCATGATCGCAACACAGTTCTTTTATACGCTCGCTTTCATCGGAATGCTTGTCTCTGTTGTTGGTGTGCTAATATTTTTCCTATGTGCGGGACCAGATCAGAAACATTTTATATTACTTATTAAAAGTGTGGGCTATGTATTGCTGGCGACAGGTGTTTTCGCGACAATTGCTATAATTGTATTCGCTGGCTTTGGTAATCGTAATGGTTGGATGCCTGAGCATGCCAACAATTGGTTTGGTTGGTCGTTTGTTTTGGCTTGCGTCGGGTCAGTGTTGACCCTAGTGGCTGCTACACTCTTCCTAACGGAAGCGACTGTGCAAAGCGAAAAACGAAGGCAGTTCAAAGAGTCACAGACTCGTTTTGAGCTGGTGCGTGGCGGTAGTGCCTAGTGGTGGCATCTGTCGGTGGAGCAGTTGCAGTTGTTGGAAAGAAAGAATAAACGAAGAAGCAGGAAAAAGCAACCAATGTTGGTGAATGGCAGCAGCACTAACACTACATGACACTAATCTGTGGGTAACTTTTCATTTCTTTGTTTTTATACACATTACTTTTTTTCTTGTAGTTACGAAGTATATTATTTTGGTTTGTTGAGTCATACGACAGCGTTTTTTCCTTAAATTGTAGCAATCATATTTTATTTTTACTCGTAAAATTCTAAATTATAAAAATCCACTCACTGTCCACCGGTAGTTGCTGTCTCAAAAACTTTATCGCCCAAAGGTTAATATTATTATTCTAAAAGTAACTGTAATTATTTCAAAACTATTAATCTTCTTTATATTTCAGTTTGCAAAACTTCCATTCTTTCTAGGCGCACAATACTTCGAAATTCAAAACTTTTTAGTTAGGAATTAAAATTTACACACGCTAAAATTATAATTTAGACATTAATCGAATATTAGTTGTAAGTTTATGCAATTCTCTTCGATACATTTCAAATAAGAACTTTTAATCTGTAAATGCTGCTTATTGATTTTTGTTCTCAGCAATACCATATATCAAACCATAGACTTTTCAGTTGGTACTTATATACATTCATTCAAACAATACGTTCATTTCATCCATATTTATGTTTAAAGACTGACCTGAATACGAAAGTACGCACAAATCCCCATTTCCTCTTTTCTGAATTTCCAACAAAAAAACAACTACAACGAATGTTAAAGTTCAAAGATGAAGCTCAAGTATTTTTTAAATACATTCATATGTAGATGTAATTTTTCTGATTCATGGCAAATTTGTATGTACACGTAGTTACAATAGAATTTGCAAGTTAAATTTTCACATCTATGTATCTAAGCTCGTACATACCCAGGAGTCAAATATGACTTTAAAAGCGCAACTGATGCAAATATAAAAATTTATTTCTAACGCATTCTTTTTGTCAGACTTTGTTCTAGGAGAGATAGTTGAAATTTTAGGCACCATTTTCTTAGTAAGCAACGAAAAAATATTAACATTCTCCAAAAATAAAATAAAAAATAAAAAAAAATAAGTAAAGTTCCAATGAAAATAATAACGAGCCTATTAGTTAATAAGTGCATTCGCCACATTCAATGCCTGCGAAACAATTTTTAATATTAAATTTTATAGTCTTGTGAGTGCTAAGAGCTTTGTAGTACTTTGTTATGAATCGAGCTGGTTGAAAGACCGATGTCTCCCCTCTTCACACAAAAATTTCATAACTTCGTAACTAGAACATAATATGTTCAAGTAATTGCAAAACGTGGCCGCCGTAGCGTAGTTGTGCGTTTGGCATACAAATGTAGTACCCTCCTTCATGCACAAATGGATCACGCACAACATGAATGGATGCGAAAAGCTCGGCCTAGGCCCTTCATGTGCTGTTGTGCTTTTCTTATACTCATCAAATCTCTGCTGCTCTCGTATCACTTGCAATGAAAACAAATTTTGCAATTCTATAATAGGAATCGCTTTTGTTGCGTATGGTTTCCCACTGGGTATATATGTACACCACGAAACAAAAGTATGACTGGCTGAGTTCCAAAAGGCATAGATGCAAATCTTAAATGTCGTTTAAAATTTGCTCTTTCACATTTGCGGAGCAACATTAATCTGTGGTCCAACGATTTAGTAGTACTTGCGTAAAACATTCGGATGCTGTTTAGAACTGAGAATATGCTTCAGTTTTTCTCGTAATACTGTCACCACTTTCCCATGGATCACACTACATAAAATAAAAGTGAATCTCAATATTAAAAAGCTAACGCAATTTTTTATACTCCCAATTTGTTTTTTTTTATAGGCACAATCATCTAGAATCTCTTGGCATAATATTGCGTGCACAATTATTTTTTTTTTTATCTGTCTATATATAAAATAATTTATGTGCCTTAACTAACTGTAGTTATTGTAGTATTAAAAGAAAATAAAAGAAAATTGTTAAAATGAAGAACGAGGAAGCCTTAATGTAAAAAGTAGTTGCACGCAAAAACTACACATGCCCGCAAAATCGATTGCATAAACTTCTACTAAAATTTAGTTGTATAAGTGTTAATATACAAACAACAAATTTAAAATACGAATAAGCGAGAATTCTAAACAGTAAAAAATACAAGTTATAATAATAATTCTAGTTAATACATTTATTAAGCTATACTTATATAATAATAAGTATAGCTTATATAATTCATATATATTAGTACGAAAATGTGGCATTTAGTGTTGAAAGTGGTTTACATATCATAGAGTATAAATTAAAAACTTTTTTGAAAAAATTAAGTTTTATAACTAAATAAAACAAATAAATCAATTAGTAAGAATAGGTCTTTATAAAAATTGTTGGTAATTTTAGGAAACTCACACTATAAACTGCATAAATCAAACTGAATTGTATGTATACACTATTTTATGTAATGCTTAAATAAATTAATCAGTATGACCTTATCTATCAATGAAATTTCAAATCTACACTAGTTTTTAATAATGAAATCTGCAGTATTTTAATTTTTTTGTAAACTTTAAAACTACTTTTAGGCTAAATGCCTCGAATTTTAATTTACTGTTTCTAATAAAAAATAAAAAAACAAACAATGTACAAACAAAGGTAAATTAAAGTAATGCAATTAAATATTTTTAATTAAATTGTTCCATTCCATTTTTTAATGTTATTAACAAACAAACAAAAATTATATACTCTTCATTCCAATTAATATTAAATATGTATTAGTTTTATAAGCAAAAGTTTTCCGTCCAATTTTTAAACCAAACGAAATTTATATAAATATTTATATATATGTATACAAATTGCATATTGCCTTTTTAAAAATCATAATATTGACACAAATACTTTTTTTTGTCGAAATTGAATAAAGATTTTTTAAAACAATTAACTATTGTTTTATTAGTCATTCGCAAATAACTGTGTGTATTAGAGAATTTCTACCAGTTATGTATATTTTTATACAGGGTGGACCATTTATAATCAGGAATTTGATTTTAGTGTAAATAAGAAGAATATAATTTTGTTTCAATGTTGTTTTTATTGATCAAAAGTAGAATCCTTCCGGTTAATTGTGGAACACAATTTCATTCAAACGGCTGGTCTTGCAGGAGCCCATACGATCAACCCAATTTTTCAATAAATTTTCAACTGAATGGAGCTGTACTTAATTAATTTCGTCGTTTAAGAGCCTCAATCGTTGCTGGATGGTAACCGTAACGCTTATCTTTAACGGGTCCCCACAAATAATAGTCGAACGCAGTCAAATCGCAACTGCGTGGTAGCCAAAGCACATCACCAAAACGGCTAATACCGTGATTTTTTTTGCACAGCGCACCGCATCCTGTTGGAAACAAATGTTGTCTAAGTCAAGATATAGAACACAAATAATCATTATTCGGTAGCGCACACCATTCCTTCATCTGAGCAACAGCAGCAATTTTTTGGGTTGTGAGCACTGTAGGATTGCGAGAAAGTGTTCTTTTATCCAATAAAGATTCAGTTTTACGCACACGTTTCGCAAATTGCATGGTAGGCGTTGCTCTTCTACCGAATTTTGAACGTACTTTCTTTACACTTTGGGTAGAAGATTCCTCATTTTGCAAGTAAATTTTTGGTATTCCCCAACGTTGTTCGAGCGTACTATATATCAATCAATTTCATGAACCGCAGTTTATAATTTCCGACAATACGAATGACATTAAAGTTGCCACACTCAAAATAACCTGTTTCTATATTTTAATGGCACAAAAGCCCATGGATTGTCTATATTATTTGTGTTATATTTGTACATGAATGGCAGGTACCTACAGTTTTAGGCGAACGGCGAAGTGAAAAGCTTTGACTGCCAAGAGGTGGTAATATGTAGAAACATAGAAACATTTTTTTTTCTACGTTTTGATTTTGCTTATGCCGAGATTTGAACCCCGGACACTCTGCGCAATCCAATAAAAACTACGCCACAGCGACAGCTCCAAATAACTAGAAGTTCAAATACCAAATGTATATGGACCACCCTTTATATGCAGTAAAATTTAATTCTCACACACATTTCTTGCATGGTATTATATTTCAACTGTGTTCCTTACTTCATTGTAATTTGACGTGGGAAAATAGCGGTTAGATTTTATTTAAACAATACCATTATTTTGTATTGCACATTAACAGTATTTGCCAATATTCTCTTGAACCCGAGAATACAACAAGGTTTTATTTTTTTTTTTTTTGGTTGTACTTATTTACTATTAAGAAAAAAAATAGTATATACATTTGTACTTAGAAATTTTTAAGTCCCATTGGCAAAATGGCTGTAGAGGAGCATAACGAGTTGGGTTAGCTAATTAATGAACAGCGAGATCGCTATTGTATCTAGATTTTATGCTATTTTACAGTTGAAATCGCCTCTACAATTACAACACATAAAATCACATTAACATTAAATAATACTAATATCATTCAGACGTATGTAAAGGGTGCTTTTTCTATTAGTGTGGCTTTCAATCTAGCAATATTTTTTCGGAGTTGATCTTTTTGACAGGTGTCACTTGATTTATGGTCAGTTTGGTTTGCCATTTCATAATGAAGTAATGTAGTCAATTGGCTTCCAAGATCGTCTGATTTGACCACGTTAGACTATTTTTTGTGGAGCTATGTTAAGTTTATTATCTATAGGGACAATCCAAACACGATTGCTGCTTTGGAAGCCAACATTGAACGCGTCATTTGTGAGATTCCGGCCGAAATGTGTGAAAAATGTGCCAAAATTGGACCTTCAGAATGGTCCACTTGAAGCGTAGCCGCGGGCAACATTTAAGTGAAATTATATTTAAGAAGTAAATGGCAGAAATTGATGTATCGATCCAAATAAAAATTTCATTCACTTTTGTAAAATTTATGTTTTTTTTTTCATTTTCAAAAACTAAACTCTTACAAAAATCACCCTTTATTTGAAAAGTATCAAGAGTGGGCGCAGTTTTGTAGTGCGTTGATAGTCCATTGTAAATTATTGGGTCAGCATACAAATATCGCTGCTGTATCATCTCAAGACGGCATCTCACCACTGCGAGGTCGTTGCTATGCTTGGTATTAAGTCCATGACTAATCGTAACTAGAATTGTGGTGTGGTACCCAATGCTATTTAATTTTTTGTAGTCATGTGCCATAAGTTGATATTTGTAAAGTCCAATAATAGGTAGAACATTTCGAATTAGAATTATAGGTCCAGCACATTGTCATGTACGTGAGGTGAGAGTGAACCAGCTACATCTATAGCATATTATTTGGGGCCAACGCTAAACTTCCTCTTAAATTTATATATGTAGTAGGCCTAGCTCATATGAAATTTTTTTCTGCAGATGTATGATTTCTCTGCTCAAATTCAGGTTGCTGTTTTGCGTAAGTCCTACGAAGTTAATCCTCCTCGATCACTTCAGTCCCATCTACGTTAAGTGATAACTTTTTTCCAATTGGTTAACGGTTCCAGGAGTGTGAAACCCTGAAAATATATATATACATATATATTCTCTCTTCTTCTTTCTTCTTTTCTTTTAAGGGCACAGCAGCCCATGGAGTTCTTAGGCCGAGCTCTTCGCACATATGTATACTTATATAATTCCAAAAATTATGTAAAAATTCTATCCATTCTGTTATTTATAGTCAAAAATATTTGATAAAATATTTTATGTCGACTTGAGCTGTTTTTCGTTTTCACCACAGACTTAAGAATTTGTACGATTTTCCTATAACTAATAACTTTATAAGTATGTATTTATACTATACTTTTCCTGATATTTTCAATGCAACCCTACACACATTTACACATAATTACACAACTGTGTATTGCTGATTTCATCTTATTGTTTTTTCTTCTGCGCTGCGATATAAAACGAATTCTTCAAGTAAAACATGGAATTTCCTCCATGTCCACCAACTCTAAAACAAATTCAGCATTTCCTTAAAATTGCACAGGAACATGATGCTCGTGATGTTGTTGTGGCATATTGGGCGCGTCTCTATGCGCTCCAAATTGGTCTTAAAGCCTCCACTCACCAACCAGATGAAACAAAATTACTAATGGGTAGGTTGATAGGGGCAAAGTGTGGTGTAAATGTATGGATCGAATTTTATTTGCTATGAATCATTGTTGGGTTGTTTATTTTCATAGCAATTATGGATTGGCTTGAGACAGTGAAAAAAACAAACGCAGATAATGAAGCCATCACCAATGAAGTTGCTGCACAGGCACATATGGAAAATTATGCGCTAAAACTTTTCCTTTATGCTGATAAACAAGATCGTGAAGGAAATTTTGGAAAGTAAGTGACTGTCAGACTCTCTTACTCCGAAATACGTTCATATATTTAATAAATTACCATATTATTTTTCACTAAAAATTAACAGAAATGTTGTTAAAGCCTTCTACTCCAGCGGTGTAATTTACGATATATTGCTAACGTTTGGTGACCTCTCTGAAGAAGCGGCAAATAATCGTAAATATGCAAAATGGAAAGCTGCCTATATACATAATTGTCTTAAGAATGGTGAAACACCAGTATCCGGTCCGTTGCCAGAAAACGACGACAATGAAGGTGGTGCTGCAGCTGATGATGATATTACTGCTGTGCCTCAAGATGCAACACCACCCCCAGCACAATACCAACCATCAACACCGCCATCACCGCCACTAGCTGATACTGATCGATCACCACCAAGTACTACTCCGCCAACAGTTGATGAAGTACTCAATGATCCGGATAAATTACCCAGCCCTCCACAAGAGGAAGAGAAACCTGGTAATTTTGTTCCATACGACCCTTCCGCGGCACAATCAATCCCAGTGTATGTTCCTCCAACACCAGTAGCTAATTTACAATTAACGCCCGATCAAATGACAAAGGCTCAAAAATATTGTAAATATGCTGGTAGCGCACTGAATTACGATGATGTAAATACAGCTATTGAAAATTTACAAAAAGCTCTGATGTTGTTAACCACGGGACAGGATCCTTAAGCGCGTGGACATTATTGAATTAAAATTGTAAACAAGAATATCATTGAGGAAGATCAAAATTTATTTTGGTTCTTGTTAAGTATTTCTTTTTCTCCCCCTCAACTTTGTGTTTAGTTTATGCTAACAATATATGCTCACATGCTTTAGAATTTATAGTTACATATAGTACATATACCTGATATATATAATAAAATAAAGGGTTTTAACAAACGCTATGATTTTGAATTTAATATATGATTCATGGATGCAATGTAAGTAAAATGTACTACACCTTTTACCACGGTATTTTAGAAATACAAATTGTTTTTATATTATTTCATAGAATAACCAAATGGAGTTAAATTGATTTTAGAATATTTCAAATGAGCTTTAAAATAATCAAATGAAATTCGGAAATATCTTTTGTACTTCACAAAGAATACAAATGTACTTTGTTGCGATACAATATAACAAAAACCAATAAAACTATTCGGCAACTAGCATGTCGCGTGTGATAATAACAACTTTACGCGCCAAAAATATGAAAATACACCAGTATACATGGTCAGTAGAAACACCAATAATGGGCGTGATCGGGCAACTTTTCGTCCACTTTCCGGAGACTGCGACAGTTAAAATTACTCCAAAAAGAATTTTTCACGTAAATGCAAGAAAAATTGGCAGATATTAAAGATTGTGTATTTCCTGAATATCATATATTATTTCTAAAGTGGTCGTGACCCTCCTGCCATACATTCGGATTTAAAGGAATATTAAGTTGAACAACGGTTGCTAGGAATTTTTTTTTTTTTTTTGGCATTAGGCCCAGAAAGATTTAATGTTTAAAGTGGTCGTGGTCTTCTTATTTCATATATTATAATACATACATATCAAATCTTGACTTGAGGCTTTGACAACCTCAATAGTCTGGTGGGTGTTGGGAACTAGACTTTCATCCAGGAGGCTGCGGGTTCGGTTTCCCTTTTGGCCTGGTTGATAATCTCATAAACTTCATATATTTCTACCTATATAAAGTGAATGAGAAAGTGTACAAGTGCACCATTTGGCAAAACCAGCAAATGATATCAAATTGCCACCTGCTGTTCGGAACCGGCGTTGAACTATGTATTCTGTCCTAAGTGTATCCTCTGGAAAGCCACTCAATCAACTAACCAACCATGCCAAGTTGTTCTACTCGTTCCAGTGGACGCCGTTCCCAGAAGCTACGATTGCCTTAATGAGATGGATATTTCCCCGAATCTGGAAGATTGCCGCTCTCGTGCCAGCGCTTGCAAGACCTCGAGTGCGGCAAACTAACTGTTCTGCTTTACAAATATAATATTTTCTGAAATAAAATTTAATTGTGTTTATCCTGAACTGGTCCAACTGGTAATAGATAGGGGGAGTCCTCTCCCTATCTATTACAAGCCCACATAAGCTTGAGAAATGAGATTTCTTCTTCTAGTTTCTATCTGTGGAACAGGTATTTTTTTTCGTAATCTATCTAATCATCAATTGCAACTACTTAATATTGGTAACTACTTATAGTACTCTACATTTTGGCCATTATGTTTTTCAATTATCAATTATGTTTTTCTTAACTGTTGCAACAGGAGCTGGAATAGAGATGGAAGTTTCTACAAAATGTTACTTATGGTAAGTACTTATTTATGTTTCTGTTTATATTTATGGTATAAGATTTCGTTTAAACGATTTTAATTTACACAATTGAGTAATGAATCAGTGAAACTTTTAAATGTTTATAACTAAGTATTTTCGATTTTATTAAAATTGTTTGTTAAAAATGTGTTTTATAATTATTTAGTGTTCTTTTTATTGAAATGAAATTTAATTTTTTTATTTATCGTATATTTGTTTACAACATGTACGCGTGCATTTTAAAATATTTTTCTATAATTATAGGGTCTTTTCTTTAATAATAATTTTTATTTGATGAACACACTTTTTTGTTTTTGACGATTTTTCTTAACGAAAGGAAAGAAATCTCGAAAATCGAACTAAAATTTGGCACAAATTAATATATTTACTTTAATATTTGTTTGTTTCGTAGAATAAAATTGCATGTACCATAATTAATGCATGAGTGAAAATGGAAAAGGAGGTGAGTAGAGAAGGGAAGGTGGTGGATGAGGTTGGAAAATGATAGAATACATATTTTAATGTTGTGCTAAAATTTTCAGCTTCCATAATGAGCGACAAAAAGTATGTATGTTGTGTTGCTTGCTTGTTTGTTTGTTTGTTTTTTTGTTTTCCTTGGTGATGATAAATTGAATTGATTGAGGTGAGGAGAGGAGAGGAGAGGAGAGTACGTATTATGTCTTATCTATCAAAAACATCGAACAATTTAATCCTGTTTAATGCCATTCGTTTGCGGTTGAGCAGCAGCGGCAAGGTCAGTTTCTTTTCGGCTTGTCTGCGTAAAAAAGCAAAGTACGAGTACATAGTATATATTAATTTATAGTAAAACTAAAAATGTATTATATATGTATATTATTTTGTAGCACACCTGATACCAAACTACCAAACGCCCACTCAACATAAATGTGAACACAAGCGCAGGCCCTGACCGCTCAAACGGGTCTTTTACCATCCAATGTTGATATACACCCAAGATCATCAAAAGCAATAATGTAATATTGGCAGCATTTTTAATTTTTTCTAAAAATAAACGTACATATTTTGTTTTTAAAGTATCATACATAGACGAGTATAGAACTAAGTTATACTTACGATATGGAATGAGCGCCATTGCAAGTCCGCAAACAATTTCCAGCATGCCAACAGTTCGGCGATACCATTTCGATGGTATTTTAATACCGAATAGTGCCGTTAATGGGAAAACTTTGGCATATTTCACATATTCAGTACGCTGAAAGCAGAAATATGCAATAGAAATATTAATTAATAATTACAAGAGTGTTGAAATTATTTTAGAAAATGCAAGACAAAAAAAACTACCTTCAATTTGCAAAATTGTAAAACATGAATTACCTCTTCTTTAAAAATAAACATTATCGTTTACCTTCTGCTGGGTTCGTTTTAATATTGTATGTAATTCATTGAAATGAAAAACGAAAAATTCATAAGTGGCAGAGCGAAGCATCAATTTCTGTTTTTAGACAATCTTATAAAAGCGAAATTCAGAATGAAAGTAAAATATTTATGTATGTAAGTCCCATGCATGTCCTTGCCACACTCAAGTGCTGTTGCATACTCGAAATGTATTGTCTCATTATGTATTTACAAATCTTTTTAAGCATTTATTCGTGAACGACTATGCAAGCAGTTTGTTTATTAATTTAATTTGATATTCAATAAATTCAATAAAATTTGAGTGCGACCGAACTTTATATACCCTACACACCTCTGAAATAAAACAATCTTTTGCGTTCAACGGTAGGTTCAATATTTTTATCAGCCTAACTCACTTGTAAAGGGGTTACACGTGGTTATTGCCCAATGATTCTAACTTTCCCATAATTATTTCTTGAAGCTATTTCAATTGTGTGCACCGAATTTGGTTCCATTTTCTTTCTTCTTCCTTCTTTTAATGGCACAATATAGCCCATGGTTGCCCTAGGCCGAGCTTCTCGCATCCACCACTCATGTCGTGTTTGTTATATTTGTTCATGAATGAAAGGGGATCTACAGTTTTACGTTAAATCCGAATGGCGAAGTGAAAAGCTTTTCATAGGCAATTTCTACTCTCGTAGGTTTGTCATTGCCTGCCGAGATGTGGAGCCGTGTAGCAAAATAGTTTTTTCTACTTTTTTGGATTTTGCCTTTTCCGAGGATTTGACCTCGGACACTCCGCGTAGCAGGCCAATGCACTACCAGCCACGCCACAGCGACCATTTGATTTTGCTTTTGCCAATATTAGCAATTTTAACAACACTTGTTTAAGTTGTTTTTGCTTATGGTAACGATTCGATTTATGTTAGTTAGACTTTAGAGACAAGGACCTTAAAAAACATAAATGCTGGTGCCGGTTAGAACTGGCTTTGAGAAATCGTGATTAATGCATGTAATTCATCACTATCGATTAGGAATAAATACGAGGTTGTATTCAATGCTCCCGATTTCACTTCGACTCAGATGGTGTCGACCTACAATGACCTCAACTACTTTCGTTGGTTGCCTTTTGAGAATTAAAGCAAAATCGACCAAGTTGCTTTCGACATTCGGTAATTCACACAATGGCGGGCTTTGTGGATGTTTAAGGTTAACGTTGTTAATGTCTTGAGTGCATTTTGTTTACGTGTGCCTAATAAATAACTTTTTTCCAGTTATTAAACATGTTGGAGTTAAAATAATAATAAGAATATCAGATTGTTCATTTACCAAAATTTCTGTGTTTTGGCCTTACAGACGGGATAGGTATCTCGGAATCAGCGACCCAAACTTGCCTTTAAAAAGTTAACCTTTATTTGGTTTATATTGCCGATATTGTTGCCGTGCCGTAGTTGGTAGTGTGCTGTAGTGCTACTTAGAAGATTCAGCACAGTCAAAAATACTTAAATAATAAAACATTTTCACAAGGGACCACATCTGTTCGCTGACAATAACAAACCTCTAAAAGTAAAAAATTTAAATTCTGTTCGGTCTATGGGGGCTGTTGAACCATTAACTAAGAATTTCTCAACAATTTTGATCTCAATTTTATCTAATTTCATCAGCTAGTAGACCCGGCGAACTTCGTACCATTTAAAATTGATTTGATTGTAACTCTTCTCCCAATCAACCTTCCATCTCAAATTCATTTTTATCAATGATATTGACCGCTAAATGGTGTTAAATAAATATCGTTCGCAATAAAAATGAATTCAATTATTTACATGGAATGGAAAAGAAATGAAAGAATGGAGAATTGGTTTAACAAATTGTAGGTCAATGCAGCGCTCTATGTTAGGCAACGTTGTTTTTTTTTTTGTCCGGTATGTAGACAAACAATGCAGACGGCTTTCCAACGCAAGAATATCCCACTTACAATTGTCCATCCGAAAAGCATGTAAATTCGAGATTGAGACCACACACTCGCAATGATTGTCCTTGGGTTTGGTTGATTGTCATGTAGAAAGCGAGTCGAACATTGAACCGAATGCGCTTGAACTGGAAAGGCAAGTCGGTATGTATCATTGGAATTCTCGGAGTGAGTGCTTCCTCGCCTTTGAGTATCGTCGCTGGAATGACATTGTTCTTCAGCTGCTTTACTGGCAATCTGCTTCCATTGCTAAGTTTCGGTTGATTTATATTGCGCAGCATAATGATAATAGAGCCAACTTTAAGTTGCAAGTTGTGTGGTAGTAGATCGGGCAGATCCAATAAATTTAAAAATTCAGTCGGGTAATTTGTGGCTTCGTCTTCATTAGTAACGCAATAAATCGATTTGAACGAATGTTAATTGGATCCGATGTTGCTATGAATCTTGAAATTGAGATCGTCAACGTCCTTGTACTTGGCAGCTAAAATCGCTCACACATTTAGCCAATCGTGATTCAATCGTAATTGCGGGCGATGTCCGGGAACACTTAAGTAACACTTCGACGATGTGAATTGGCAGAAATTCGGCGGGAACGAAATGTGGCCAGTCGATAGATTAAGATGTATTATTTGATGTAATTGACAACAATTGTTTGGAGAATTAATTCATCGGCTGATGGATTGTTTTGTAGCGCGATAGTATTTTGAAATATTGTGGTGTATGGGTGGTGTCGCGCCCATTTTTCCAATTCCGCACATATGGTACATGGAGTTCAAAGTTGAACACATAAAGACCTGTGCCAAATATTGTTAAAAAATATTCAAAGGGAGCCGAGTAATAGCATATATAGATGTAGTGTATGAGCGGTCCGACGCCCCTTATGGGATGCAAACCTTGGACTGATAATTACGAATACCAAAAAACATCCCCAAGCAAATCGGGAGCTACAATTCTCGAGTTATGGAATTACAAACATATTTCATGACTTTGTTTTATATAATATACGAGTATAAAGATAAGAAGCGCACCTTGTTTATTCAATATTCGCAATGTGGAGCCCAAAACCGCTCCAAGCGAAGACTATAAAAAAATGGGGCGTCAATGTAGGGTGCTTGTTTATAAAGATCCATTGAACGCAGATTCTTCGGAATTAACAAATATTTTTATGAAACTACAACAATCAAACGTGTGATATGGGTCTTAAAATGATATTTAAGTGAATATTGAACGTATATCATTTGTATAGGTATGTATAATAATACATAATATGCATATATAATTTTTATTGATATTTCTTTCAACTCAAACTATCAACTCATTAAACCAAACTAATTATTGCCATTCATGTATATACTACAAATAAAGGGTTTTTCAATATTTTGTATTTAAATAAAACATCGGACTGAAATTTATTCCAGATGTAGTTTCGATATTGCAATATTTGCAGCGATCGATTCTTTGGAGTAAATTTTCCACCACTCTCCAACGCATATCGGCCTGAACGTTGGCAATTTCGCGTTAGATATTAAGTATGTTTGACCTCTTCTAACGTTGATTACTTATTGGAATAAACCAACAACTTAACATAATCCCATAAAAAGAAATGAAGATGATTCAGGATCGATGAAATTCTGGATTTTCTTCAAAGTTTTGCAAAGACCAACCGGAGAAGTTTTGGCGCTTCAAATGATCACGAGGCTTCACTTCTTGTATTAATTTGTTATTGTATTGGTATAGGTCAAGATCTTAACATAAAATTCGACATAACTGTGGACTCAGAGATTCCCCATTCCTGTGAACAGCGTTGAATCGAGTTATTTGGCTCATTTTGAATTGAAGCACTTACGGCTGCGATATTTTCAGTATTTCGACCGGTGCGTTGTCTCACTGGCACAAGAACATTCAATAGTGAATATGTTAACTCAAATTTATCCACTATAGCACAAAGAGACTGTATGGTGGATCGATTATTAGGACCGAAAATTGGAGTAAGCCATTTTAAAGTTGCGACCACCGACTCAGAATTTCGGTAGTAATTTTTCATAATTAACAAGCATTGCTCATTCGTGAGCTCCTTACTTACTTACTTTTAATGGCACAACAACCCATGGAGGGCCTGGGCCTAGGCCGAGCTTTTCGCATCCACTCATGTTGTGCGTGTTATATTTGCACATTCGTGAGCTCCACCATGATAATTTGACCATGACGATTTGGCTTTGCCATGTAAAAACACAAATATAAAGGGTTCGTTTGTATTTAGATATTGTACAAAATTAGTATTTCCCTATTGACAACACCTTTGTAACACGCACAACATGAGTTAATGCGAAAAGCCTAGGCCCCCCATGGGTTGTTGTGACATTAAAAGAATAATAATAATAAGAAGAATAAATTATTTAACTTATAAAATATTTATATATTGCAAACAATAAATAAATGTAGCTATATAAAATACTTAAAAGAAAATAATCAAATATTTATAAACAAAGTTTTATTGAACTTTTTTAATGTGCATTTTCACATGGCTAACATAAATAAACAATTCTCCATATTAATCGAATTAATCTTTCCTCATCCTTCCCGTCCTAATGTATGGCGCAGAGACGTGGACATTGACCATCAATGATGAGAGGCTGTTAGGAGCGTTCGAGAGGAAGATACTCCGTAAGATCTACGGTCCAGTATGCGTGGACGACGTGTTTCGAATAAGATGGAACGATGAGCTGTATGAGCTGTACGCCGACACTAACATAGTCAAGCGTATAAAACTCCAGCGCCTTCGCTGGCTGCGTCATGTTGAGCGAATGGAAGAAAGCGCTCCGGCTAGAAGGATGTTTTATTCGAACCACGGTGGAGGAACACGCAGAAGGGGACGTCCTAATCTCCGTTGGAAAGACCAGGTGCAGGGCAACCTGACTGCACTTGGCCTTATCAACTGGCGCCAGCGCGCGCATAGCAGAAGTGACTGGCGAAGCTTTGTGGAGGCGGCCAAGACCGATCATCGGTTGTAGAGTAAGTAATCTTTCCTTTTTTCTTTTAATGGCACAACAGCTAATGGAGGGTCTAGGCCGAACTTTTCGCATCCACTCGTGTTGGGCGGGTTATAGTTTCACATGAATGGAAGGGACCTACAGTTCTATCACGAATCGGAAAGGCGAAGTGAAAAGCTTTTTATAGGCAATTTTTACTCTTAAAGGTTTGCCATTGCCTGCCAAGAGGTGGTGCAGTACTTTTTGATTTTGCCTGCGCCGACAATTGACCCCCGGACACCAACTATGCCACAGCGACCACATCGGAGTATTACTTTATTTATTTTTTGCACATTTCGATACCAACGACTCATGTTAAATGCTAAAAATAATATATATTTTTCTCACATGATTTTTTGGCAAATATCAATCTCATAAAACATAATGTACGAGTATGTACCTATTCATAATCGTATTTGTATACATATGTACATATGTAATAAATTAAAATAGTTCACTAAAATGTTCTTCAATAATATAAACAGATTTCGTCATAGATCGAATTGAAATTCTCTCAAAAATTTATTTCAAAATTTGTGTATATTTGTATGTTTGAATATAAAGGGTGACCCATCTAACATACGAAGAAATAAAAGCGAAGTTGGATGTTGTCTATGGGGACCCTTCATCATCTACGATAGCAGTAAGATATTGGTTCAACGAATTTAAACGTGGTCGTACATCTGTTTTTGATGAGGATCACCCAGGCCGCGGATGTGGTCACCGAGGAAATCGTTGAAAAGGTCCACGACATGATTCTCGCTGATCGCCGAAAGAAAGTGCGCGAAGTAGCAGAGGCCGTAGGAGTGTCGTACGGAACGGTAATTAATATTTTACATGATAGGTTAAGCATGAGAAAGGTGTCGGACCGATGGGTGTCGGCTCGATGGGTGCCGCGATTACTTACGGTGGACAACAAGCGGATACGGAATTGTCGCGGCCAAATTGCATGAATTGAACTACGAGTACGGTGCTGCCGCACCCACCATACTCGCCCGACTTGGCTCCCTGCAACTTCTTCTTGCGAAATGGTGAATCTTCTACTGAAAGTGTAGCAGGATTATGTTCAAAATTCGGTAGAAGAAGGCGGTTCCATGCAATTTCTTGATCAATTTGTGAAATGTGTGCGTGAAACTTGATCTTTATTGGATAAAGCATCTCGTTCTCGTACTGCTACAGTGCGCAAAACCCAAAACATGATAATTTGTAATTATTTGTGTTTTATTTTAGAAGATATGGACTTAGACAATATTTGTTTCCAAAAGGATGGCGCGCCGTGTCACAAAAACCGTGCAAGCAAAATCGTGTTATTAGCGGTTTTGGTGATGTACTTTGGCCACCACGCAGTTGCGATTTAACAACGATTGAGACTCTTAAACGACGAAATTGATGCAGCCATCGGTCAAGTACAGCTCTATACAGTCAAAAATGTACTGAAAAATTGGGTTGATCGCATGGGCTACGGCAAGGCCAGCCAAGGAAGTGTTTTGAACGAAATACTGTTCCACAATTAACCGAAAGGATTGTACTTTCGATTAATCAAATTATAAATGGTTAACCCGGTATTTTTTTTGTTTTTATTTTGAATAGGAAAATGAATGTTGCACGTTTTTCGTGCTTTAACGTAAAATTTAGAATTGAACTTGAAGAATTTGTTTATTTTTTAACTTGAGCTTTTGTTGTTTTTCATTTACATAACATTTCTTCGTACACATTTACAATTTACATACCAATATACATATTTACAACAAAAATGTATAAATTTATTAAAAGAAAGCGCAATTCTATACTTGTTTTTCCGATGTCAATGTCTGAACGAGGTCAAAAAAAATGCTGCCTACTTATAATAAACATTTCGAAAACAAACATTCAAGTTTTATAGGTATACAAATATAATTTCTCTCTAAAATATAGATATGTAGATATCTAATATTATTATTATTATTAGATATATCTGCGAAAGTATATTCATATTTTTAATAGAAATTTATTTGTTTTGAACTTGAATTTGTGCAATTTTCTCTTCAATGTCAATTTTTCTTGTATAATTTAAAGGTAAACTCTTATATTAAATTTTTATTTAATAAATAGTTAGTAAAAATTTCCGTTCTGAAGAAAACAAGAAAATACATAGAAAAGAACTGACAGAAGAAAAGAAAAGAAGACATTTTAATAGATACCATTCATTTTATAATTTACGAAGTATTTCTTTGGTTGCTTATTATTAGGGCCAGGACGTTTATGCTCTCAAAAACTTCGAATTGTGTCATAAAAAAGCAGTAAAAATATATAAAATAAGCAACATGTTTTTATGCACCCTCAGAAGTTAGAAAACCTCAGTTAAATATGTAATACGATTTTTTAAATTTGATTTTATTCACTATAAATTTTATAACAATTTAATATATGTGCATATGTATGTATGTTTCTAGGGTTAATTTAAAAAAAAATTTGTTTTATGTATGTTCTAATTTGGGAAATTATTTTCCGAATTTATATCTATGCATGTTTTTAACCAGGCTCCCATGAACGTTCAGTTTGCCATAGAGAGAATAACAACAATGTACAGGGTGGACCATTTATAATTTGGAATTTGATTTAAGTGTAAATTTAGGATTTTGGTTTTAGAAATTTTTTACCGACTTTTGCTACGTAGGCTTCTGTAGGAATAATTGGATTCCTTGGCCTAAGAAACTCTAGTGTACAAAATTACAACCAAATCGGTCGGTTCTTATAAGGGCCTAAGGGCCCAGTGCAAGAGAAAATTCAACTTCTCCCCGATTTTATTAACTTTTGCTCCGGGACCTTCTCAGGGATAATTTTTACATCACGATTAGATAAAGGTCAAAACGGTGTTCCTGGTTTCAATAAAACTAGTAAACACAAGAAATTATAACAAAATCGGTCGGTCCATAGATGACATAAAAGTATAAGAAAAAATTCATATTCTCTCCGATTTTACTAACTTTTACTCGGGATCCCCTTAGGAACTTTTCAATTTTAAGATTAAAGATTTTATTTTGCCCAAAAATCCGTGGTACACAAATTTCAACATAATCTGTCGGTCCCCATGATGATGATGCTCCAGTACAAGGCAACAAAACGCTTACTTCTTTTTCTGTCTTTTTTTATGGTAATGGCACAACAGCTCATGGAGGCCCTAGCCGGAGCTTTTCGCATACACTCATGTTGGAAGGGACCTACAGTTTTATGCCGAATCCGAGCGGCAAAGTGAAAAGCTTTTCTTGAATGTAAAAAGGTGTTTTATTTCAGAAGGTGTGTAGCGTATATAAATATGACAGCGCCGGAACTTTTCTTTCGGTTTTTTTTTTTTAAAGAAATAGGATTAACAAACATTTAAGGGTTAAACAAGACGCGACATCAGTTTATATTTCGAATTTTGTTTACAACTTAAACTTAGAATTTTGTTCGTCTCTTAATTGGGTCATTTGCCGCTCTTGCACCAAATATTTTTGTTTTGTAGTATTGCAACCTTCACGAGCCCTGGCAGCCATATCCGCAATCTTCGGGCTAATGAAAATTTCTCCGCATTACTAGGTATTAAAATTTTGCACGAATAATGTGTATATTTCCGCGCCATTACAATTTTAACACAAGTTCGAGTTATGTTCTATCACTTGAACTCTCTATTATTTTCTCCTCGGGGTGGTGAATGAGATCACAAAGACCACTATTACCATACTTTATCTTTAAAGGTTTTCGGGCATTAATTTTCTATGTATACTTTTTACTAAGATTGTTGGTAAGGCCAAGTGCAGTTAGATCTCCCTGTTCCTGGTCTTTCAAACGGTGATTAGGGCATCCTCTTCTGCGTGTTCCTCCACCTTCAAACACCCTTTTAGACGGACCGCCTTCTTCTATTCGCTCAACATGACCCAGCCAGCGAAACCGCTGTATTTTTATGCGCTTCACTATGGCACTACAGCTCGTACAGCTCACGGTTCCATCTTATAAGATATACGTTGTCCACGCATATTGGACCATAGATCTTACGGAATATCTTCACCTCTCGAACGCTCCTAACAGCCTCTGATCATTGATGGTCAATGTCCATGACTTAGTGACAGGACCGGAAGGATGAGGAGGAAAGATAAGGGGGCTTATAGAGCGGTATCTTCGTCAGTCGAGAGAAGGCTCTGCTTCTCAATTGCCTACTGAGCCCGTAGTAACACCTGTTGGCAAGAGTTAAATTCCGCTTGATCTCAAGGTTTAAGTTGTTGTTAATAGTGTTAATGCTGCATTCTAGATAAATGAAATCCTTGTTTGTTGACACAAGGTATTTCGTTTTGTCCTCGTTCACCACAATACCCACTCGACGAGACTCCCTTTCTAGGTTGGAGAATGCTGCACTGACTGCTCGCGCATTGGTGCCAATGAGCACAATATCATCGGCATATGCTAGCAGCATGTCACTCTTGTAGAAAATAGTGCAGCTCGAATTATTTTCCCCAGCATAATGTTAAAGAAGTCGCACGATAGGGTATCACCTTGTCTGAAACCTTTCGTTGGTATCAAAAGGCGCGAAGAGTTCTATCCCAATGTTCACTTCGCTGTTGGTGTCGTTCAGTGTCATTTTGCAAAGATGAATGAGCTATGCAGGGATACCAAAATCAGACATTGCGGCTTACGAGTGTAAGTCTACTTCCACAAAGTGGAAAATCAATAAGTTTGTATGTACAAGCGGCAGCAAAAAGAAGGTAAACAGAAAATGGTATACACAAAATTGGGTGGATACTTTTCACAAAGTTTTTATATTTTATATTTCGAAATGATGCCTATATAATTTTGCATAACAATATATCTCTCACTTACTAAATCCTTGTACAAATCCTTGCTAATGTGTGGCGTTAGTTTAAGTGTGCCCACAAAAACGAAAAATAATCCCAAAAGTATGGAGAGACTCTTTAGAACGAGTGTATTTGAAGCTGCCATGGTTTGCATTCAATTCTCAAAACTAAATATGCGTCGAATTTGATTAGTATTTTGTATCTTGTATATTTCGATCAAGTGGCCACTTTAGATCGGTTTAGTAGTACAATACTTAAGTACACTTGTTATTCAGCAGGTTGTTAATACTTTTTAAAATTCCTTGCCGAATTTATTATTAATATCAAACAAATCACTCAACAATGCAAACGCACACACCAAATGATGTACATTATGTGCAATTTTTTTATTATAAAATATTTATTATTGTATTTTGTATACTATGCGAACTAGTTATGTTGTTGTTTTTGTTGATGTCCACGCCGCAACGTACTACATACTCTCTTGTACTAAGAACCCGAAATTATTTTTAGCTTTGACCGTTGAAAATTTTTGAAACAAAATTTTATATATTTATTTTTTTGTTTTTTGTTTTTGTTTGTTTGTGACCAATTGAGACGAGCGTATTTATTTTTGTTGAATTTGACGGCACTCACGTTCGCAACAGACTGTGGACCAGTAGGCAGATGCAAAATGAATTACAGTCAAATCAAAAAGAATTAAAAAAAAGCACAGCAGCATCCCGAAAAATCGATTTTCATTGCCTTTTGGGTGTGCTAAAATAAAGTGCTCACGATGAGTAGTGGCAAGAGGAAGGATGCGTGAGAGCAAATTGCGAGAATATGTTAAGGGAGCATTTGATTTTATTGCGGTTTCTTTTTTGTTTCTTTGCCGCTAAAAGCATTCAGATGCAAGCAGTTACGAAATTGCCGGCAAAGCTCATAGAGTGGTTACGAAAGTAACTCCTAAGCGCAATGACCCTTGACCCTTCTTCGACACCTATAACGGCGATGGATATTTAGCGAGCGAAAACATTTGAAGGAAATAGAGGCAGATAGAAAGAGAGAGCGTGAGAGGAGAGATAGAGAGAGAGAGAGAGAGAGAGAGCGAGACCGCTCATGCTAATAATTAATTGTCAGTTATTCTGTGTGAAAAAGCTAACGAAATAGAAATGTGGTTGTGACATAATTCCATAGGGGTTCTTTTTTCTTCTAATTTGTAGTTATTAATCTCACGCATGTGATTGGTATAATAAATTGACCATCCCAGTAGAATTTAGGATCATCATTGGAGTAATCAACGAGTGATCAATACCGAGCAATAGATTATTACTTCCTATTGCTTCAGAGTACTTTCATTTTGTACTCCGTTTTAACATAACATGTGACCCATGGGCCTAGAGCCATCGTTTTGTCTTCCAGATGAACTAATAAAGCAGGACACGATTGATGTTCGGCGTTTTGTCTTTATCTCACTCTTTACATAATTAAGTAAATTCCCTGCAATGGCGATTGCCGTAGCGTAGTTTGTCGAGCGCTGGTCTGCTACGCAGAATGTCATGTGTTCAAATCTCGGCACAGGCAAAATCAAAAAGTAGAAAATCCGTTTTTTCTCTACGGCACTACCTCTCGGCAGAGCAGACAATGGCAAACCTACAACAGTGAAAACTGCCGTTCGGTTCGACATAAAACTGTAGGTTCCTTCTACATATGTACAAATAAAACACGATGCGAATAGCTCGGCCTAAGCCATCCATGGGCCATGGTGCCATTAAAAGAAGTAGAAGAAATTCTCTGCAATAAAAAAGTCTAGTTCCGAACTAGTGATAGTTCGATAGTTCTTAAGGGACAGTAATTCGTATATCACGACGGTGATATTTATAAATGTTCAAAAAGTAAAAAGATTACAATTTTGTAAGAGTGGGCCTGCTCCTGGGATACATTCGCGGGAGAGTGGATGGGTTCAGCACCTATTTATTAAATTGTTTTAATGTATAAAATAGTAAAATAAAACTAAAGATCTCAAAGTAAACTTAGCTACTTACATAATTAAATTTATATATCAACTTAAGCCAACTGAAGCTGAATGTACATAGATATGGCAAGGGTAAAATTTGACAATTCAAAAACCAATAAACATTTTGGATTTATTATTTGCAAAATTTGTTTGCTTGCGAGAGGTAGTGGTAGTAGCCAAATTTAAGCAAATGGGGACTCAATTCGAAAAGAAAAGAAAAATAAATGCTTAGGAACTCTAACGAAAATTTCCCACATTTTGGAAGAAATAAACCTTGAAGAAGAAGAGGATTTCATTGATGCATTGTTTCCTAGGGAATTGGATGCGATTTTGATCGATCCTTTTCTGGCTTCGAAAGAGTTTTAAGTACCCGTACACTCAAATAAATATAATTTTTAAAGAGCTGCCATCTGGCTCTATTTTAAAAAACCAACCTTTGACTAGCATTTCACAATATTTTATTTACTTATTTATAATTTTCACAACACTTATTAGTAATAGGCTTTTCAAAGTAAAGCTTAAGACTAACTCGATAAGATTCTTTAACTTAGCTTCCCTTTGGTCGTCAGAGTGCTGAGTCAGCTATTCCCATGCTTTCGGTAAAATAAGCTGATGAGGTGAAGCCCAATAATGGCTTAGGTGCAAGCTGATACGCAGCTATGATTGTAGGATGACTTTAAATCCCACGATATTCACAGGTGTACGTGGATACACAACGTCTGGCAATGATTATTTTTGTTGCCGTAGTTATGCATTCGGATACGAGTGTGTGCATATTGGGCAGTGTTATCTTACATATTACTATTATGTATTGTAAGAAAGTTCTGTAACTTTTTAGGGCACAAATTTTAACAAAAATATGTAATAAAAATTGTCCCTTCTGAACACTCATCACATAATGTGATAACTAGGGCTCGCAAACGTAAGCAGGAGCTTGTTATACTTATTTTAAGATTTTTCGAATGTACATGCACATTCTAGCGTTCGCAATTGGAAAACACTTTTCATAACGTCAGACTCACAATAATCCAATGTATCAATCGCGGGGGCAAAAGCATGAACTTGTTTTTTCCGCCAACTTTAATTTACATACTTACTTACTTTACTTTAAATGGCACAACAGCCCATGGAGGGCCTAGGCCGAGCTTTTCGCATCCACTCATGTTGTGCGTGTTATATTTGTACATGAATGGAAGGGACCTACAGTTTAATGCCGAATCCGAACGGCGAAGTGAAAAGCTTTTCATAGCAATTTTTATTCTTGTAGGTTTGCCATTGCCTGCCAAGAGGTGGTGCCGCGTAGAAAAATTATATTTTCTACTTTTTGATTTGGCCTGTGCCGAGATTCGAACCCCGGACACTCTGCGCAGCAGTCCAACGCACTACCACTACGCCACAGCGACCATACTATATTTACATACTATACATTATATAATATGTATTTATGTGTATAATTTTTTTTTTTTTATTGATACATTTAACACACATGGTATACCCCTTTGAATGCAGAACATTGTGTTGAAGATTGAAGTAAGATTGATAGGTTGAAGGAAGAAGGAGGGAGAATCAGAGAGGGAATGCCATCACACAGAACTCCGATAAAGATTCAATATTTCACTATTTACTGAATTTTTTTAAAATTTCGACTTCCTTTTTCATGCACAAAATATAATTTACATTGCCTGCAATGTCTATTATTGCGTACGTATGTAAACATGTAAAAAACAAATGAGGTTAAAAAATTTTGGGTAGCTAGAAATTAATTTGAACACAATTGATCTTCGACGCATACAAAGAATAAATGCACAGCGTGTAAGCACGGACCAATTCTTGATAATCTAAATTTTACAATTTTTCGTAAAGTTGTTTTTCGCAGTGCTTTCAATTTAGTCTTTTTAATTCAAATATGGTCCTTTCGGTTTATAAAAAGTTGGCATCTCTCTCTAACAGTAAAGCATATGAGACCTGATATCTGAATATAGATAATATTAGGGCTGGTGAAAATCATTAAAAAAAATATCGATACTTATCTCTGTTTTTTGCAAAATTATCTACAAACATCGGTAATTTCTGCTTGCATGTTGGCTCACGTGCTGTATGCTTCTCGTTAACAGTGAAGCAGAGCTGTCGTTTTGAAAATTTTAAAGGGGAGGTTATTTCTCACTCGGAATTTTGGATCACCGTGGATTTTGCTTTACAAAGGAGGAAATTTACCAAATTTCAGAAAATTATTCAGATAATAACTATAAGGCTTAATGAAAGTAAAGAAAGAGAAGAAAACGTTCTTGATCCCCTCCCCCACCTTAATCAACATTTATTTTTGGTTTTTGTCTAGTAGTGGCCCAGTAACTTTTAAAGTTTTATCAGAAATCTGAAAATATGCAACGTACTTTAATAATATGCTTCAAAATGAGCCTAATGAAGCATATTTTTCCATTGCAACTTGTACTAAGAACAGTGTAGCACACACCATTTTTCAATCGCGCCATATGGAATAGCTTGTACAAAATTTCAGTAGTGTACTATAAGTATTCGTTAGAAGTTCCGGAGTAGCACCTTCTCTGAAATAGCATCTAGCGGCTACAAAACTAAAAATTACACAAATCTACAATATTAATTGATTTTTTTATATTTATTAAGTATTCAAAGTATGTTCAAACACGTAAAAAATAGAACACGAGAAACGACAAGAAGCCCAGCGACAAATAAGCCTAAATAGACCAGGGAGTACAAATACTCCGAAGTCACTGTAACATCATTAATAACATCGGTAACGCTAGAGATTATCGATACTTACCGATGGGTATCGATAGCAATGGATAGCTGTCGATGTTTTTCCTGCCCTATACTATATTGAACAGCTGATAAATTTGCGTTGCAAAGTATTGTAGAATCGTAAACAAATTATAAGTTCGATTTTATACAATTTATTTACTAATTTTAATACAATCTATAATAAGCTTTGAGTTAGAAAACTGCAGCAATGTCTTTAGTAGCATACGCTGCCAGTAGTGATGAAGAATCAGATTACGAAGATGATAACGAAGCAACAAAAGCAGAAGTAGCAACAGTTAAACCGATCGCTAAACCCTCAACATCCACAGCCAATGGACATGGAAATATAAGCGATGAAGACGAAGATTATGCGCCAACAGAAGTAGTACTGCATGAACTTAAGAAACCGGTCACATTTACGCTTTCATTGCCGAAACCTAAAAACATTGAATCGAATAAAGAAGGCATTGCCGATGAAGTTGATTACTTCGTTACGCCAACATTTTCGAAGCTGCCTATGCCCAAGAATACGGAAATGAGAAATACGGCCACAATAGTTGAGGAAGATGATGAGTTTTTGCAGAAAAAAGCTATTCCTTCGAAGAATGATGAAAACGAGAAACCACCTCCGCTGCCATCATTTACTAAGGGACGTGTTAAAATCTGTATACCATCCTTGAAGGATTTTAGTGATGTTGATAAAGACTTGGCGAATAGACAAAAGAATAAAGCCACTACCTCAAAAGCGCCAAAAGGCTCAGGGCTCATGAGTATTTTGCCACAAGCGAAATCGGAGCAAAATTTTGCAAAAGTTGCGATGACGACTAATGCAACTGAAATTAAATCAACAGCACCCATATCGAAACCTGCATTCATTCCAGATACCGTTAAAAATCGTCGTCCCGCATATAACACTGAAGGTGTAGATGGCATTAAAGCGAAATCGTCAACTTCCAAGAAGAGTATGATTCCTGCAAATAGAGCAAAAATATCACTTGTCGCCTGCAGCGGCAGTGAAGACAGCGATGAAGACGAGGAAGGGGTTGGCGTAGGTGATTTCTTTTCGCTTAATCGCACTGAAAACCTGCCAGAAGTTAGCGCAAATGAAATTAATGCAATGGTAGCTAAATGTGCTGCAAAAATAGCTGCAGCTACAACCAAGTATCTCGATTCAGCAGCAGCGGAACAAGAGACCGCAGAATCCGCCAATCAAATGGAGCATACCGACAACGAAGAATTGCGCAATGCACAAAAGCGTTACTACCAACAACAGGAATTGGGTTCTGAAGCAATGCAAGCACTTGTAGGTAGCAATGCTAAACGTCGTCGCAGAGAAGGTGCCAACGAGATACAAGTAATGGATATATCCAGTGATCAAGTGCTACCGAATCGCGAGGAATGGATGCGTACTGCTTTAGCTTCGTCAACGTCATATCAACCCACGGGAGTGCTTGTCGATGAAGAGCCCGTTGCAGGTACACGGCGAAAACATCAAATTACATATTTGGCGCATAAAGCGAAAGCCAACGAGGCAGAATTGCAGGCAATGTGGGCTGCAAATCGGCAAAATCGTCGTGCCACTCAAAGCAAATATGGTTTTTAATTTCGATTCAATTTACATCTACTATATGACCCACTTAATTTAATGTTGAACTTATTAAAGTAATAATAAAAACTACTTATATCTATATCATGTTACACAAATATGTATTACTATTCGATTACTTTATGCAGTCGCGTAATAACGTAAACAATTGAGGCTGAGAGTAAAATCCAAATTGGTATCATTGTTATAAATATTGATATTTCTAGCTGAGGATATTCCAGCGTGAGGCAGATCATCAACTGCGACGCAATCTTCAGTAGTACTCCACCGATATACCTGTGGAGGAGCATTCGTTATATGAAAGTACTAATCAAGAAATTAAAATAAATGTACCATTGATAAGATAGCACAAGTTCCTTTAGACGTTTCAAATTCCGCCACTTCCGTATGATCTTTATAATCACATAGATAATGAGTATTCCATCGAAGACCCAAAGCGGAATGAACGTTACAAACCAATTCCAGTGTTGACGCGGATCTAAACGCAGACAAAGAAGTATCAGAAACACGAGAACAATGAACCAAGTGAAGAGTGCACGGTGTGCCAAAGTCATTGCTTGAGCAGTCTTATTACAATTTTAAATCATTTCAATGAGAATTCCAAATGATAAAAATTAGTTATATTGGTGTTTTACATTTATTTTGGTATTTTATTAAGTACTGTTCGTTTTACTAAAATAAACACTTTGATAGAAATGATACCATCAATAGCAATAAATTGAATCTCCTTGATGTAGTAGGGGAATTCAATTCGAAGAAGAAAAGACCATTCGAGAAGTAAGAACTCTAAACTGCCAAAATAAACACTTTGCACTTAATGTATTATATATTGCTAATTACTCGTCTCTTAAACAAAATTCGGATTATATAGTCAAGAGTTTTCTAATAAATTCTCTAAACGGTAGGGTAAATTAAAAAGTAGAAAAATTCCAGCAACATTGTTTCTCTGCTGACGTAAAATTGTAGTAGATTATTGCCCCACAATTGTACCATATAATAAATTGACGTGTCACTTGTATAGAAGACTAAATCGTGAACTCTTGCTAGTGGTATGTTTTTATTTAATATAACTTAGTAAATTGGTAAAAACAATAAATAACTCCGATTAAGTGTAAAGTGCATTGTTCACAACGTTTTTTTTTTTCAGGAAACTCCTATTTAACACGTTTCAAGCGAAGTGAAAAAGTGGAAACGGGGGTAAACGATAAGAAAAAAAGACGAAAAAAAAGAATATTCTGTTTCAAGCAATAAAATGCTCACTAACTTTGAATCGAAATCTGCACGAGTAAAAGGTCTGTCCTTTCATCCAAAACGACCATGGATTCTGGTAAGTTTGCACAGTGGTGTCATTCAGCTATGGGACTACCGGATGCATACCCTGCTCGAGAAGTTCGACGAGCATGATGGACCTGTGCGTAGCGTAGCATTTCATCAGCAGATGCCTTTGTTTGTGTCGGGCGGTGATGATTACAAAATTAAAGTCTGGAATTATAAGCAGCGTCGTTGCATCTTTACGCTGCTCGCCCATTTGGATTATGTGCGCACAGTCGCTTTCCATCATGAATATCCATGGATTTTGAGTGCATCTGATGATCAGACAATTCGTATTTGGAATTGGCAATCACGTAACTGCATCTGTGTACTGACGGGACACAATCATTATGTAATGTGTGCCCAATTCCATCCCACGGAGGATCAAATTGTTTCTGCATCATTGGATCAGACAGTACGCGTGTGGGATATATCTGGATTGCGGAAGAAAAATGTTGCACCGGGCCCTGGGGGATTGGATGAACATCTTAAGGGTCATCCTGGTGCCACGGATCTATTTGGTCAGGCCGATGCTGTAGTGAAGCACGTGTTAGAGGGACATGATCGTGGCGTCAACTGGGCCAGTTTCCATCCTACTCTGCCCTTGATTGTTTCGGGTGCCGATGATCGTTTGGTTAAGTTATGGCGCATGAATGAATACAAAGCCTGGGAGGTTGACACTTGCCGTGGACATTACAATAATGTCTCGTGTGTACTCTTCCACCCAAGGCAAGATTTGATAATATCCAACGGAGAGGATCGCAGTATACGAGTTTGGGATATGACCAAGCGTCAGTGCTTGTATACATTTAGGCGTGATGGTGAACGTTTCTGGATTTTGACAGCACATCCTACTTTGAATTTGTTTGCTGCTGGGCACGATGGCGGTAAACAATGAATTTATCAACCCCTTTATTTACTACTAGTTTACTATTTATTTAAGTTGTTAAATTTCAGGTATGGTCGTTTTCAAATTGGAACGTGAGCGTCCCGCTTACGCTGTGCACGGTAACATTTTGTATTACGTTAAGGAACGTTTCCTACGCAAATTAGACTTTACTACCACAAAAGACACTGTGGTAATGCAACTCCGTGGTGGTGGCAAGTCACCTGTTCACAGCATGTCCTACAATCCAGCGCTCAATGCTGTACTCATCTGCACACGCACCAATAATTTGGAGAACAGCACTTACGACCTGTGTCAGATTCCCAAGGATTCTGAATCACAAAATGAATCCGATAGCAAACGTTCATCAGGCATTACAGCTATTTGGGTGGCACGCAACCGGTTTGCTGTGCTCGATCGCAATCAACAACTAGTGATCAAGAACTTCAAGAATGAAGTGACCAAAAAGATACCCACTTTCTGCGAGGAAATCTTCTATGCTGGCACCGGCATGTTGCTGATCCGAGACCCCGAATATGTTACGCTCTACGAAGTGCAACGCTTGGTATCGGTAGGCTGCATCAAATTGGCTAAATGCCGATATGTAGTTTGGTCTGCGGATATGTCGTTGGTGGCGTTGTTATGCAAACACTCAGTCACAATTTGTGATCGTCGCTTGCAGTATTTGTGTACCATTCAGGAGAATTGTCGCGTCAAGTCGGGTGCTTGGGATGACTCTGGTGTATTCATTTACACCACCAGCAATCACATCAAGTATGCAATCACCAATGGCGATCACGGTATAATTCGAACATTGGACTTACCCATTTATCTGACTCGCGTCAAGGGCAATCAAGTATTCTGCTTGGATCGGGAGTGCCGTACGCGTGTACTGCATATCGACGCAACCGAATACAAATTCAAATTGGCGCTCATCAATCGCAAATACGATGAGGTTCTGCACATGGTACGCAATGCGCGTCTCGTGGGGCAGAGTATTATTGCTTATTTACAGCAGAAGGGGTATCCAGAAGTGGCTTTACATTTCGTTAAAGACGAGAAAACTCGTTTCGGTTTGGCCTTAGAGTGTGGTAATATTGAAATTGCCCTAGAGGCGGCCAAGGCGCTGGACGACAAAGATTGCTGGGATCGTTTAGGGCAGGCTGCGCTCTTGCAAGGAAATCATCAAGTCGTAGAAATGTGCTACCAACGCACGAAGAACTTCGATAAGTTGAGTTTCTTGTACTTGATTACTGGCAATCTGGAAAAACTAAAGAAAATGAACAAAATCGCGGAGATACGCAAAGATGTTTCAGCACAGTACCAAGGTGCGCTGCTCTTGGGTGACGTTAAAGAACGTGTTAGCATTCTGAAGAATTGCGGCCAAATGTCTTTGGCATACTTAACTGCTGCCACTCATGGCTTAGACGAACAAGCTCAAGCCTTGCAGGAAGCTATAACACAAGAGGGAAACACTCTGCCGGAGGTAAATCCCAACGCCACACTACTAAAGCCACCCGTACCCATACAACAAGTGGAGACCAACTGGCCGCTTTTGACTGTTTCCAAGGGTTTCTTTGAAGGCGCGATGATAACACGCGCTGGCACAAGTGCCACTGCTAGGCAAGCGCTCAATGTAAATGCTGATGCTGCTCTTTTGGATGATGTTGGCGCCGGTGATGGTTGGGGCGCAGATGCTGACTTGGGTCTGGGCGAAGATGGTGATGATGAAATGCACGACGCTCTAGACAATGAACATGGCTTGGAAGGTGCTGGCGAGGATGGCGCCGGCTGGGATGTTGGTGATGACGATCTAGTTGTGCCCGAAGAGTTGGCATCAAAAATCAAGGCATCTGCTTTAGACAACAGCTACTATGCTGCGCCCAACAAAGGTCTATCAGCAGCACAACATTGGGCCAATCATTCTCCACTCGTTTTAGATCATGTTAAAGCTGGCTCGTTCGAATCGGCATTCCGTCTACTTAACGATCAGCTGGGCGTTGTTAACTTTAAGCATTTCAAAACGCTTTTCCTTCACAATTACGCTTGTTCTCGCACTAGCTTCACTGGCTTGCCCAATTTACAGTCACTCTCCGCATACCCATTACGCAACTATTCTGAAACCAACCCGAAGAACCAACGCCCAGCGCTAGGTATCAAGTTGAACGATCTAGTTCAGCGATTGCAGGCCGGCTATCAGCTAACAACATCCGGCAAATTCACCGAAGCGGTAGAAAAATTTCATACAATTTTAATATGCATTCCCTTACTGGTGGTTGAAACGAAACAGGACATTGCCGAAACACAACAACTGCTGAAAATCTGTTCTGAATACATACTGGGTCTGAAGATGGAAACCGAGCGTAAGGGCATGCCCAAATCAACACTTGAGGAACAAAAACGCCTCTGTGAAATGGCTGCCTATTTTACACACTGTAAACTACAGTCGGTACATCAAATTCTCACGCTACGCACAGCTTTGAACATGTTCTTCAAGTTGAGAAATTACAAGACCGCGGCATCATTCGCCAGGCGATTGCTGGAATTGGGGCCACGCCAGGAAGTAGGACAACAAGTGCGAAAAATACTGCAGGCGTGCGAAGTGAATTCAATCGATGAACATCAGTTGCAGTATGAGGAATTCAATCCATTTAACATATGCGGCATCAGCTACAAGCCATTGTATCGCGGTAAACCTGAAGTTACATGTCCCTTCTGTGGCACTTCCTACGATCCCCAATATAAGGGTAGACTCTGCACGGTGTGTGAAGTTAGTGAGATCGGAAAGGACTGCATCGGTTTGCGTATTTCAAATTTACAATTTCGTTAGAAGAAGTTTGAAACGTTCAAAGAACTTTTATATGTATTAAGAATTTGAATCGTTGCATTATTTGATTTGTATTTTTTACGAAAAGTTTTCTTTTTTTTCTTTCTTCATGCATACTCCCACAATTACAAAATGCCAGTTTGTTTTTGCTATTTTTAAATACATTAACAAATTTGTTAATCATATAAAATATTTTAGATATTAATAATCTTAAATCTATTTAATAATAAAACCGTTCGGTAAAAAAACATTCGCTAAAATGTTTCAAATCTGAGGGAAATGTGAACGATGAGGCATTTGGTTTTATATTTATTGGTGAGCAAAAATCACTTTACCGTATCCACGAAGAAAAGTCTCAAATTTGACTGGTGTAGAATTATTGATATTGGCGATTTGTTCTGAAAATGTTTACCTGGGTAAATTATATACAAAAACAATAGAATCAAACATTTCCTTTTTACCGGTTCGAAAATACAGTTAACTGCCACTGTCAATGAACTTGAAAATATATTTTGTTTTTATTAATTTTAGTAGTAGTTGAAGATTATAAATATATTTTTAAAATGGAATCGGTGATAAATATTCAAAATTCCACTACCAAGCATAAATCTGATGAGATACAAGGAATAAATGTGGACGAAAATAATAATGATGAACCAACAGAATCACTCGATTCTATAAACACATATGTTTCTGTAACACCGAAAGAATATTTGTCTGTAACGCCGGAATTGATGGATTCTCGTGCTTTTGGACATGATCTGGAACCATCGGTTGAGGCGCTACTCCGTCAGGTAGTCAGGAGCATTACTACATATGCTGCGGAGCAAAAGGCAGCAAGTGCAAAATCTAAACGGGCATTGGCATACCAGAACAAATTACTCATGAATATGGACACTGATGCAACGACTGGAAATTGGTTAGGATGTGGTAACATTGAACGCAAAAAATTCCATCGTATCGGCGAACGCAGCTGGCGTTTATTTAACAACATGTTGCATCATACTCAGAAGAGCCTGAAGCATTTTAACATCAATCGTAGAATATACAAGTAAAAGATAGGAAGGCTGAGAACAAGACGTTGAAGCGTTGTTAAGACTGGATTTAGTACATACGAGTATATGCATGCTAAAGGAAGACCGAATTTTTCAACCAAATATCATTAGATAAAATTTTGATTAAAAACAAAATATTAAGAGAAATCAAACCCGAATTGTGTAATTAATACTTCTTGAGGCAATACTTTATTATTGTTCGTAAATTTAAAAATCTGAATAAAATGTTAATACTAATTGATTTGCTCAACATAAAAGTGTTGGTAGATGTCCGCACACGCCTCGTTCTCACCTAGGCGAGAACAGCCTAACGACGCCACATGCCTGGCCCGACACCAATGCCTCCTGAAGCCACGCCACGTCGCACAGCTTCCATATCATCGTTACGATTATTATACGCCCGCTTAGAGTCTTCAAATTCACGTAATCTTTGATTGTAACGATTAATTTGATCGCGTAAAGCTGCATCCTCATGCACCGCGCGTCCCTCGTCGTACTCGAGGCAGCCAATGCCATCTAAACGCTCCAAGTCAATCCAACCACGGAAACGCACACATACACCATTCATAATGAAGCACGATTTGATATGCACCTTGCCAATTTCCTTTTCAAAATCACATTCACGATGTTGTATATAGGGATTCTGATTAGCATTGAATACGAGCTGCAAATTCGTGCCCGACGCCACAAATGATATTTCAGTGTGTCCTTCACGGCAACCATTCTGAAAACGTATCATGCGCTCCTCCAGGGCTCGCTCCCGATACCCTGTATATCGGACTTCACCTTCTCGACTCAGCCGACGGAAAAGCTCATCGCTCTCGAACTTGGCTTTTTGATCGGGAACCACACGCGGCATCTTAAAGATAAAACGAGGCCTTGGCTGCTCATAAAGACCGATGGGATCGCTATAAATCATTCCGGCTAATGCTGCTGCCTCATTCATTGCTTCTCAAAATTTTCATGCAATTCGTTCAAATATTTGTTTACGAAATACTGTCGTTGACTTCCTCTTGCCTGAAAGAAATTTTTGACTTCCTTCAAAATCATAAACCCAATGTTAGAAATACAAGCTAGAATACTGCGTAGCTCCGCAAAAAATGCATTTTTGTTATACTAACATTTTTGCGGTTTTGAACAGTTGCATAAATGTCAGCTTCAGTGATGTTACTCAATAGTATTAACTGTATCACAGGGTTGTTTCGACAATCAAAGTGTCAGACATTTATTTATGCAAAATCTGGAGTAATTTCCATTGAGTAGATTTAATAGTGATCGCCTTGACGTACGCACAGGCAAAATCACAAAGTTGAAATAAAAAAATTGTCTGCGTCAGTGGGACGCCCTACAGAAGTTTACTTCTTCATAACGTTTGCGTTAGGTTAGGTTTAGTATAAATAAAGTTGGAAAATATTTGATAATCAAGATTTATTTTATATCTTACTTACTTGACTTACTTACTTAACTGGCAGTGCAACCGATGATCGGTCTTGGCCGCCTCTACATAGCTTCGCCAGTCTACTTTGCTATGCGCGCGCTGGCGCCAGTTGATAAAGCCAAGTGCAGTCAGGTTGCTCTGCACCTGGTCTTTCCAACGGAGATTAGGACGCCCCTTCTGCGTGTTCCTCTACCGTGGTTCGAATAAAACACCCTTCTAGCCGGAGCGCTTTCTTCCATTCGCTCAACATGACCTAGCCAGCGAAGCCGCTGGATTTTTATACGCTGGACTATGTCATTGTCAGTATCTTCCCCTCGAACGCTCCTAACAGCCTCTCATCATTGATGGTCAATGTCCACGTCTCTGCGCCATACATTAGGACGGGAAGGATGAGGGACTTATAGAGCGTTATTTTCGTCGGTCGAGAGAGGGCTCTACTTCTCAATTGCCTACTGAGCCCGTAGTAACACCTGTTGGCAAGAGTTAGTCTCCGCTTGATCTCAAGGCTGACATTATTGTTGGTGTTTATGCTGGATCCTAGATATACGAAATCTTTGACGACTTCAAAAGTATAGTTGTCAACAGTGACATTTTGTCCAAGACGTCGTGACTCTTTGTTTGTTGACAAAAGGTATTTCGTTTTGTCCTCGTTCACCACAAGACCCACACGACGAGACTCCCTTTCCAGGTTGAAGAATGCTGCACTGACTGCTCGAGAGTTTTTGCCAATGATGTCAATATCATCAGCGTATGCTAGCAGCAAGACACTCTTGTAGAAGATAGTGCCAGAGATGTCGATGTTCGCAGCTCGAATTATTTTCTCCAGCATAAGGTTAAAGAAGTCGCACGATAGGGAGTCACCTTGTCTGAAACCTCTTTTGGTATCAAATGGTGCGGAGAGGTCTGTCCCAATTTTCACTGCGCTGGTGGTGTTGGTCAGTGTCATTTTGCAAAGACGAAGGGGCTTTGCAGGGATACCAAAATCAGACATTGCGGCGTACTCGTACAAGTGATCCCTAATCGTGCTGTCGAAGGCGGCAGCGGCTTTATAATCGACAAATAGATAATGGGTGTCGATCTGTTTTTCTCGGGTCTTTTCCAGGATTTGGCGTAGTGTTAATATCTGGTCGATGGTGGATTTACCAGGCCTGAAGCCACACTGATAAGGTCCAATCAGTTTGTTGACGATGGGCTTCAGTCTTTCGCACAGTACGCCCGATAGAACCTTATATGCAATATTAAGAAGGCTTATCCCACGGTAGTTGGCGCAGATCGTGGAATCACCTTTCTTATGGATTGGGCAGAGTACGCTGAGATTCCAATCCATTGGCATGCTTTCATCTGACCATATTCTGCATAGAAGCTCATGCATGCGTTTTTTGAGCTCTTCGCCTCCTGTTTTAAACAACTCAGCAGGCTGATCATCTGCACCTGCAGCCTTATTGTTTTTCAGCCGAGCAATGGCTGTTAAGACCTCCTCATAGTCGGGTGGCGGTACTTCAACGCCGTTAGTGATTGGGGTTTCCGGAGTAGATTCCGCAGTGGCGGGATTATTGCCGTCATCGTCATTAAGCAGCTGCGAAAAGTGCTCGTTCCAAAATCTCATTATACCCTGGGCATCTGTCACCAGATTTCCGTCTTCATCCTTCAGTCAAATGAAATTGTAGTTTTCATAAATGAACTCTGAGCAAACCATAAAATGAACACGCATAAAATCATTACTGAGCTACGTAAACAGTGTTTTGAAGTCAAAAAATAGGCACTGAAAAAGCATTGCCACCAAAGAAATTCTTGATGCGTTTTATTTTTAAAAATCCACCAACTCTGGTGGAAAAGCACTAATTTGGCAATACTGGCTCTTACACGTAGACACATTAACGAGAAACTAGTTTCTTTAAGAACGCTTGTTTTTGTAGCTTTTACTTCGGCATTCATTTTTAATTTATACGTAAAATTCTTCACTTATCATAATTTAAGAGTTCAAAATACGCGCCTAATTAAAAATTTTGTAATGAATCAATATTGAAAAATTACCAAAATTTGTAAGGAGAAACGTCAAAAAGGTTTCTTTAAAAATGTTGGTCGATAGACTTTTACTATTCCCCTTTCGTCTTCCCCTTCTTTTCCTCACATTTGAAAGTTTCCGGAGACTAGTCTCCACATCTAAGAGAGGCAAACTGTTTGTAGTAGCCAAAAACAATTTTTTTATTACCTAAATTAAAGGGTTTTAAGTTTTCCGATAGGGCGTGGCACTATGCCACTATGGTTAGCTATGCCATGTTGCAGCAGAAATGGGAGTGGGATTCCATATAACCTGGACTTTCATGTAAGATTTGGTATAAAATTGATGTTTGTCAATAGCTTACTGTGGGAAAAATTTGGGTAAAGTTGAAAAGTGGGCTGTTGTTTTTGATATAGTTTTCGTGCAGGAGGGTGCAAAATTACTATTCCGCTATTACTATTTCTACTACTTTTCTATTACTTTTTACCTACTTTTTTCTGCTACTGTTTTTTATAAGCAATACATTGTGATTTTTTGTTTGTTCTTTGTATGCTCCTCTCCTGTCAATTTGATTTGTTTTTTAATTTGGAATGATGAAAAATGTAATGATTTTTTTCACTACAGTGTAATTCTAAATCACAATTAAAAACGTTTACTTTGCCTAGTGTCTTATAAAGGGTTAATATTATATTGTGATTTTTCCGTGGAGAAGACGAAGAAACAGAAAAACACATTTTGACATTTCGTTCAGCTGAATTAGTACGCACGTGTAAATTTCGAGTAATTAAACAAAATATTAAAAATGCCGCCAATATTACTAAATAAGGTGGATTTAACAGCAAAGCCCAGTAATAAGAAAATTGTTTTCGACGATGATGGAGAAATATTGCCTGCAGAGGCAACCGCGACAAAGAAAACAAAACAGAAGAAACTCAGAAAACATGCGGATCTGGACGTTGTCAAAACAGTGGACGACGATAATGCTGCGGAACTGGATGGCGCCGACAACGAAGAAGACTACTTTGCTAAACGTGATAGGCAGCGTTTAGAACAAAAACAGAATGATGGCAAAAACAACGATGATCACAAGAAGTGGTTCAATGTAGTATGTTCCATGAATATATACTTATTAAAACAAAATATTTTTACATATACATACTTATTATATTTTCTGCTCTTGTTTAGTATCCACAATTTCCCTCCAGCGAAGAGGATATACTAGAAATGAAGGAAAATGAACAAATGGAATTGTATAATTTGTGCAAAAGTTCTTTCGAAGCGGAATTGCCTGCATTTATTAAACGTATGTGATTAGCTAAGAGGTAGTAACGAGTTTTCATTTAGATCGTATATTTCTTCATAGGCAACACTTCGGATGCACGTTGGCTGCAAACAGCTTTGCAAAAAGGCACCGCCAAAGATCGTGCCAATGCTGGTGCATTATTGGTGACAAGTAATTCTCTCGGCAATTTGGAAGCCTTGGGTACTCTGATTGGTTTCACAAAACTCTCAAACAAATGCAGCTCTGATGTAATGGGAATATTAACAGATTTGTGGAAGGAAGTTTTACTGCCACCACATCGTAAACTAATATCACTGCAACAGCGTGGTGTTGATTGGAAACAAGTACGAAAAGATACAAATTTAACTAAGGAGCAACAGCGACGCATTTTTGCTTTTTGGCATTTTGAAAATGAGTTAAAAGAACAATATTTTGGTAAGCGATCGATTTGAAGTTGGTACAGTACAAGTCTCAAATTACAATGTTATGATTTTTAGAATTCCTTAAAAATCTTCAGCAAGGTATTCAAACCGGTCAGGAAAATAACAAAAACGCATCTATTGTATCCGCTGCACATTTGTTGGCATTCGCACCGGAAAAAGAACAAATGCTGTTGAATATGCTAATAAATAAACTTGGTGATCCAATACCAAAAATTGCATCGAAGACACTGCACCATCTTTCGGAAGTGGCACAAAAGCATCCTAATATGTGCGGCGTTATCGTAGCTGAAACAGAGAAATTTATTTTTCGTAATAATATTTCCGAACGCGCACAGCATTTCGCATTATGTTTTCTTGCAAGCGTTGCACCGTCCGGACGCCCAGAAGTATGTTCGAAGCTTGTGCACATTTGTTTCTCTCTCTTTAAAGTACTGGTGCAGAAGGGTGCCGTTAACAATCGTACAATGCAGGCGATTTTGCGTTGTTTACAAAAAGCGATACTGGAAGCACAGCCACCCAAAGGCGAAACTGAAATACTGAACAAGGAAATGCAAGACACAATATATCGCTTGGTGCATATGGCGGATATTCGCATTTCAGTGCAAACATTGGGTTTACTCTTGCAATTGCTCACTGTTAAAACTGAGAAATCGGATCGCTTTTACAATGCGCTCTACCGAAAGTTGCTGGATACGGAATTGAGTACAATTGGTGTAAAGACAGCAGCACAACTTTTGCATATCGTGCATCGTGCCATACATATCGATGCGAACGTTAAACGTGCACAGGCATTCATTAAGCGCTTGCTACACGTTTCATTATACATGCCGCAACATATGACCGCAGGTTGTCTCATAGTTATAGACAAATTATCGCGCAGTCGAAAAGAGTTGACAGCAAATGTTGGCAGCGGCATCAGTGCTGCTGATTCAGCCAATGGTGAGCGTGTTGAAGTTCTACCTAAAGTTACAGCGGATGATGAAGAACTGGCTAAATTCGATAGCGATGGCGAAGAAAAATACATTGATATTCAGACAGACGATGAATGTAAAACGACAGATATAAGTGATAGCAAGTTAAAGAGTGAGAATAAACAAGTAGTTGCCTCATCATGGCATCATGCTAAAGTTGAAGCGAATGTGGACGATAATAAAGTACGTGATATTGCAGCCAGCAAATATGATCCTTTCCATCGTGTACCTACGTTTGCTGGCGCTGAATTTGCTCTGTGGAATGAATTGTTACTTCTAAGAAAACACGTGCATCCAACAGTACAAGTGTTTGCAAGCAATATAGCAATTCGTAAGCTAATTGAAAACATTTCCTACCCATTGTATTTCCATGTTATAATAATTATTTAAAATTTTTCAGATAAGCGAATCAAATACTACGGCGACCCTTTACGTGATTTTGGCTTACCACATTTCTTGGAACGTTTTGCTTTTAAAAATCCCAAAAAACTTGATAATCAAAAAGCAGAAGCCCCGATCATTGCGCACAAACGTTATATCTCTTTCGGTACACGTGGAAAGCCAGTGAAATCGCTCACAAAAGCAAATTGCACAGAGGATGAAATGTTTATACTTAATTTCCTTGAAGAGAAACGTAAACAATCGGCTGCTGTTAAGAAATATAAAAAAGATACTCAGGAGGAAGACGAAGACAACTTGGGCTTGAAGGAGGGTGAAATAGATGATAATGAATTCGAACAATATCTAGATGGTTTCTTTGGCAAGAAAGCTAAAACTTCGGAAGACGCTGAAGAGGATGATGATGCAGAAGAATTGGACTTCTTGAAGGAATTGGGTGGTGAATTGAAGGATAATACAAAACAAAAGAAAATAAAAAAACATGCGATTGAGGATGATGAAGATAATGTTGAAGATATCGATGCAGATTGGGGTGATGACGAGGAAGTGAATGATAATGATTTTGCTGGTGCAAATAGCGACTTAAGCGAAGATGAGGAGGGTTCAATTGACAATGATGACGACGATGATGACGATGGTGGCTCAATATCTTTGGATGAAAATATGGAAGACGAATATAGTGATGAAGATGTGAGCGAGCAGGACAGTAGCAATGATGAAAATGATAGCGATGAAGACGTTGATATGGCACCACCAAAATCTAAAAAATCGAGAACAGGCAAAGAAATGAGCTTTGCCAAGAAACTTAAACATAGCGACGGTATAGTATTCAAGGCTGACTTAATTTATATGTATACTAAAGTTTCTTCCTTTTGCTTAGATATGAGTTCGCTATTTGCGGCAGCCGATGATTTCGCTGAATTGCTTGAAGAAACTAGCAAATCAAAAGGACAAGGCACAATTAATGCTGTCTATAACAAAGACAAATCATCAGAAAAGCAAATTAAATGGGAGGAAAAACGTCGGTCGAACACTAAAACATATACCAAAAAGAAAGCTGGTCGTTTTGGTGGTGCTAAAGGTGGCTGTAGTGACAGTAGCAAAGTATACGGCAAAAAGCGAAAACATTAATTATATATTTATAATATTTCTATGCTATGTTATCAAGTAATAAATAGTTGAAAGATTTCTTGTTAAAAAATAAAGTCTATTTTAACTAATCATTGCAGCGCTAATTTTGTTTAATTAAAATAATAAATAAATTAAAATTTAATTAGAAACTTAAAATTTTCCTTCAACCACGACATGAAACATTTGACTTGTTGCTTGCAGGCATAGTTCGATTATTATAAATATTTTTTTTATATAAATTTTAGTTAAAAATGTTGTCTTTTTATATACTTCACTATACTTCAGCTCACGGCCCATTACAACAAGGGTATGGAAATCCATTCGCTTTGATTTGTTCGTTTTCAAATAATTCGCTTACGAATTTTATTTTTAAATTGTTCGCAAATTCTAATTCTTTGATTAGCGAATATAATTTTTTAGTTCGTGATCCGGAATGAATATTTTAAGATATAAAAATCTGTTTCGTTCGATATTTAATCAAAATTGTGTTCAAAATACGTGATTTGTTTCAAACTATCCATGTATGTATGTATGATACATACCATATATAAAAATGAATGCAACAAGTTCGCTTATTTTAAGCTCATCTGAACTTAAAAAAATTGCGCGGATATTTAAAGAAGCCCTTTACATATGATGTGGCTTGGAGAAGTGGGCATGGTACTTCCCATACAATACAAATGATTTCTTGGCTATATCACCGGAACCAATTACACTACAGTGCTGATATTTGGTACATGGACGTTAGTTGACAAGGCCATGTTACAGGAAAAATGTAGGTGGGGAGTGAAAAAAAGAAATGTGGCAGAACTTACAATTCTAATACTTTTCTACTATTCTCTACTACTTTCTAATACTTTTCTAGTAATATTTAGGATCTTGTTAGGCTTGACCCCGAGCTTGTTCTTTAAAATGTCACGCAAACTTCGGTCGGATATGTTTAAGGCAGCAGCCATTTTCCTTGCACTCTGTCTGGGATTTCGTCGAATTCTGGCCTTCACTTTTTGAATAATTTCTGTTGAAGTTGCTCTTCCTTTATGTCCACCACCGCAGCGTTTGGCAGTGCTGTAAGTATCATTGTACCGTTTTATGGTTCTATAAACAAACATTTTGTTCACATTTAAATGATTCAGATCTCTAACAATCACTGGATGCAGCTTTCCTTCCAAATAAAACGCTATCTATCTATTATGCTTCAGTTCTATTACTTATGAAACACAAATGCTTTTGCATGCTTGTAGATAATGAAATGAGTTGCCATTGTACCAAATTTTAGCGCGATGACACTAAAATCTTCACAGCTATGGCAAATTGAATATAGTAACATTTCATTCCGCACACGCTGTAGTATGTCCAATATTTTGTTTGATAACATATAAAATTCGGTTTGGGAGGGAGTCAATCAATTTATGGAGAATGTTTAAGTCCAGATCTATCCAAGCCAGCAATTTTGCTATTTTCAAGGTAGCAACATTTGAATATTGCCGCCCATTTGCGTAATACCCTAGAAATTTTCATTTGGACTTAAGTCCAGGCTACGCGCTGACCATTTAAGTAGGTCAAAAGAAGTAGGTTTTAGAAAATAAGTTTTTCAACTCTTTAGATACATGGATGCTCCTTATCCATAGTTTCTTCTAAATACGAAATTAATACATCATCCAACATTTCAACATACTTTTCGGATTTCATGCGTAAGTTTATATATAAGTTTATATGTATGTATAAAGCATAATTATGCTCTCTGTAGTATGTAAAGGAGGGCCCATATCATCACAACTCCTTCACCAAAATTTCTGCTCAAGCATGATGGTTTTTTTTTGAAGGAGATCATGCCAAAAACAACTGAAGCCATATAAATTAAACTTTTTCCACATCTGAGAAAATTATGTTACACTATTGCTGAGTCAAATTCATATGATTCCTTGCAAAATCGAATCTTTCCAGTTTGTGGTTAGGTATAAATTGTGGGTTTTTGCTTGGTTTCTTCCACTTAATTGTTTTTTCCGAAGTCAAAATTTGTTGTATTCAACGTTTTTTTGACATTTTATGTATCGTTATCGTCAAACTAAGAACAAAAATGTTAAAAAAAAATGCACTTTTACAATGGAAATTGTTCAATGCTGAAAAATGTGTTAATATTTTTTTGGGACATATAAATAGATTAATTAATTAGTTGTGGTCGCTGTGGCATAGTGCGTTGAGTGTCCGGGGTTCGAATCTCGGCACAGGAAAAATAAAACAAAACAAAAAGTAGAAACATAATTTTTCTACACGGCACCACCTCTTGGCAAGCAATTGCAAACCTACAAGAGTAAAAATTGCCTATGAACAGCTTTTCACTTCGCCGTTCAGATTCGGCATTAAACTGTAGGTCCCTTCCATTCATGTGCAAATATAACAAGCACAACATGGGTGGATGCGAAAAGCTCGGCCTAGGCCCTCCTTGGGCTGTTGTGCCATTAAAAGTAAAGTCAAGTAAATAGATTAATGGAAATTCAATGATTTTTCAATTGCGCCTAAGCGAATAGCGCTAACTGTAGGAAAAAATTTTTTATCGGAAATAGTTAAAAAAAATAATTGTTTTTTTTTTAATTTAGAAATTTTTTTCCCGAATTTGGCCAGATTATCTTGTGGGATTATATCTAGTGTATTAAACAGGCTTAATGAACATTAAGTTTGCCATAGGGAGACATGGCACAGGCTGATCAGACGATAGTTTCCGTGATCTTAGTGGTAAATCTTTGTACTATTTCAAAAATCCATATAACTTACTCATATTTGAAAAGTTAACCGAGAATCACCATTACAATTAAGTTTATTATTTGTTGAGGATTTTCAAAACAACCTTCCAAAAAACTATAAGGGTATTCAATCAACTCCGTAAGTTTACTTCGACGTAAAAACAGTGTTACTTCTTTGAAGAGCATGAACGTACTTTCAAAAAGCGATATGTTTAACGTAATTTTGAAAAAAGGTGAAAATAGAAACCGGGTATTTTGTTGGTACGAAAAACAAAACGTATAGATGCCTAAATTAAAAAAATGCAATTCAGGAGCTGTTACTTTGTTTGTTTGAGACTTTGTGGGCCATTCCAGTTCGGCCAAAAGTACATTTTAATTAATAATTTTTTATAAGAAAAATTAAAATGTAAAATTTGGCACGTTGGTAATTGTTAAATTTTAAAATATGTAATATTAGATCGTAATTTCTTGTTTCAAATGTTTCCAGTTCTTTTAATATCAGCAATAACTGCATCCAAAAGGGTGTGTGCTTGATTTTCTGTCCACATGTGTGTGGACTTCAAACGACGTTGTTTTGCTTCATTTGTCTGGAAGAACAAAAATCACTCAAATATTACATAAAATAAAAATTATTCATTGAAATTTCCTTATCATGGAAATGGTTTTTATATTTCTAGTTTTTTTTTTTTTGTAGACAGCTTATAACATAATTGCCAACTTTGTAAGTAAATTTAAGATAAATTCTTCTTGTTTTCTCAATTACTTCCATTCATGTAAGAATGAAGTACGCACAACATGAACGGGTGCGAAAAGTTCTGCCTTTGGGCATAGTCGGCATTGATAAAACTGTAGTTCATTGTGGTAAAGGCATCTCTTTATCGGTGTCCTGTGATTGCATTCCTCTCATTCTCCCTCCTTCTTCCTCCCACCCACTTATCAATCTTCCTTCCAACCAACACAATGCTCTGCATTCATAGGGCTACACTCTGTGTGTTAAATATATCAACACAGAAAAAAAAACCACGGAAGTTGCTATGGACTCCATCTCGTGGTCATGATGCAATGACGCCGTCGCAGCCCTTGCGTTCGTACCTCTACTACGTTTTCTTCTTGAGTGTATTATTTATAGTTAATCAGCTGATTGTTGATTCGAAAACGAAATTAATTAGCACAGTGAGAATATACAATTTGATTTTTTATATTAGAAGTTTCAAAAAGGTTAATTTGTTGTTATGAATTTGGGGATATTTATTTCGTAAAAGCTGAATATAAATTGTGATGAATGGGTCTATCATCTGATGTAATCTGGCTCATATTTGCTACTAACGACTGCTGTTGATGTCACTTCTTCTTCAAATTTATTCGGCTTTGACGACGTTTTCGGCCATTTTCGCTCATTGGTTCGTTGGTAGGAGGATTGCGATTGATTGTGTGAAAAATTTTTAATTGCAAGATTTTTATGAAGAAAAAATATATATAACTAAAAAACAACGAAGGTGTATTTCAGAAAAAAATCAAAATTATTAAAAATTAGAAATCTTCTTCAAAAAAGCTTCATGAAGTGAGAGAACTCTTCCCTTATAACTACTGCAGTTGAAAAAATAAAACAAAAATCGATTGCATTTACTTGTGAAAAAGTACGACATTAAAGGCAACGAACCACAAGTGATCAAGTCAGGCAGGCAGCCAGCCAGCCAGCAACCAACGAAGCAGCTAACATCGACGACGATGGACAATTTGAAAATCAAAGTAATTGGTGTATTACGAGAACGCGAGGAGGCTGTGAATGTGAACAATAATCAACGTAAAGTGAATGGAGGGACTGAAGCTGCTGCGAATGGCATTGGTGGTGATGGTGGTAGTGGCGGCATTGATAGTGGAGGAGGAGGTGGTGGCGCTGCAGGTGATAGTGGTACAAACGAACGCACCGCGAACAACGTTAACATTGTACGACAATTGCCAAAAATGTCTGCGCTTGATTTGGCTGGAATATTGAACTGTCGACGACGTCTCGAATGGACAAAGGAATGGCTGAAAAAGAATCGCACAGAATTTCTTAGTAAAGAGAATCTACTCAAAGATATACAATTTCGCAACAATGAGACTTATCATCTGAATTGCTTCTTCGATATTACGGAACGTCAGTTTCGGTATTTAGTATCCAAACTGTCACCAGTGATTAGCTCCTACGAACCTCATCGCAAGAAGAAACCATTCAGTGCTGAGGAACGTATTGCCATAACGCTCAAGTATTTGGCAACGGGTAAGGGTCCAATAAAATAAATTAAATTAATTTTAATACATACTTAATGTAAATATACGCAAAATATCTCAAGAATTGAGTTTTTCAGGTCTTGGGTGAACGTTAGCTAATTCAGTCTAAATCAGACGTCATTGCTACAGCTGGAGCTTTTGCATCCTTTACCGTAAAATTCTTTCTGTTCAATTATTGCTACCCCTGATTCAAATGTCAACAATTAAAATTTGGATAAACTCATTACTAATTCGTAATGAATTAGAGCTATTTAATTACTAGAAATACTATAGTTTCCATTAATTGGTTGTTGCAATGCATCCACTAGTTTTGAATTATGATTATGTTCAACAAAGCCATATCTAAGTACTAAACATTCTTCTAAACACATTAACCCATTTTTGAATATAGGTACGAATTTTTTTACTGTTCTTACAGTTTGAAAGTTAGGAAAAAATCCATTTTAAACACTATTCAAAAGTAATCACAGTTCGATATTATAACATATGCTGACTTTAAAACAGCATTTACTGAACATTATCACCTTCCTCAAAGGTCAGGTAAAAATACATGATTTTTTGAAAGGTAGTTTTGAAAATCAACATAAAATGGTACATTTAATTATTTTGCATTTAAAATGTGAAATTAATCTTGGCAAATTACTTGATGTAAAAATTATAACCTTGCAGGCTGCAGCTTACCATACCTGTAAAAAATCATATGGGAAAATAGACAAATTTCAACAAATATGCAAATTTTACACATTTCGCTGACTTTAGCTTTTATTAACTTCTAAAATAATCTTTTAATAGTATTTGATACCAGAGAATACTTATTGCCAACTATGTTACGTGTGAATATTTATAATATTTTTCTCACTTGGTCACCTCATTTCCTTTGGTAGACCAAAAACTTTTAAAGCCACTAAAACGCACTATATATATTTTGATTGGCGAAAATATGGAACTTATATTTAAAAACTTTCAAAATCCTATCACAGCTTCTGGTAACTGTTCAAAATGGTTTAAATAATTTTTTCTAATAACTCATAAAAATTAGTTTTTCATGCATCTAATAAACATCATCTCTTCTCTTTTATAGGTGAAGTTCATTCATGTCGTAACTACTGCTTCCGTGCCTCAAAACCTGTGATACTCAAAATGATAGCCAATATCTGCCTCAGCATGCACGAACTACTCAAGGACCAATTCATCTCACTACCAAAGACTGACGAGCAATGGCAAAATGTTGCCAATGAATTTCACCGCAAAAATCATTTGCCCAATTGTCTTGGCAGTATGACAATGCATCAAATTGATTTCTATACATCGTCACGCACTGAAGAGAACCCCAATTTCAAAACGAAACCACCACTTATTTTCACAGCCATTGTTGATAGTAATGATAATTTTATGTATGTGAATGTTGAAAAGAGTCAAGCCCCTACTAGTAGTGAAATATACGAACATTCAACAATTAAGCAATTAATCGAAAACAAAACACTATTATTGCCATCATCAGTTGATGTTGGTGATGGTAATAGTGATGCTTTCAATGCCGATGATGATGAACAAAAGCAGAGACTGGATATATCAAATGATTACTATTTTGCGGGACATAGAGAATTGCCTGTAAAATCCTATCTATTCAATTCGAGTTATATATGGAGCAATTTTAATTCACCCGAAATGGAATTTGGTTATGCCATGGATATGGCGAGTATGCATGCAGATAGTGCCTTGCGCATTCTCAGTAATATATTCCCAATATTTGCAATGCCTCTACGCATCGATGAAGAAAATGCAAGTAAGATAACTTTGGGCGTTGTGGCTTTATATAATTTCCTACGTAAAACCGACCGAAATTTTTGTGAGCAAACAGATAAAATTAATGTAAGAGCAAATGGTGAAGATGAGGAAGATTGTATTTTGATATCGGATAACGAGGAAGAGATACGGGAACGTGAAGAATTTACACCAACCATTGCGATCAGTAATTGCTTTCATAGATTTTCCCATAAGCAAAAGGGTGATACAGCCAGTGGTTTGGCTAAGAGAGAACTGCTAATGAAGCATATTGCTGATACTAAGTTAATACCATAAATTGAATTGAAATTGTGCATTGCATTGCTACATTACATAAGTATATGAATACTTACATAGAAGAATCTATATCGTAATGTAATATTATATGTATGTTATATGATGATGTATTTTCCTTAGTGCTAACGATTCTAATTGGTTCCTTGTCGTTTTGTTTGTCTTTTTAATGATAATAATTTTCTTCGTTCTTTAAATTTTATATAAATTAAAATTCAATTCGACGCATATTTAACGATATATTGATTGCATTTATTACTTTTGTGTACTTTGCTTTATAAAATTGCTTTTCTAAAGCCATAGAAATAAAATAAAACTATAAACTGGATGACAAAAAATTATAAATTCGTTGTGTATTAAAATGGTCACATTGTATTGATCCAGTGAGGCCATTGTTTGATCATCTTCATTAGCAGATTACCTGGGCTAACGGTTGCGAATACCTGATGATGCCCAAAAACATTATAATCGTTGATTATTTTCCCCATTCGTACACCCAGATTCACTGCTTTGGCTGCTTCTAAAGACTTCCAGTTATCTCAGTTATTAGTTCAGTTATCTCAAAGTTTCCAATAAATGATATGCCCAAACTATCATCTTTATTCTCGTAGGTGAAATCACCCTTCATATATGTTGCCATCACCACCTTCAAGAAAGTTGTAACTGATATCGCCGAGCGACCTGTTATTCATCTGTAAACTTTGTATACTTTTTAATTGTGATACACACGAATGCTGCCAAAATAGTTACATTAAACCCTTTATTACACCAATTAAATTGCATGACTAGTTAATTACTTACATAGTCACTGCATTCCCAACCTGCGGTATGACATATAATTACTCTGGATACTGGCAAAACTAATTTCGGAAATTCTGTTTTAGGGTTGACAGCGCCCCATTGTAGTCTCGTGCCCATGATCACGTTTGCTTTTGCAAAAGCGACAAATACTCGTAGAAGAAATACATACAAAAATAAGCGTAAAGCGAGTGTTAAGCATCTTCTCCTTCATTTTCTTTATTTTTGGTTTTGGCTTGGCTTAAAATTTATCTTGAAACAATCAATATTATATATTGCGAATGCATGGATGTAAATATGTGCATATATGAGTATATACATAGTATGTATATTTACTTTGCTGATAACCTATTGTGACTTTCACGTTATTTTACATTTTAATTAATTCAGTACGCTTACTATAGAAAATGGCAACAGAAAATAGACTGACATGCTTAATTAATTTGATTGTATCAAAGAAACTTTGACGTGACGTATATGTCTGCATATCTGTGATAAAAAGGATAAAAGATCAACTGCTTTAGTGATATTTTTTGGACTAGTTTGAAGAATGGAAATATAGAAATTAAAGCAATTTTCAGACATTTCCAAAGACCATTTTTGAAATTCTATGTATATAATTCTAAAAATATTTAAAAATCCAACTCAGTTTGTCATTTATAGTATATACAAATATTTTCCAACTTAAGTCGACTTAGGCTGTTTGTCCTTGTTACTATAGATATGTCCATATACATAAACCTCAAATAACTAATAAGCGATGCTTCAGCAAGTTACACATGCTGTTTACTGGTTACTATAATGCTATGCTGGAAATTAATTGTAAGTGGAAGAATACAATCAGTAAATATGTACTACTGTGGGCAAAAAGTAGCAAGACTTTGTTCATAATTTCAAATTTTTTTATTCATTCTTCCAAATCTATTTCGTCCCCTTCAAAGTAATCCCCCCCGGCCCCAATACACTTGTGCCAACGTTTTTTCCAATTCTCGAAACAGTTGTTAAAGTCAATTTCCGGAATAGCTTTCAATGCGCTTAGCGATTCATGTTTAATGTCTTCAATTGACTCAAAACGGTGTCCACGAAGCGGTTTTTTGAGTTTAGAAAATAGCCAAAAGTCACACGGTGCTAAGTCAGGCGAATAGGGTGGTAGGGTGGTTGCGGAACGATATCAGTCGAATTTTTGGCAATGGGTCAATGGTCTCGTAAAACCAATGCAGTGATTTTGGAACCAATCGTGCATTCACTCTTCTTAGGCCCAAATGATGTTTTAAAATGGTTTTCACTGATCCTTCCGATATTCCAACGATGCCAGTAAGGTCTCTGTTGATTGACTGTTAATCGTCGATTCTCGATTCTCGAGCACCAATTCCTTGATTTTATTGACGTGTTGATCATCAGTTGATGTTGATGGCCGTCCTGGACGTGGTTCATCGTCAACGCGTTCTCGACCATCTTTGAACAATTTGTACCAATCAAAACACTTGCTCGCGACATACAATTATCACCGAAGGCCTTTTGCAACATTCTGAACGACAATAGTAAAACTTGCCTAACAAAAACTTCGCCGTTCGGATTCGGCATAAAACTCTAGGTCCCTTACCTTTTTGTGCCATTAAAAGAAGAACAAAACTTTCCATATCCAACTATTAAAATCAAAAAAAAAAAAAATTACCAAAATTAACGAGCCAAGATTTGGAAGAGTTATGGATGCTAAAACATATATTACGAAAAACAATGGAAGACCGAGGATGCTATTAAAAGGTTTAGTTGAAGAGAGCCGCAAATGACTGAAAAACTAGAAAGCAATCCCACCAGTGGTACACAAAGAGTTCAAATATGCCTCAATTCAACACATCATAACTTCTGTTGAAGCTAATGTAATATAACAATATGCAGCTCGTTAGAAAGGAAGTATTCCATGAATGTAATCAAAGAGAAATCAACGACTTACAATGACTTTGGATAATCCTCGAAGCCAGTGATTATCCCAAGAAGATCACTTTTAAATTTTGTTAAAACTTAATGTTTGTTGGGTTCCTTTTTACTGAGTATACCATATGTATGTAAAGATTCATCGTATTATTACTATGATCAATGGATGCAGGTTTTTCAACTGTAAATACAAACCTTTTACAACACCCAGAGTACCTACCTACGAAACTCATATACATATAAAAATCTTACAATAAATCTGACATCAAAGAACAATTTAAATTAGTCAAAGATGCGGACAACTTTAAATTTAAATAAAACAGAGAACAATGTTTTTTATAGCCTTTAAATTGGCTTTATTTTGAAGATACTTTTTTGATATTAATGTTTGAATATGATTTCGGACATGTGAACGCCACGGCTGCCATGTCCATGGCGTAATCTTGAGGTCCAATTTTTGCACAAGTTGAATCTTGTAAGCACGTAAACCAAAACCTAGTTCAGAATTATGGTAAGTAATATGTATATGGAGCAATTTTTATTCACACGAAATGGATTATTGCTATGCCATGGATATGGCGAGTATGCATGTAGATAGTGCTTTTCGCATTCTCAGTAATATATTTCCAATATTTGTAATGCCTTTACGCATCGATGAAGAAAATGCAAGCAAGATAACGTTGGGCGTTGTGGCTTTATATAATTTCCTACTTTAGACCGACAGAAATTTTTGTGAGCAAACAGATAAAATTAATGTAAGAGCAAATGGTGAAGATGAGGAAGATTGTATTTTGATATCGGATAACGAGGAAGAGATACGGGAACGTGAAGTAATTGCTTTCATAGATTTTTCCATAAGCAAAAGGGTGATACAGCCAGTGGTTTGGCTAAGAGCGAACTGCTAATGAGGCATATTGCTGCTACTAAGTTAATACAATAAATTGAATTGAAATTGTGCATTGCATTACTACATTACATAACTTATGAATACTTACATAGAAGAATCTATATCATAATGTAACAATATATGAATGTTATATGATGATGTATTTTCCTTAGTGCTAACGATTCTAATTGGTTCCCTGTCGTTTTATTTTTCTTTTTGACGATATTATTTTCCTTCATTCTTTATATTTAATATGAATTTAAAATTAATTTCGACGCATATTTAACGATATATTAATTGGATTTATTGCTTTTGTGTACTTTTCTTTATAAAATTGCTCTTCTAAAGCCATAGAAATAACAATAAAACAATAAACTGTATGACAAACAATTATTAATTCGTTGCGTATTAATTATTGTCATACTATACGGTTCCAGTGAGGCCATTGTCTAATAATATTAAATAGCGCTTCACCTGGGCTACTGGTTGTAAATACCTGACGATACCCCAAAAGTTTATAATCTTCGTGTATTTTACCGATCCGTACACCCATTTCCAGTAAAGATTTGACTGCTTCTAAAGACTTGCTACTTGGCTCATTGTGTTCATAGTTGCCAATAAATGCTATGCCCAAACTGTCAGCATTATAACCTTTGTATAGTTCGAAACCACCTTGGAAGCTCCAGCCACGCCCTTCATATACGTTGCCATCATTATCGACAAGAAAGTTGTAACTGATATCAGCCAGATTCCTGTTATTCACGTCAAATTTTTGTGCAGTTCGTAATTGTGGTACACACGAATGCTGCCAAAACATATTACATTAAAAATTTTCGATTTTAACTTTTATTAAATCAATTGAATTGCATGACTAGTTAACTACTTACATAGTCACTGCATTCCCAATCTGCGGTATGCATTATAATTACTCTGGATGCTCCGAAAAGTATTTTCGGCAAATCTATTTTTGGAGTTGTACTGCCCCATTGTGTTCTCGTGACAACGATAACGTCTGCTTTTGTAAAAGCGACAAGTATAGAAGAAACACATACAAAAAGCAGCGTAATGCGAGTGTTAAGCATCTTTTCCTTTATTTTCGGTGTAAGGTGTTGACGTTCGCTTGGCTTAAAGTGTATCTTGGTAATGTATTTAGTTAGTGAGACAAACAATATTATATATAGCGAATGCATGGATGTAAATATGTATATGATAATATACTTAGTATGTATATTGGCTTTGCTGATAACCTATTGTTTTTCACGTTAGTTTATATTTTAATTAATTCAGTACGCTTACTAAAGAAAATGGCAATAGAAAAATACCAACACGCTTAATTAATTTGATTGTATGAAAGAAACTTTGACGTGGCGTATTTTGGATCTGAGTTTAGAGGTGCTGATTGAAGAGGTGCTGTAGAAACTGTAGCAATTTTCGGATTTTTTTAATTCATTGGTACATATATATGTATACATACATATATAATTCCGAAAATTATTTAAAAATTCAAATGAGTTTGTCATTTATAGTCAAAAATATTTTCCAACTTACGTCGACTTAGGCTATTTTTCCTTTTTAGCATAGATATGTCCATATAAACCTCTAATAACTAACAAATGATGCTTCACACTCTATTTACTGGCCAATAGCAGCCAGGTCCCGCTGTACTAGGAGCTTCCAACGGAGATTAGGACGTTCTCTTCTGCGTGTTCCTACACCGTGGCACGAATAAAACACCCTTCTACCCGGAGCGGCTTCTTCCATTCTCTCAACATGACCCAGCCAGCGAATACGCTTGATTTGTATGCGCTTCACTATGTCAGTGTCGGCGTACACCTCATAGTTCCATATTATTCGATACATGTGGTCCATGCTTATTGGGCCATAAATCATACGGAGTATCTTCCTCTCGAACACTCCTAATAACCTTTCATCATTGTTGATCAATGCCTACGTCTCAGTACCATACATTAGGATGGGAAGGATGAGGGATTTACGAGTATATAGCGTTAATTTCTTCATCGAGGAGGATTCTGCTTTTCAATTGCCTACTGAGCCTGTAGTAACACCTGATGGCTTGATCCGCTTGATCTCAAGGCTGACATTATTTTTAGTGACGTTATAGTTGGTATAGTGCTTGTTTTAGATTTTACTGAAACTTGGCTTAAACCATCTGTGAATGATGCCGAAATTCTTTGTAATAACTTTCAAGTTTTTAGATGACATAAGCAATCGATATGTAAGGATCGATAAGCAATATTTATTTATTACTTGTTCGAATATCACGCCTAATTCTCTGATTGTCGTTAATGATTCTAATATGCCGAGTGTTACTTGGAACTTTTGTGAAGAATTAATTATATTAAACTCGTTGAAAATCTTTCTGTTACCTCTTGGACTTTAGATAATCTTGACTTGGTGAGGTTGTGTCTAATCATGACATTGAAATTGCCAACTTGTTTTCTAATTTTTTCAAATCTTCATATTCCAAGTTTAGCTTCAATGGCAATGATTTTTACCACATCTCTCTATGATGTTCTTAACCATCTCAAGTCTCTTAAGCTGCCAACTTAAAGCTGAACTAAAATATACAGGGTACCAAAAATTCTAATATTAATTAAGTATCGAATAAGTCTATCAGATTAATATATATAAATTAAAACATAAAAATATATAACTAAAACTAATAAACATGTTATAAAATTAACATATTGTTGCGTAAAACTTAACACCGTGTTTTCGAATATGTGTCTATAAGTACTCGTACTGTGACTTAAGTCAATTACGACCATAACTTATTCTATGGTAAGTAGTAACTAAAAAATTCTTTTGTCTTATGCGTCTTTCAGGAGCATATATCCATAAGGAGCAAGTATAGGGATGCAATCAATGTGATCAATGAGAACACAACACGAATAAACACAACAAGATAATATTTTATTCTTGAACGTAATGTATTTACACCAAATATAATAATTTTTCTACACGGCATTACCTCTTGGCGGGCAATGGCAAACCTACAAGAGTACAAATTACTATGAAAAGCTTTTCACTTCGCCGTTCGGAATCGGCATTAAACTGCAGGTCCCTGCCATTTATATACAATTATACAATTATATATAACACGCACAACAAGATTGGATGCGAAAATCTCGGCCTAGGCCCTCCATGGGCTGTTGTGCCATTAAAAGTAAGTAAAGTAAGTAAGTAATACCTAATAAAAATGAGCCTTTCATGCATCTAATAAAGAACATTTCTTCTACCATATTTAATAGGTGGGGACCAATTCATCTAACTACCAAAGACTGACGAGTAATGGCAAAATGTTGCCAATAAATTTCACCGCAAAAATCGTTTGCCCAATTGTCCTGGCAATATGACAATGCATCAAATTGATTTCTATACATCGTCACGCACTGAAGAGAACCCCAATTTCAAAACGAAACCACCACTTATTTTCACAGCCATTGTTAATAGTAATGATAATTTTATGTATGTGAATGTTGAAAACACTCAAGCCCCTACTAGTAGTGAAATATATGTACGAACATTCAACAATTAATCGATGCTGGCTATTATTGCCAGCATCAGTTGATGTTGGTGATGGTAATGGCGATGCTGTCAATGGCACAATGAACAACAGCAGCGACTGGGTATATCAAATGTTCAATATTTTGCGGGACATGGAGCATTGCCTTTAAAATCTTATATAATCAATTCATTATATTATGTGCCTACTAGTTCACAATTAAGTTACTTATATATGGAGCAATTTTAATTCACCCGAAATGGATTATTGCTATGTCATGGATATGGCAAGTATGCATGTAGATTGTGCTTTGCGCATTCTCAGTAATATATTTCCAATATTTGCAATGCCTTTACGCATCGATGAAGAAAATGCAAGCAAGATAACGTTGGGGGTTGTGGCTTTATATAATTTCGTACGTAAAACCAACAGAAATACGTACGAAATTACGTAAAACAAACAGATAAAATTAATGTAAGAGCAAATGGTGAAGATGAGGAAGATTGTATTTTGATATCGGATAACGAGGAAGAGATACGGGAACGTGAAGTAATTGCTTTCATAGATTTGTCCATAAGCAAAAGGGTGATACAGCCAGTGGTTTGGCTAAAAGAGAACTGCTAATGAAACATATTGATTATGCTAAGTTAATACCATAAATTGAATTGAAATTGTGCATTACATTGCTACATTACATAAGTATATGAATACTTACGTAGAAGAATCTATATCATGATGTAACAATATATGAATGATATATGATGATTTATTTTCCTTAGTGCTAACCTTGTCGTTTGTTTTTCTTTTTAAAGATAATAATTTGCTTCATTCTTTATATTTTATATAAATTAAGAATTAATTTCGGCGCATATTTAACGATATATTAATTGCATTTATTACTTTTCTGTACTTTGCTTTATAAAATTGCTTTCTAAAGCCATAGAAATAACAATAAAACAATAAACCGGATGACAAAAATTGATAAATTCGTTGTGTATTAAAGTGGTCGCATTGTATGGACCCAGTGAGGCCATTGTTTGATCATCTTCATTAGCAGATCACCTGGGCTAACAGTTGGGAATACCTGACGATGTCCAAAAACTTTATAATAGTTGACTATTGCCCCGATTCGTACACCCAGATTTATTAAAGATTTGGCTGCTTCTAAAGACCTCCAAGTTGGCTCAGTTCTTGAAAAGTCACCAATAAATGCTATACCCAAACTGTCTTCTTTATTCTCGTAGGTGAAATCACCTTGCTTCTCCCAACCACGCCCTTCATATATGTTGCCATCACCACCGACAAGAAAGTTGTAACTGATATCGCCGAGCGACCTGTTATTCATCTGAAAACTTTGTATACTTTTTAATTGTGGTGCACACGATGGCTGCCAAAATATGTTACATTAAACCTTTTATTACACCAATTAAATTGCATGACTAGTTAACTACTTACATAGTCATTACATGCCCAACCTGCTGTATGACATATAATTACTCTGGTTACTGGCAAATCTAATTTCCAAAATTCAGTTCTAGGGTTGACAGCGCCCCATTGCAGTCTCGTGACAATGACCACGTTTGCTTTTGTAAAAGCGACAAGTACAGAAGAAATACATACAAAAAGCAGAGTAATGCGAGTGTTAAGCATCTTCTCCTTTATTTTCTTTATTTTTGGTGCAACGTGTTGACGTTCGCTTGGCTTAAATCGTATCTTGGTAATATATTTACTTGGTGAATCAACAATATTATATATAGCGAATGCATGGATGTAAATATGTATATGATAATATAGTATGTATAGTATGCTTTGCTTGTAACCTATTGTTTTTCACGTTAGTTTATATTTTAATTAATTCAGTACGCTTAGTAAAGAAAATGGCAAGAGAAAATATACCAACATGCTTAATTAATTTGTATGTATCAAAGAATCTTTGACGTGGCGTATTTTTGATCGGAATTTAGAGGTGCTGACTGAAAATTAAATCAAGTGACAAATATTTTGGAATATACGTATATCTGTATATCTGTGATAAAAAGTATAAACTACTTAATTGAAAATTTTTTTGGACAAGGTTAAAGAATGGAAACATATGTAGAAACTATAACAATTTTCGGATTCGGCCATTTGTAAAATTATAGGTACATATATATATACTTCCAAAAATTATTTAAAAATTCAAATCAGTTTGTCATTTATAGTCAAATATATTTTCCTACTTAAGTCGATGTAGGCTGTTTTTCCTTTTTAGCATAGATATGTCCATATAAACCTTAAATAACTAATAAGGGATGCTTCAGCAAGTTTCACACCCTGTTTATTGACCAATTACAGTCAGGAGATTAGGAAGCCCTCTTCTGCGTGTTCCTCCATTGTAGCACGAATAAAACAACCTTCTAGCCGGAGCGGCTTCTTCCATTCTCTCAACATGACCCAGCCAGCGAAGACGCTGGATTTGTATGCGCTTCACTACTTCAGTGTCGGCGTACAGCTCTTGGCTCCAATTAATTCGATACACGTGGTCCATGCTTATTGGACCATAAATCATACGGAGTATCTTCCTGGTCAACGTCCACCTCTCAGCGCCATACATTAGGACGGGAAGGATGAGGGATTTATATAGCGTTATTTTCGTCGGTCAATGAGGGTTCTGCTTTTCAATTGCCTACTGATCCTGTAGAAACACCTGTTGGCAAGAGTTAATCTCCGCTCTGAAATTAGTCTGAAATTAGTGTTAGTGTTGCGCACATTTTAGCTTTCATTGAAACGTGGCTTAAACCATCTGTATATGATGCCGAAATTCTTTGTAATAGCTTTCAAGTTTTTAGAAAAGATTGCGTTCATAAATATGGTGGCGGTATTCTGATTGCCGTTCAGTTCTTATATCTATCTGAGGTTTATCCATTAGATTATTCCAATGACTTAAGCAATCGATATGTAAGGATCGATAAGCAATATTTATTTATTACTTGTTCGAAAATACCTCCTAATTTAACTGATGATATTTATCTCAAGCATGCTTCTTTTTTTTTAGCAATAATTTGCTTTAAAATGAGAACAACTGATTCGCTGATTGTCATTACTTATTTTAATATGCCGAGTGTTACTTGGAAGTTTTGTGAAGAACTAATTATATTAAACTCGTTGATAATATTTCTGTTACCTCTTGGACTTTAGACAATCTTTACTTGGTGATGTTGTGTCTAATGATGACATTGAAATTGCCAACTTGTTTGCTGATTTTTTTAAATCTTCATATTCCACGTATAGCTTCAATTGCAATGATTTTTACCACATCGCTTGTTGTTCTTCACCATTTCAAGTCTCTTGTGCTGCCATTTGCATCTGGGTCTGATAATACCTATTTATTCTGACTTGTATATTAAAAAATGATTATGTAAAAAACCGCTTGCAAAAATCTTTGACAAATGTGTTAAATCCGGATATTTCTCAGTTTGTTGGAAAGAATATTTTATTGTTCATCTTCATAGAAATGATGTTAAATATAATATCTCAAATTATAGAGGCATTGATAAATTAAGTGTGATACCTAAGTTATTTGAATTAATTGTTACTACTCATTTTATGCACTCTGTTACAACATTGATGAAAGCATCGCAACAACGGTTCCTTAAGGGGATACCTACAACTATGAATCTTTTAGAATTCACTGCATGTGTAAAGAATGGTTTTACTAATACTATATATGTTACTGATTTTAGTAAAGCATTTGATTAAGTCAATCATAACCTTCTGATTAAAAGTAAGGTTTGACTGGTTCCGCCCTTGCTTTTAAGATGGATAGAGTCATATATCACTAACAGAAAACAAGAGGTTATCTTCCGAAATGCACTATCAAAAAGCATTGCTGTTACTTCCTGGGTTCCGCAAGTGAGCCATTTGGGACCTTTATTATTTCCTATGTTTATTAGTGATTTGCCGACTGTGATGACGTTTTTCCTGCCTCCTCAACTCTCTGTATCGCTCCTTAGCTGCTCTATATACTGCATTTTTCGCTTCAATAGCATCGCGACACTCTTGGGCGTACCTCATATTTTTCAGTTGACGGTGGTAGCCTAACACCTCTTCGGCAGCCGTACGCATAGAGCGGGAAATATACGTATCATCAAGTTGAGGAGTACGAGTCGATTGGGGTATACTTACACTGTCTGTTGTGATTTGATTGCAGCTTTTCGACATCCAGCTTTCTTTTTGTACTTTTAGCTAACATTTTCGCAGAGAATTCTTCGCTGACAACTGGCTATCAACCACTGCCCGTTATCGAATTTGCATCTTTTTCTAAGCGCCCGCTCTATCCGTGTTGTGGTAGACGGCATTGTTCCAGAAGATCATGGTTAGGTCCTCTCCCCTGCACTTTTCCTTCTCTTTATTAATGACCTTCTGTTATTAACGAAAAATTCTATTTACTCGTTTGTAGATGACAGCGCTATTTCTCTTTCATAGACATATCTATTCAAAACTCCCTAACTCTTTGGATATTGAGAGGAAAATGCACGTTATGAATGACTCACTTAAGTGAGATCTCACGAATAGAGTTTAGTTCAATGCGCGTAAGACCAATGTTGTCTGTTATCTCACAAACTAGTTTCCCCCCGTTAACCCCCTAGATATGGGTAGGGTAGGTATTGCGGAGACAGCGATCTTAATGTTCTGGACATGTCCATCAATGTGATGTTCGTTGGAATAAACATTTTTTTGACGTGTCGGAAGAAGCCACTTTCGTGAGTCGAATCATGACAACTACAGTAGCTATCACAAGATGCTCTTTTGGAGCAAACCTGTTCCGTCTACCGCATTTCCTAAATCAAAGCCAGCAATCCTCGAAGATAGTGACTATCCCAAGATCACTTTTAAATTTTGTTGAAACTTAATATTTTGTTGGGTTCCGTTTTACTAAGTATGTATGTAAATATTCATGATGAAGGATGATGAGGTAATGTTCTAATTTGGATATTGGGTAACACCACCCAGTATTTGTATCGTAAATATTATTATTAGTGCAAGTGCATTTACTTATTATCACAACCTCATTAAGATGTTTCACTACTATCACGAGCCCTAAGGTACACATTCTTTTATTCAATCGCTTATAAAAGTATTTTCACAATATTGTTTTTTAATAAAATAAAGTATCCCTATGCAAAGCATAAAAGACAATACAATTAAATTCACAGTAATTATTAAACACTTTTGCTACTGTAAAATGATAATAATGGGTATTTTTATTTTTACGGAATTATACTGTGATCAACGGATGCAAGTTTTTAAACTGAAAATACAAACCTTTTCCAACACCCAGAGTAGCTACCTACGAACCGCATATATAAAAATCTTACAATAAATCTGACATCAAATAAACAATTTAAATTGCTCATGTATGGGAGTAGAACTGCAAAACGTGGGGGTGGCATTCAATTACACTAGCTGCAAGAGTCAAAAAGTCTACATGCGTCTATGCGTAAAGGAACGCTTCGTTATCATTTATTCCTCCCACCTATCAATCTTCCTTCAACATAATGCTCTGCCTTCATAAGGGTACACCCTGTGTGTTGAATGTATCAATAACAAAAAATTAAAAACACAACTAATAAATTAAAAGTGCTTTCATTTACAGAACATTGATTTTGTCGCCATAACTATGCAAAATTCTCGAAAATAATACAAGCTAATTTGGCGATTTGCTTCACGTTTACAGTTTGGGGATTCGCTACGAGTGAAGATACCGTTTTCTAAAATATTGTTCAACTTGTCATAGAAAACATTGCACGAAACGTTTTGATTGATTCAGTAACTCGTTTTTACATTTTCTATGAGAATCTCCATTTTCTAGCAAAACTGAAGAAAATATCTAAAAACTTGGAAAACCAAATTGTTGAAATGACAAAAAACAATGATTCAGCACGAAAAATTCCTAAATCACTAAATATTTGCCACCGTACAGTGCTTCAAGTTAGAAAAAAACGCAATATATAGCCACCTGAAACCAAGAAATCGCGACCACGATTGGTTACCGATAGGGATGCTCGAAATATGGATCGCCTCACAGCACGTACAGCGCTTCAAAGAATCGGACTAACAGCGTCAATAAAACAGAAAAACTCAGCACTGGCAACGAAAAATATTTCAGCGCGTCTAAAATTTTGCAAGGATGGCAAGGAATACTAATGGCACCGTCCTCATGCAAATTGCAAAAGCACCAAGTGAAAGAGACCATGAAGCATGGTGGAGGTAGCCTGATGGTGTGGGGCTGCTTCACTTGGTGGCATGTCGGGCCATTGGTGAAAATCGATGGTATCATGAAAAATGAAGACTTATCTTCGCATTTTGGAATCGAAACTGCCAGACTTTATGGACCAAAGCGCTTATCCTGAAGATGAAGTAATTTAATTTTAAAACAGGATGGAGACCCGAAGCATACGGTAAAAATTGTTAAAAATTGGCTCAATAACCAAAAATTTCAAACAATGAAGTGGCCTGCCCAAAGCCCATACCTAAATTCTATTGAAAATTTATGGGCTCTGCTAAAAAAAACGATTGGCACGGTACTACAATGCACCAACAAATTTGAACGAGCTTTGGTCCCGAGTTCAGACTGAGTGGAGAAGTATTCCACACACCAACTCATCGAAAAATTAGTTGAAAATATGCCCAAACGAGTAAAGAGTGTTATTGAAGCCAAGGGTCTTTTGACTAAATACTGATAATATTATTTCTTTTTTGGATTGTCTTTATTATTATTTTCAATATTTTCTGAACGTGCAAAAGTTTGGCTTTTTCATTGCAAGCACTAAAAGTTACATTAACTTTATAATTTTGTTTATAACAGTTTATAATTTACCTTTTTTAAATATAAATAAAGAAATTAACTCCGAAAGTTCCAATTCGATTGGTGTGTTTCTATAGGTTTTACAGACACTCAAAGTCAAATATGACCAGCATGTATCCATTAATGCTCGTCACTGTATGTGTAGCAAATCCATGTTTCCTCGGGTAAGCCGAAAACTTGTAAAGCCTCTAAAATTCATCACATATTTTATGAGTAGCGAAAATATGGAACCTACATTTAAATATTTCAAAATTGTATCACAGTTTCTGGTAACTGATCAAAATGGGTTAAATAATTTTCTGTAATAACTCATAAAAATGAGCCTTTCATGCATGCAATATGGTAAACAACATTTATTCTCTTTTAAGTATAGGTGAAGTTCATTCATGTTGTAACTACTGCTTCCGTGCCTCAAAACATGTGATACTCGAAATGATAGCCAATATCTGGCTCAGCATGCAAGAACTACTCAAGGACCAATTCATCTCACTACCAAAGACTGACGAGCAATGGCATAATGTTGCCAATGAATTTCACCGCAAAAATCATTTGTCCAATTGTCTTGGCAGTATGACAATGCATCAAATTGATTTCTATACATCGTCACGCACTGAAGAGAACCCCAATTTCAAAACGAAACCACCACTTATTTTCACAGCCATTGTTGATAGTAATGATAATTTTATGTATGTGAATGTTGAAAAGAGTCAAGCCCCTACTAGTAGTGAAATATATGTACGAACATTCAACAATTAATCGATGCTGGCTATTATTGCCAGCATCAGTTGATGTTGGTGATGGTAATGGCGATGCTGTCAATGGCACAATGAACAAGAGTAGCGACTGGGTATATCAAATGTTCAATATTTTGCGGGTCATGGAGCATTGCCTTTAAAATCTTATAAAATCAATTCATTATATTATGTGCCTACTAGTTCACAATTAAGTTACTTATATATGGAGCAATTTTAATTCACCCGAAATGGATTATTGCTATGTCATGGATATGGCAAGTATGCATGTAGATTGTGCTTTGCGCATTCTCAGTAATATATTTCCAATATTTGCAATGCCTTTACGCATCGATGAAGAAAATGCAAGCAAGATAACGTTGGGGGTTGTGGCTTTATATAATTTCGTACGTAAAACCAACAGAAATACGTACGAAATTACGTAAAACAAACAGATAAAATTAATGTAAGAGCAAATGGTGAAGATGAGGAAGATTGTATTTTGATATCGGATAACGAGGAAGAGATACGGGAACGTGAAGTAATTGCTTTCATAGATTTTTCCATAAGCAAAAGGGTGATACAGCCAGTGGTTTGGCTAAAAGAGAACTGCTAATGAAACATATTGATGATGCTAAGTTAATACCATAAATTGAATTGAAATTGTGCATTACATTGCTACATTACATAAGTATATGAATACTTCCATAGAAGAATCTATATCATAATGTAACAACATAAGAATGTTATATGATGATGTATTTTCCTTAGTGCTAACGATTCTAATTGATTCCTTGTCGTTTTATTTTTCTATTTTGACGATATTAATTTGCTTCACAAAATATTAATTGCATTATTACTTTTCTGTACTTTGTTTTATAAAATTGCTTTGCTATAGAAATAACAATAAAACTATAACCTGGATGAATAAAATTGGTAAATTCGTTGTGTATTAATTATTGTCATACTGCAGTACTCCATTGAGGCCATTTTTTGATCACATTAAATAGCAGATCACCTGGGTTATGGGTTGGGAATACCTGACGATGCCCTAAAAGTTTATAATTGTTGGATATTTTCCCCATTCGTAGACCAATTTCCAGTAAAGATTTGGCAGCTTCTAGAGATTTGTTACTAGGCTCAGTTTTCTCATAGCTACCAATAAATGTTATGCCCAAACTATCAGCTTTATTCTCTTTGGAGAAATCACCTTGCTGGTCCCAGCCACGCCCTTCATATACGTTGCCATCACTATCGACAAGAAAGTTGCAATAGATATCAGCGAGATTTTTGTAATTCATGTGAAATCTTTGTATACTTCGTAATTGTAGTATACACGTATGCTGCCAAAACATATTACATTCAAAATTAACGATTGAACCTTTTATTACATCAATTAAATTAAACTTACATAATCACTGCATTCATGACCTGGAGTATCCATTATAATTACTCTGGATACTGGCAAATCTAATTTAGGCAATTCTGCTTTGGGCTCGACAGCACCCCATTGTAGTCTCGTGACCATGATCACGTTTGCTTTTGTAAAAGCGACAAGTATAGAAGAAACACATACGAAAAGCAGCGTAAAGCGAGTGTTAAGCATTTTCTCCTTTATTTTCTTTATTTTTGGTGTAAGTGGTTGAGGTTCGCTTGGCTTAAAGTGTATCTTCGTAATGTATTCAGTTAGTGAAATAATAATAATAATAATTATATATAGCGAATGCATGGATGTAGATATGTAAATATGTATATGAGTATATAGTATGTATATTTGCTTTACTGATAACCTATTGTGCTTTTCACGTTTGTTTATATTTAAATTAATTCAGTACGCTCACTAAAGAAAATGGCAATAGAAAATATAGCAACATGCTTAATTATGGTAATTTGTATGTATCAAAGAAACCGTGGCGAATTTTGGATCGGAGTCTAGAGGTGCTGACTGAAAATTAAAAAATTAAAAATATTTTGCTTAAGTGAAATTTATTTATCACATAAACTAGGACTAACAATTTGTTTTATGATACTACACCTAGCCCATAAGCTAGTTGCAGTAGTGACTTATGAACGCAATGATTGTTGAATATTAAGTAAATTTAGGCTATACATATAGTCAATTACATATTTATATTTTTATTGAATTGTACAGAAGGCATTGACATTGACATTGCTACGACAGGATATTTGGCCGGCATGTGTTATGTATGACATAGTTAAAAACAAAATGATCATACATATTTCAGTAAAAAGTAAGGTGCAATTGTGTCATAAATGTAATATGCTGATAATACAATTTTGTGTTTGCTGCAATGTCAATATCTTCTGTATAATTTAAATAGTTTGAACATTGGTATGAACATTCTCCTCCCGGTAAGGTCTGAAATTATGAAGACCTCACAAAATTAGTTAAGTTACGGTGACTTCAAAGTCTGTTGATCTCGGGCGTGGGACTGGTTGTGGAGTAGGTTTTCGTGTCGTTTTGAGGCTGTGCTAATTTGATACGGCTTTCCCAATTAGTAAATGATGATGATGATCGACAGGATCAGCGCTGTATAGTTAACTGTTGTGTGATGGTAGTGGATTGTTTGAATTTCTGTAGGCAAATCTAGCTCTTCTTGACATGCAAGTGAATGTTGAAGTTCAGTGTTATTAATTCCTGTTGTCCACACTAGTCGTAGAATAAGCATAGTAATCAACAGTGGATAAATTGAGTGGGGTGATCCTCTTTTCTTGTATGGTATTTCTGTTACCGTTTCATCAGTTACGGTATTAGTAATCGCTATGGCATAGTGGTAGTGCGTTGGAGTGTCCGGGGTTCGAATCTCGGCGCAGGCAAAATCAAAAAGTAGATAAATAATTTTTCTACACGGCACCACCTCTTGGCGGGCAATGGCAAACATACAAGAGTAAAAATTGCCTATGAAAAGCTTTTCACTTCGTCGTTCGGATTCGGCATTAAACTGCAGGTCCCTTCCATTCATGTACAAATATAACACGCACAACATGAGTGGATGCGAAAAGCTCGGCTTAGGCCCTCCATGGGCTGTTGTGCCATTAAAAGTAAAGTTAGTAAAAGTTTCATCAGTTTCATTGATAACGTTGTTATTAATTGGCCTATCATCACCTGAGGCTCCTGCTTTGTTGTCTTCTATTGGTAGTGGTGCTAAATGATTTATTGAGCTTGTAAAGTGTTGCCGTTTTTACTGCCACTACTCGTACTATGTCATATTTTCTTTTGTGGGTCTTCGCAACTCTTCCTAGCGTCGATTGCAGCACCGTCATATTATCTTCTTTGATGATAACCGCAGTTCCAGATTTGATATTGTTAGCCTGGTCCTTCCATTTATGTCGGTATTGTAGCTCTTTGAGATATTCGCGGGATCATCTTTCCCAGAAGTCATGTTTGACCTGAAAGACGGGTTTCCATCGCCTTTTGCGTATATGTGTAGTCTTTGGTTCACCTATAAGCAAATGACCAGTCGTAAACGCTGTCAAGTCGTTGGGTTCAGGAGGGTTATTTTTTTCAATTGCCAACTGAGTCTGTAGTAACACCTGTTTGCATCGCTTGATCTCAAGGCTGACATTATTGTAATAACTTTTTTAGAAAAGATTGCGTTCATAAACTTGGTGGCGGTATTCTGATTACCGTTCAGTTTTTATACCTATCTGAGGTTTACCCATTATATTATTCCGATGACATAAGCAATCGATATGTAAGGATCGATAAGCAATATTTATTTATTATTTGCTCCAATATCCCGCCTAATTCAACTGATGATATTTAAGTATCTTAAGATTGCTTCTTTTTCAGCAATAATTTGCTCTAAAATGAGAACAACTGAATCGTTGATTATCGTTAGTGATTTTAAATATGCCGAGTGCTACTTGGAACTTTTGTGAAGAAGTTCGGCATCTTTACGCTTTCACTGCTATAGAACACAATATGTAATAAGTTTTTGGATATACTTTCTGAACTAAGTTAATATCAGATTAATATCATTGTTAATAAGAACGGAATAAGTATCGATCTTGTCTATGTAGTTGATGACTCAAAAATTGGTATTTCTCCGAACTCTACTCTTCTCCTGGGGATGGTCATCATCATACCTTAGCATTATCCTTTGAATGACCTTATGGGCTAAATATTGATACACAAATTTTTTAATTAAAATACTGTTTTCAAAGAACTGATTATGTTAAACCCGTTGATAATTTATCTGTTACTTCTTGGCCTTTAGATAGATAATCTGGACATTGACAGCTATGTTTCTATATTTAATAATACTTTATTAGTATTAGTATGCATGTAGATAGTGTTTTGCGTATTCTCAGTAATATATTCCCAATATTTGCAATGACTTTACGCAACAATGAAGAAAATGTATATAATTTCCTACGTAAAACCTATAGAAATTTTTGCGAGCAAACAAAAAAAAATTAATGTGATTGTATTTTGATATCGGATACGAGGAAGAGATACGGGAACGTTAAGCATTGCGATGAGTAATTGCTTTTATACATTTTTCCATAAGCAAAAGGGTGATACCAACCATGGTTTGGCTAAGAGAGAACTGCTAATGAAGTCTATTGCTGACACTACATAAGTTAATAAATTGAATTGAAATTGTGCACTGCATTGCTACATTACATAAATATGTATGTATAAGTATATGAATACTTACATAGAAGAATCTATATCATAATGTAATATTATACTACTGTGGGCAAAAGTAAGTAAGACTTTGTTCATAATTTCAAATTTTTTATTCATTCTTCCAAATCTATTTCGTCCCCTTCAAAGTAATCCCCCCCGGCCCCAATACACTTGTGCCAACGTTTTTTCCAATTCTCGAAACAGTTGTTAAAGTCAATTTCCGGAATAGCTTTCAATGCGCTTAGCGATTCATGTTTAATGTCTTCAATTGACTCAAAACGGTGTCCACGAAGCGGTTTGGTTTTTTGAGTTTAGAAAATAGCCAAAAGTCACACGGTGCTAAGTCAGGCGAATAGGGTGGTAGGGAGGTTGCGGAACGATATCAGTCGAATTTTTGGCAATGGGTCAATGGTCTCGTAAAACCAATGCAGTGATTTTGGAACCAATCGTGCATTCACTCTTCTTAGGCCCAAATGATGTTTTAAAATGGTTTTCACTGATCCTTCAAATATTCCAACGATGCCAGTAAGGTCTCTATGTATGTATGTTATATTATTTTGCGTGCTAACGATTCTAATTGGTTCCTTGTCGTTTTATTTTTATTTTTAACGATAGTAATTTTCTTCATTCGTTATATCCTATATAAATTAAAAATTCAATTCAACGCATATTTAACGATATATTAATTGTATTTATTACTCTTCTGTACTTTACTTTATAAAATTGCTTTTCTAAAGCCATAGAAATAATAATAAAACTATAAACTGGATGGTAAAAATTGCTAAATTCGTTGTGTATTAATTATTTTCATACTGTACCGCTCCAATGATGCCATTGTTGGATCACCCCAAATAGCTGATCACCTGGGCTAAGGGTATGTGATAATTGCCGATGCCCATAAACTCTATAATTGTGGGTTATTAACCCCATTTGTACACCCATTTCCAGTAAAGATTTGACTGCTTGTAAAGAATTCTCACTTGGCTCAATCTCCTGAAAGTTACCAATAAAAGATATGCCCAAACTGCCAGCATTATAACCTCTGGCAATAGCACCTTGGTGGTTCCAGCCACGCCCTTCATATACGTTGCCATTAGTATCGACAAGAAAGTTGTAAGCGATATCATCAAAGCCCATTGTCCTCATGTGAAATTTTTGTAAACCTTGGATTTGATCTAAACACGAATGCTGCCAAAACATATTACATACAACATTTTCGATTAAACCTTACAACTTACATAGCTACTGCATCTATAACCTGCGGTATGGCATATAATTATTCTGGAGACTGGCAAATTTAATTGCGTCATTTCTCCTTTAGGCTGGGAACTGTGCCATTGTGTTCTCGCGACAATATTCACGTTGGCTTTTGTAAAAGCGACAAGTATAGAAGAAACACATACAAAAATCGGCGTCAAGCGAGTGTTGAGCATCTTCTCCTTTATTTTCTTTATTTTTTTGGTGTAAGTTGTTGACGTTCGCTTGGCTTAAAGTGTATCTTGGTAATGTATTTAGTTACTGAGACAAACAATATTATATATAGCGAATGCATGGATGTAAATATGTATATGAGAATATACTTAGTATATATATTGGCTTTGCTGATAACCTATTGTGTTTTTCACGTTAGTTGATATTTTAATTAATTCAGTACGCTTACTATAGAAAATGGTAATAGAAAATATACCATCATGCAATTAATTTGTATGTATCAAAGTAACTTTGAAAATACTTACTTACATATGTATTAAGTATTAGAAAAGCTTTTCACTTCACCGTTCGGTTTCGGTATAAAACTGTTGGCCCCTTCCATTCATATACAAGTATGACACGCACAACAAGTGGATGCGAGAAGCTCGGCCCTCCATAAGAGGGCCGAGGGGTATTATTCTTCATTAAAGAAGAATAATACTTTCCATATCCAACTATGGTATTAAAAACAAACAAAAAACCAAATTACCACAATTAACGAACCACGATTTGGAAGAGTTATGGATGCTAAAACATATATTACGAGAAACAATGGAAGACAGAGGATGCGATAGAAAGGTTTGGTTGAGGAGAAGAGAACCGCAAACGATTGAAAATCTTGAAAGCAGGTTAAGCAAGCCCATCATTGGTATTCAAAGAGTTCAAATGTGCCACAATTCAACACATCATACCATAATTCCGGTTGAAGCTAATGAAACATACAAAAAAAGCAGCTCGTTAGAAAGGAAGGACTCCATGAAAGTAATGAAAAAAAAATCAACAACTGAGAACGACTTGCGATCATCCTCGTAGCCAGTGTTTATCCCAAGGTGATCACTTTAAAATTTTGTTAAAACTTAACATTTTGTTGGGTTCCGTTCTACTAAGTATATGTATGTAAATATTCATGATGAATGATGATGAGGTGATGTTCTAATTTGGACATTGGGTAACACCACCCAGCGGTACAGAAAAGTGATTAAGTACTTCAAATTAGTGTTTGAAAAGTATTTGTATCCTTGGCATTGTAACTTATTCTCACAACATCATGAAGATGTTGCACTACTATCACGAGTTATAGGTACACATTCTTTTATTCAATCACTTTTAAAAGTATTTTCACAATATTGTTTTAAAATACTTTAATAAAAAGCATTAAAGACAACACAATTAAATTCACAGTAATTATTAAACACTTTTGCTACTGTAAAATGTCTAAATATATGGTAGCTGTGGCGTAGTGGTAATGCGTTGGACTGCTACGCAGAGTGGCCGGGGTCCGCATCTCGGCACAGGCAAAATCAAAAAAAAAAAAATTTTAAGTAAAAAAATAACACGGCACCACCTCTTGCCAGGCAATGGCAAACCTGCAAGAGTAAAAATTGCCTACGAAAAGCTTTTCACTTCGCCGTTCGGATTCGCCATTAAACTGTAGGTCCCTTCCATTCACGTACAAATATAACACGCACAACATGAGTGGATGCGAAAAGCTCGACCTAGGCCCTCCATGGGCTAGGTAAGTAAAGTAATATTAACCCTTATACAACACCCAGAGTATATACCGTCTAAACTCATATATAAAAATCTTGCAATAAATCTGATATCAAAGAATCAATTTAAATTTGTCAATTAATTAAGTTTCTAAAATACTCGAATATATCGTATGTTATTTTGTTAGAGGCGGAGAACTTTAAATTAAAATAAAACAGAGAACAATGATTTTAATATCCTTGAAATTGGCTTAATTGGGTGCGTGCATGGCGTAATCTGCAGATCCAATTTTCGCCCAAGTAAACCAAGATCTTTACGTAAAGAGTTCTATTTGAAGCTTAATTTTTTACATCCAGAAAACGACACCGTTAGGTTCATTTTATGTGCCGGTGCTACTATCATTGGTCTAATTGGATGGCATTAATGTTAAAGACATATTGTTTCAGCAGGACATCGCCAAAGAAACAGGATGGTGATATTTAAATGAACCTGTTAACTGGCCACCTCCTTCCTGCGATTTTTCGCAATTAGAGTTTTTCCTGAGGGAATTTGGACATTGGGTAACACCACCATCTACGATGATAACCCAGAAACATTTTTTTATTATTATTGTTTACGCTACGACTATTTACAATATAAATAACGAGTGAGTTGTATCAAATAAATAAATAAGTAAATTTTTATCAAATTACTAAAAATCTAGATATATGCCATGTCAGTGACATTTCGCCGTTTGGTTGTCCGCAAGAGTTTAGTATACTAATAGCCTCTGTGTTGACATGCTTGTCATCTTGATTATTGTTTGACTAGTGCAACCCCAAAGTTCAGCGTCATACATCAACACAGGTTTTAAAATTTGATTATATAATATAGCAATTTCTTATTATGCATAAGTAGATCGTGCAGATTTACGTCCCATCAGCCATTACATTTTCGCTTTTTGTTTTTATGTGTTCCTTCCATCGAAGTTTCGCAACTAGCGTTATACTCAGATTTTTTGCAGTATTAGCATATGGTACCTGATCACATGGAATCGTGATAGGGAAGTTTTGTATCTGCTTGTTAGTAAAGTCAACATGTGCAGATTTTGTGAAATTAAATTTGATTCGCCATCTTTTTGCCCAGTTTACTATGGAATTAGTAGCTGTTTGTAATTTGGCTCCTTATTCTGCAGCGGAATCGCCAATTGCCAGAATTGCAGTATCATCTGCGAACGTTGCAATATTGCTTTCAGGTGGAATGGGTAAATCCATAGTGAAGAAATGATATAAGAGGGTACCAAGTAGGTACACTTCCCTGGGGTACACCAGATTTTATAGCGGATATATTTGAGTAGCAATTTTTCTGCTTTTACGTTGAAAAATCTCATAGAGACTTCAAAAGACTTCTCTTGTGTAATATATTTTCGAAAAGCCCAGAAATGATAGAAAAAAAGAGAAATTGGTCTGTATGATGATATATCTTCCTGCGGTTTACCTGGCTTAGGAATCATTTTAACCTTTGCAATTTTCCATAAGCTAGGAATATATCTGGTAGCTGCTTTAATATTTCCGCTGTAATACGGTCGAAATCGGTCGTTTTTTCATCTTTTAAATATTTTATTTCTGCTTTTAGTTCTCGTTTTGTTATTAGAGAAATCAACTGTGTTCTGTGATAGTTAATAGTTTATCACACTGCTCATAATTATGCTAAAATATGTTTGCTAGATTATTTGCAAAAATGTTGGCCTTTTCTTCATTGTTTCTATCCCATTTGCCAGCACTACTTTTAATAACTGGAAACAATTGAGCATTTGGAAGCCAACATTCGACGGGTTGTTGCCAAAATACAGGCTGATTGAAATTGTCCTCCACAAGCCACGACGGCCACATGCCCAAAATCATATTCAATCATTAATGTCAAAAACTTATCTTTCAAATAAAGCCAATTTCATGGATATTAAAAATATTTGTTTATGTTTTGTTTTAATTTAAAGTTCTCCGATACACACGATAGGGGGGCCTGGGTCGTAGGACACAAGGTAAAGTTCGTGACAGTCGCAGGTGCGTCCATGGTCGATCCTTGCGCTTCTACGTTTCAAGTCGACACACAGCCTCCTCGTGGAGTCCCCTGGATAGCGATCTGACAACCGTCAGTGAGTTAATTAATGTGTGCGGCGGGCTTCTCCATGGCCTTGAATGAATGTTTGTGCGTCGGGTTTGGAACCCACCACGTTAAAATACCCACCAATGAATCCTCAAAATAAGCCTCGGATGAAGAACCCCTCTAATGTTGACGACTCCCGCAAACGACCAAAGGAAAACGATTTGCGGATATGCACCTGGAATGTCCGAACCCTCTACAGGGAAGGTGCCTCTATCCAGCTGGTGGATGTCCTCCAACAATATAGAGCTTACATCACCGCTATACAGGAAATGCGATGGACGGGACAGAGTTGCTCCAAAAGAGCATCCTGTGATATCTACTATAGCTGTGGTGGTGTTGGTACTTTGGTCGTTTCATCCTTTTCATCCATCGGGTCATGGACACAAATTAGGCTGATGTTGACAGCCGTGAACCTCGAGACTAGATGACGCAGTCTCTTCCCAACCACAAATCCAACACCGAACCAGTCCGACCAAGAATGTCGCAAAGACATGAATGATATCGGGAATGACGTTGCGGGAAAGGAACGAGGTTCGAAAATTCTTTGAAAGAATAAGATGCCTGACTCTTGGTTTGAAGACCGGGGTCTCTTCCTGCAAGGATGAATACGGAAATCTGGTGACAGATGTCCAGAGCATAATGAGATTATGGAGGGAGAACTTTTCGCAGCTGCTTAATGACGATGACGGCAATAATCCCGCCACTGCGGAATCTACTCCGGAAACTCCAATCACTGACGGCGTTGAAGTATCGCCGCCTGACTATGAGGAGGTCTTAAAAGCCATTGCTCGTATGAAAAACAATAAGGCTGCAGGTGCAAATGGCCTGCCTGCTGAGTTGTTTAAGATCGGAGCCGAAGAGCTCAAAAAACGCATGCATGAGCTTCTATGCAGAATATGGTCAGATGAAAGCATGCCAAGTGATTGGAACCTCAGCGTACTCTGCCCAATCCATAAGAAAGGTGATTCCAAGATCTGCGCCAACTACCGTGAGATAAGTCTTCTTAATATTGCATATAAGGTTCTATCGAGCATACAGTGCGAAAGACTGAAGCTTATCGTCAACAAACTGATTGGACCTTATCAGTGTGGCTTCAGGCCTGGTAAATCCAGCATCGACCAGATATTCACACTACGCCAAATCCTGGAAAAGACCCGAGAAAAACAGATCGACACCCATCATCTATTTGTCGATTATAAAGCCGCTGCCGCCTTCGACAGCACGATTAGGGATCACTTGTACGAGTACGCCGCAATGTCTGATTTTGGTATCCCTGCAAAGCTCATTCGTCTTTGCAAAATGACTCTGACCAACACCACCAGCGCAGTGAAAATTGGGACAGACCTCTCCGCACCATTTGATACCAAAAGAGGTTTCAGACAAGGTGACTCCCTTTCGTGCGACTTCTTTAACCTTATGCTGGAGAAAATAATTCGGGCTGCGAACATCGACATCTCTGGCACTATCTTCTCCAAGAGTGTCTTGCTGCTGGCATACGCTGATGATATTGACATCATTGGCAAAAACGCTTGAGCAGTCAGTGCAGCATTCTCCAACCTGGAAAAAGAGTCTCGTCGTGTGGGTCTAGTGGTGAACGAGGACAAAACGAAATACCTTGTGTCAACAAACAAAGAGTCACGGCGTCTTGGACAAAATATCACTGTTGACAACTATACTTTTGAAGTCGTCAAGGATTTCGTACATCTAGGATCCAGCATAAACATAATGTCAGCCTTGAGATCAAGCGGAGACTAACTCTTGCCAACAGGTGTTACTGCGGGCTCAGTAGGCAATTGAGAAGTAGAGTCCTCTCTTGGCCGACGAAAAGGACTCTCTATAAGTCCCTCATCCTTCCCGTCCTAATGTATTCCACGCTATGACGTGGACATTGACCATCAATGATGAGAGGCTGTTAGGAGCGTTCGAGAGGAAGATACTCCTTAAGATCTACGGTCCAGTATGCGTGGACGACGTGTATCGAAAAAGATGGGACGATGAGCTGTATGAACTGTACGCCGACACTGACATAGTCAAGCGTATAAAACTCCAGCGGCTTCGCTGGCTGGGTCATGTTGAGCGATTGGGAGGAAGAAAGCGCTCGGGCTAGAAGGGTGTTTTATTCGAACCACGGTGAAGGAACACGCAGAAGGGAACATCCTAATCTCCGTTGGAAAGACCAGGTGCAGGGCAACCTGACTGCACTTGGCCTTATAAACTGGCGCCTCTGCTAGGTGACTGGCGAAGCTTTGTAGAGGCGGCCAAGACCGATCATTGGTTGTAGTGCCAGTTAAGTAAGTAAGTAAGATACACACGATATAAACGTAAACTCTATTTTCTGTTTTTTTTTTTTTTTTTTGGAAAAAATGGAAAGATTAGATATGGATACCATAGATACAATTGCTACTCAAATATTTGAGTAGCATCGATATGTTTGCTCGATACTTTTAATGATTACTCATAACGAGCAAATCAAGTCGATAACATAATTTGCTCGTTATGTTGCGCCATTAAAAGCAAGGCTCTCTCAAGAAACTTGCGTGTTAGCTATGGCTTTCAATCCAAAAGAAATGTGGAATAGTTATTATATTGATTTCATAAGTTTCATATAATTTCATATAATATTGATTTCATAAGTTTAGAAGGCTCCGAAACAGTGGGATCCTACGTTGGCAATTCAATTTAAATAAGACTTTTCAAACTTAAATTTTGAACCGAATTTTTTATTGCCCTACATTTACATTAATTCCAATATAAAATTAAATAAAAGTTTTAGCTCAAAACTAAATTTTAAAATATGTGTTCACTTTACAGAAAATTTTTGGAAATTTTGTGGAATAGAAATACTTGGTGTCAAGTTCATAATGGGAAAATGTATACATACGTATTTAATTTATTATTACTAATATGTCCGGGGGAAAGCCCACTCTTGCTTAAAAATGGCAAAATTCCAATCATTAATTATTATTAATATTAATTAGACCATTGGGGCCAACCTTTGAAACTTTCATACAATCCATTAGCTAATACTTTTATCGATACTGGGTCCAATTTATTAGCACTATCAATTTTATAGTCGGCCGTTAATTTACCGTTACGTACTCCATCCTCCAATAATAATTTGGTAACATTCATTTGTTTTGGCGATGGTTTGTCGGTCTTAAATGTTCCAATATAGGCGAAACTTATACTATTATTATTGAAACCCTTCAAATGTGCCCCAATAAAGTCCCAGCCGCGTCCCTCATATACATTACCATCGCCACCAATTAAGAAATTATAAATGATGTCATCTTGCCCAACAGATTCAATATTGAAAGATTGAATGATACGTACACGATAAGTGCAAATCGCCTGGAAAATTGTAAATGTTTAATCTTATACAAATACTTAAGTAGTTTCAGATGCTTAGAGGTTGCTGTTTCGAAATTAGAACTAACCTGAGTGCTGCAAGTTTCGGTGTGAGTAGAAATAACGATAACTCGTTTTACTGGTAAATCCAGCGGTATCAGTGGTTCTGCAGAACATTGAGCGATCCATCCTTCACGAGCTATAATCCGCAAATTACTTCTTTCATATATTCTTTTTCTTAGGGTGGTGCTCTCAGTAGTTTTATAATCTGAAATATTTATCAGTCATTGGTTGCTCGCAATTGGTTAAAAAACGTAATAAATGTTTGGTAGCAAAACCAATTTATTTACTGATTGGAATTTGATAATATTTTTATTAGAAGAGTCTTGTGATTACAATGGCAAATTGTTATACTAGTTCATAATCTGGTACTTAATTTTACAATTGATTAGACCAGTGTGACCATGTTTTTATAATCTTATATAATGCTTCGCCTGGACTTTCGGTGGGGCTCAGTTGTCTTGCACCATATAACTTATAGTCTTCAGCAACTTTCTCCTTATTTATGGCTTCATCAAGTAAAAGTTGTACAGCCTTCAATTGATTCGATGTTGGGGGATCTCTTGTAAATGTTCCAATGAATGCTATGCCCAAACTATCGAAATTATAACCTTTAGTGTGCATACCCACATTATTCCAACCACGACCTTCATATACAAGCCCATCACCGCCAATTAAAAAGTTATAACCAATGTCATGCATTCTCAGTGAATCCATATGAAACATTTGAATAAATTTCATGCGACGAGAACATTCCATCTGTTATTAATAAGAAAGTAATCTTCGTTGTTTTTAATTCAATTTTTGCTGGTTGCCTTATTTTTAATATCGGTACTTACCTTATTTTCACAACTTTCGGTTGCAGTATGAGATATAATTACTCGATGTACTGGCAGTTTCAACAGGTCGAGTGAAGTAGCAGGTGAACGCGCTTGCCACTCATTTCGTCCAACTAAATGCAGCTTTTCAAAAAGTTCAATCTCAGTGTTATTAATACCTAAGAAATAAAAAATATTTTTTTAATGGAATATAAGATAAATACAGTATTAAATATTTTTCATTCAACTTAACTTTCTCGATTTTAAATGGTTGATAATCCTTGAAATTTTTTTTTAATACAATATCTATGTAGGTATATCTGTACATTTTTTTCTTTGGAAAACTATGAACCGGATTATCATTCGGATTAACAATCTAAAGAAAGATTATCATGTAAGAAGGTGAGTAGCAATAGTCCTAGTTAGGGGCATTAAATCAGGCGTCGAATGTGCGCAGAAATATACATAGACTTCCATTTCATGCAACAAGAAAATAACCTTCAAAGACAAAATATATTTGTATGCGTATACAGGGTGGACCATTTATAATTTGTAATTGATTTTGGTGTAAAAAAGGAAACAAATAATATTTTTCCAATGTGCCTTTGCTTTTGTACATTTTATTATTCGAAAGTGAAATCCCTCCGGTCTTCAAAGGACCTCTTCGGCTGGCCTTGAAATAGCCCCAACTATCAACTCAATTTTTCAGTACATTTTCGACTGTATGGAGCTGTACTTGACTAATGGCTATACCAATTTCATCCTTAAGAGCCTAAATCCTTGCTGGACACTAAGCATAACACTTTCCTTTAACGGCTGCCCACAAATAATAGTCCAACGGAGTCAAATCGCAATTGCGTGGTGGCGAATGCACATCACCAAAACGGCCAATAATGTGATTTGCAAACTTCCTAAGCAAAAGATCGTTTGTTGCACGGCTTATGTCACACGGCGTGCCATTCTGTTGGAACAAAATGTTAAATATGTAACTCCATATCTTCTAAAATAGTTCACAAATAATCAGTTATCATTGTACGGTAGAGCACACCATTCATTCCAACGCATCATCCTTCCTCAGTTGCAAAGAAAAATACCGCCGCTCCAACAACCATACCCAACAGTAACTAGTTGAGTGGGGAATGGCTTCTCAACAATCTCTTATGGTTTTTCCGATCGTAAGATGCAACCATTTTGCTTGTTTACGTAACCACCGAGGTCAAAGTGAGCGTCGTCAGAAAAAATGATTTTTTGGTAAAAATTCTCATCTTTTGCCAAGCGTTCCAGAGCCCAATTAGCAAACCGAAAACGTTGCGGATGGTGATGTGATTTCAACTGTTGTATCAATTGAACTTTGTAAGCCTTCATACCGAGTTCTTTATGAAAAATTCGCAACAAAGAAGTACGTGGATGTAGTTGGTTGTTGTTGCACATTCTCAGCAACAGCAGCATTTTTTCGATTGTGCGCACTGTAGGAGTACGATAACGTGTTGTTTTATCCAATAAAGATTTAGTTTCACGCACATGTTTCACAAATTGATCCACAAATTGCGTGGAAGGCGCTTCTCTTCTACCGAATTTTTTTCTAACACTTTCGGTAGAAGGTTCATCATTTTGCAGATAATTTTTTTTTATCATTTCCCAAAGTTGTTCAACCCAGTTCGTTAATCATATACGAATGGCATTAGAGTTGCCACACTTAAAATATGTAAAGTTCTGTTCTTATTAAATAATAAGCAGTTCAAATTCCAAATGTTAGATAGGCCATGCTTTATATCAACCATAATTTGCAAAAGCCCTAATACCTACTTTTCAAAGTTTTCCGGAGAAGCAAAAAACATTTTGAAACTTTAATATTTTCAGTATTGTTTTTAAAATATTTTAATTTACAGTTAATGTAAGAAGATGTGGTGTTTTTGATGTATAGTATGACCCAAAAATTAGCAGGAACGCAAATACCATATAAACCATTAAAACTTCGATTTTGTAAAATTTGATATTAGGGCTTTTGTAAATTAAGGCAGCGTATTAATCATTTTGGATTACTGTCAAAATTCTAAAACCCGAGTACTTATTTAAACTGGAAAGAAATGAATCATACTTTCAGAGCAGAATATGTATTCGGAAAATGTTCGATTACTTAGTTATGTAAATATAAGTAATATCCAAAAATGTTAAAGTACAAATATAGATATAATCTATTGATATTTTGATTGGAATTTCTTTTCCCCGGAACTTACTTTTGAATATTGTTGATCCGAAAATAAATCCCGTCATAAATAATCCCAGAGTTATGGCGAGTAGTATTACTATCAAGGCTTTCGTATGATATATAGATTTGAAAGGCTTTTCTGATGATGATGGATAATTGGTTACTCTGGCATCTGGAAAATAATACAAATTTTGAATCTAAATAAGTGGTTACTTCTACCGTATATAATTCCATACATTGTCATATATTTATTTATGTTTTTTTTTTTGAGAAATTACTGAAATTCATTGATAAATCAAGGATCTAGAGAAAAGTTAATCCTTAAATTTAAAAAAAAAACGTTTGTAACTTTAAATATTTTTCAGCATCTAATTTTAGTTAACTATATTTTAAGATAAAAATAACTTTCTTCTTTCTTCTCTTGATGGCACAACAACCCATGGAGGGCCTAGGCCGAGCTTTTCACATCCATTCATGTTGTGCGTGTTATGTTTGTACACGAATGGAAGGAACCTACAGTTTTATGCCGAATCCGAACGGCGAAGTGAAAAGCTTTTCATAGGCTATTTTAACTCTTGTAGGTTTACCATTGCCTGCCAAGAGGAGGTGCAGAGTAGAAAAACTGCTTTTATAATTTTTGATTTAGTTGTGCCGAGATTTGAACTTCGGACACTCTGCGTGGCAAGCTAACGCACTACCAACTACGCCACGTCGACCACAGAAATGATCATTTTACCAAACTTTTTTATTGGTTTTTGAGGTAATCTGTTTATTTCTTTAAAAAATCTCGAACACAGAATTTAAAAAAAAAAAATTTGCAAAAGTATATAACTTACTATGTACTAAACAAATCAATTCAAATTTATTTTTTCTAGTGCGCCACCTGAAATGGGAATGGATTCATTCCAAGTTAAAATGTTAGAGGTAGATAGATATAAATAACAAAACTAGTTCTTTCAATTATCTCTAAATTGTCTACTTTTTTATTTGCCTTTTATGTAGTAAATTAAAAAAACTAGGATTTTTTTTGTTACCTACTTTGAGGGTTTTTTGGTATGGAAACGTAGCCTTTTTTTCTAGGAAAAAAAATGTTTTACTTAGAAACTAGAAGCTAGTATTATTTTGCTGTTCAGTGACTTCATCAATTTTTACTAAGTAACATTAATCTGCAATATTGTTTTTACTTTCGACCATTTACTTTTTTAGCCAAAAAAAACATGTAATTCATGTATTAGAGGATTAAATTTAAACTATTTAGCTTGCTGTTATGTTATACTTAAGTATTATATTAACACAAAGTATAAACAATTATGCTCTTATTCAGGAAATATAAGTAATATAATCTAATCTAAGCTCTTGTTATTCAATATTTTGTATACATATATATATATTTTTTTTTTATTCTATGAATTCATACTTACTATGCACATAATTTAAAATCATCTCAAGTTGGTGTGATTTGCAATCAACCAGTTTCATTTAAGTAAGTGTTGTAATTTTTTTTATAAAGCCTTTGATAATTAATGTTTAAGTAATAAGTATTTCTAATATGTAACTTGTCAAGAAAGGTGCTTTATAATAAATGAACTTATATTTATTTAAAGGCGACTTCCACGAGATTTCCAGAATTATTTAAATATTTTAACCGAAGTCTCAACTAACTTTTAACTTTTTCTTTCATTCTTTTAATAGCACAACTGCCCTTGGAGCTGAGCTTTTCGTATCCATTTATGTTGTGCGTGTTATATTTGTACATGAACGGAAGGAACCTACAGTTTTATGCCGAATCCTAACGTCGAAGTAAAAATCTTTTCATGGGCAATTTTTACTCTTGTAGGTTTGTCATTGCGTGCCAAGGAGTGATGCAGAGTAGATAAATTTGTATTATAGTTTTTAATTTTCCCTATGCCGTGATTTGAACCCTGGATACTACGCCATGGAAATGAGCACCTCTTTACTCCATGTACATATTATTTTTGTGTAATTAAAATAATTGATTGACAAATGCTCAGATATCTAAAAATGTAAGATTCTACTTATTTACATAAACCTTGGACTTAATAAATGGAGTAATAGTAATGGCCTATCTTTAAATACGAGCAAATCTTATGTTTTCCCAATCTCTAGAAGATCTTTACTTAGTTTTATTTCATTGGAATTTGTTAGTAAGATTGTTTTTTTTTTACGAATCCCAACGGACCCTCCTCCCGCCCAACACGACCGAGTAGCGCATCCACATAACGTATGGATCGGTGACGGACGCAACCGTTTTTCCTGAAAATATGTAATGAGTCGCATATATCCAGGCATTATTTACAACTACAGATATAAAATCATGTTTATTGATTTAATATGATAAGTACGTTTGTTTTATTGTGTTTCAGAGTATCGGAAATACTGAATAGATTATAATGTTCATTAAAATCTCTACATATTCCACGCAAAAAATCATTTTGAGCATAATTTGTTTTGCATATGCTAAGTGGTCGCTGTGGCGTAGTGGTAGTGCATTGGGCTGCTACGCAGAGTGTCCGGGGTTCGAATCTCGGCACAGGCAAAATCAAAAAAAAGTAGAAAAAATAATGTTTCTACACGGCACCACCTCTTGGCAGGCAATAGCAAACCTACAAGAGTAAAAATTGCTATGAAAAGCTTTTCACTTCGCCGTTCGGATTCGGATTCGGCATTAAACTGTAGGTCCCTTCCATTCATGTACAAATATAACACGCACAATATGAGTGGATGCGAAAAGTTCGGCCTAGGCCCTCCATGGGCTGTTGTGCCATTAAAAGTAAGTAAGTAGCGAAAGTTTTGATGAGCTAAAAAATGAAATAGATCGTCTAGTCGAAGAGAATAAACAAATTAAAAAAGAAATGAAAGAACTTAAAGCAAACGGTGAAAATTATAAAACAAAGATGAGCAAAATTGAAACCGATTTAATTAAGATAAAACAAAAATAACTTAATAATAACAAATCTACTAAAACTGAAAAATGGAAATCTAAAAGACATAATAAAAAAAAATTGGTGAACAAGTAAATGTCAAAGTAATGAAAGACGATATATTAGAAGTGTACCAAACTGAAAACAAAAAATATAAAACATTTCCAATAATCGTAAAAATGAGTAATGACGAATTTAAAAATATTTGCATAGAATTTCGAAAGAAAAAAGAACAAATAGACATCAACATCAGTTCCTGAAATTGATATGAAAAGAAAAAATATAAATTTTCATCCATTAATTGAAAAAGAACTTTGAGGGTTTTTTGGTATGGAAACGTAGCTTCTTTTTTCTAGGAAAAAAACTGCTTTCAAAAAAATGTTTTAGAAAAAGGGAAAAATATAAATTTTCATCCATTAACTGATAAAGAACTCAGCGATCTTCTCAAAATTGAGCCAAAAACTCGAATGTTTGGATCAAAGAAGCAAAGGTTCTTGTCAGGAAGGATGAAAGTGCGACTGTTATGCAAATTGAGCGATTTGAAGATTTGAATAAACTTAAGTAATTTATGTATGTATAAGTATATTAATAAAATAAATATGTATGATTATATGAACTTAGAAATATGGATACAGTGAAGCATATAAATGATGAAATATTAGAAAATAATGTGATAAATGAAATTAATGAACTAATATATGAGAAAAATAATGGAAATATTAATATTTTATACCTATATATACAAAGTATTAGAAACAAATTAAATGATATTAGAATTACAGTAGAACAAAATAAGTGTCAAAATAAAATTATTTATGTAATTAATTGCCCTAAGCGAAATTTGGATATTTGAAAACGAAAATTCTTACTTTAATTTAAAGGAATATAATGCTTACGAGGGTAGATCAATAAGTACCCGTGTTAGGAATGAATTTAATGAATGAATGAATTTTTTTAATTTTTTAACGTCATCTCCTTTTAGTACAATACACTTTTCCCAACGTTTCTGCCATTTCTTTAACCCCTCCAAAAAATACGATTTGTCAAACTCTTCAAAATACGCTTCTGTCTCGACGATAGCCTCCTCATTTGAGCTGAATTTTTTTCCCCCGTGCCACGTTTTCATGTTGGAGGGAGCCAAGTCGGGCGAGTACGGTGGGTGCGGCAGCAATTCGTAGTTCAATTCATGCAATTCCGTATCCGCTTCTTGTCCACCGTGCGCAATCGCGGCACCCATCGGGCCGACACCTTTCTCATGCTTAACCTATCATGTAAAATATTAATTACCGTTCCGTACGACACTCCCACGGCCTCTGCTACTTCGCGCACTTTCATTCGGCGATCAGCGAGAATCATGTCGTGGACCTTTTCAACGATTTCCTCGGTGACTACGTGCGCTCCTCATAAAAAACAGATGTATGACCACGTTTAAATTCATTGAACCAATATCTTACTGCTATCGTAGATGGTGAAGGGTCCCCATAGACAGCATCCAACTTCCCTTTTATTTCTTCGATGATTTTTCCATGCAAAAATAAAAAGCGAATTACGTATCGATATTGTTCTTTTTCCATTTTATCGCGAACACCAACCACGTGTGATACTAATGGCTGCCAAATAAAAACTAACCTATGAATCAGTTTGAAATTGAGTGTGGTATCGTGTGACAGATGGCAATACACGACGGTAATGTCAACTTCCCTCAGCAATGCCACCTGTCTTCACACACGGGTACTTATTGATCTACCCTCGTACTTTACAAACAGAAAATCAAACAGAGCAGGTAGCTGTTTAATATATGTACATAGAACAATACCTTCAACTCTTCTCTCAACAATTGAGTGTGATGGAAGTAGTTTCTTGGCTGTCAAACTTATAAAATTAGGTATTTGTGTGATATGTGTATAGATTTTGCGATTCTGGTATAAGATCCTTTATTTGTACATTTGAAAATGAAATTTTTAAATATAAAAATTCGATAATAATGGGTGACTTTAACATAAATCTACTAAACTCTAATAGTGAAAATATCAATTATCTAAATACTATATATATGGGTTTTTCTGTTTAAATAAAACAAATAATCTAATGTATACTAGAAAGGGAAATATTGCTGAAATACTAATTGATCATGTATTAACGGCTAAAATTAACTACAAATTTACTTTTTGTTTAGACAATAACACAATTTCTGATCACAGATTATTGTCACTGGCAGTGAACACTAATAAAAACATAAACTATGAGGCTACAAATGGTGAGATCGAAATTTTGGATCATAGCGTTTTTGAAGAAAAAAAACTTAATAAATGAAATAATTGACAAATCGTTCTTCTCAGAATTTCATAATTCTGAGAAGAAATTGTAGAAACATTAAAAACTGCACAAAAATGTTAAAAAATCAAATAGAAATACCGTTCAGAATACCGTGGATGAATTCAGAGTTGCTAAACTTAATCAAAAATAAAAACATATATTATAAGCTAGAGAAAAATTACATCAACAACTTATTTTTCGAAAATAAATTTAGAAGATACAAAATTATGGTTAGAAAATAAATAAATAATTTACGAAAGGTATACTATGGCAACAAAATAGAGCAATATATCACTTCAAGTACTAAAAAATTTTAAAAGAAATTATATATGGCAAAAATTATAACAACTGAAAACTGAAATATCTCAAATAAAATTACACGAAAATATTTTTACATCTCCGAACGAAATATCAAAAGCTTTTAATGAGTATTTTTCAACCGTTGTAGAAACGTCTGACATTGTCGAATATTCTGGTGACCTAATAAGTGGTATTAGTTATCCTTTTATTTTAAACGACTGTGACTAAAGTGAAGTAGGTGGTGTAATTCGTACTTTGAATTCTAGATCAGCGAATGGACCGGATGGTGTCTCCGTACGTTTTATACAGAAATATAAAGAGGTGTTATTTGGCCCTTTAGCTGGTTTTATAACTCAAAGTTTTCGAACTGGGGAATACCCTGATAAATTAAAAATTGCTTCCATAATTCCAATCTACAAAAGCGGGTGAAAAGAAATTTGTTCAAACTATCAACCGATAACTAAGTTAAGTACTGTTGACAACATTTTTGAGACTATTATGTTGAACAGTTAAAAAAAATTTATTAAATAAAACGATATAATTGACAAAACCCAATTCGTTTTCATAGAAAATTCGAATACATTATCTGTCTTATGTCTTATATGTACCAAATTTATTTACGAAAATCTAGATAAACAAAACACGTGGCAATGCTGGCGATTGATTTAACAAAAACCTTCGATTCGGTAAATATACAAATATTGTTGATAAAATTGACGGAATTGGGTTTAGACGGAAATGGGTTCAAAATTTATCAAAGTTTTTTTTAACAAATAGGAAGCAATTTGTGCAAATAAATAAAACAAAAAGCAAAATGAAAACGATTAAAGTGGGTGTGCTACAAGGATCGAAGTTGGTTGCTACAACGGATACTATCAAAGATTTTATATTAGATATCCAATTGGATTTAAAAACTATGACGCAATGGTTTGGAAAACATTTGTTGGAAATTAATTTAACATAAACTAATTTTATAATCTTTAATAACTATAGGCAAATTCCAGATGGGAATGAGCTATCAGGAATTTATTTAAACGGTTGCAATGTACTGAGAGTTGAAAAATTAAAGTACTTAGGCCTAAGGTTCGACTCAAGATTGAATTGGAGTGAACACATAACTAAGCTAAAAATGAAATTGATTCCACTAAATTTCGCCATATACTACTGTGGGCAAAAGTTAGTAGGACTTTGTTCATAATTTCAAATTTTTTTTATTCATTCTTCCAAATCTATTTCGTCCCTTTCAAAGTAATGCCCCCCGGCCCCAATACACTTGTGCCAACGTTTTTTCCAATTCTCGAAACAGTTGTTAAAGTCAATTTCCGGAATAGCCTTCAATGCGCTTAGCGATTCATGTTTAATGTCTTCAATTGACTCAAAACGGTCAAACGGTCCACGAAGCGGTTTTTTGAGTTTAGAAAATAGCCAAAAGTCACACGGTGCTAAGTCAGGCGAATAGGGTGGTAGCGTGGTTGCGGAACGATATCAGTCGAATTTTTGGCAAAATGGTCTCGTAAAACCAATGCAGTGATTTTGGAATCAATCGTGCATTCACTCTTCTTAGGCCCAAATGATGTTTTAAAATGGTTTTCACTGATCCTTCCGATATTCCAACGATGCCAGTAAGGTCTCTGACTGTTAATCGTCGATTCTCGAGCACTAATTCCTTGATTTTATTGACGTGTTGATCATCAGTTGATGTTGATGTTGATGGCCGTCCTGGACGTGGTTCGTCGTCAACGCGTTCTCAACCATCTTTGAACAATTTGTACCAATCAAAAACACTTGCTCGCGACATACAATTATCACCGAAGGCCTTTTGCAACATTCTGAACGTTTCGGCACCAGAAATTTGATTCCGCACACAAAATTTAATGGAACTTCTTTGTTGAATAATTTCACTCATTGTGAAATGCACCGAATGCACTTTTTTGTACTTCAGAAAGACAAGCGTGTACCAAACACTAATGATTATTTTGATATGACATTTGGCACAGATGTCACCGACAGTCATACCAACCTTAAAAAAATAATATTTTGATGAATGGGTTTCCGCGCGAAATTTAAATTAAAAAGTCTTACTACTTTTTGCCCACAGTAGTGTAGAAACAAAAATAATATACCAAAAAAGCAACTATGGCTATTATATAACTCGTATTTCATGACCCAAGTAAACTATCTTAATGCTATGTGGAATAGGTGCTGTGAACAAAAAATTAACGAACTGCAAAGATTGCAAAATAAAATGATTAAAAATATACTGTCATTACCAATTCGAAAAGCTGCGATGAGTCTGTATGAACATAGACTTGATATACGGAAATATTCAATATTGCAAACACTTTTAACTTTCTTCAAAACAAAAAATGGACTAATTAAACATAATATAATGTTACATGAAACAGAAAATCCCACATATAGTATTAGGAATTTTTCTAACATTAGAACTTTTTTCTTTCGAACGAAAAAAAGCGCACGATCAATACGCAACTATGGTGTACAAATATTTAATAAGCTACCAGAAAATATAAGAAATTTAAATAATATTGTGATTTTCAAAAGAAATGTTGCAACGCTACTGTTAAGAAACTTTAATTTAAATTAGATATTTGAAATAAGTTATATTTTTATAATAAGTAATAATCTCATATTGAGATTGAATGTCCATACGTATTTGATGGTGAGTTAGTATTCATATAATTTAATTAGTTATCTTCTCACACAAAATCTTATTTTTTGAGAAAGAATTGTATTTTATAAAATAAAATTCAAAAACAATTAAGGAAAAAAAAAATAAAAATGATCAAGATCTTTTGCAGAAGTTTTTGTTGGATTATAAAGTTGTAAGATAAGAACAACTTTAGATCATCAGCATACACTACAATTTCGAATAAGACATGGCAAATCATTGATAAACAGGAGAAATTTATTCCAGCTAGTTTTTTGGATCCACAGGAGGAATGCGCAAAACACTCTCTGAGTCTGGCCTAGGTTTAGAAACAAACTCTTTCACAATTGCACCTTTTGGCCAGAAGTTAATAGCAACGATTTTGTCAAACATCTCGGCCGGAATACTAACTTTAAAAGATGAAATATTTCTTTGATATGAGAAGTTAAACTTCAGAACAGAAATGTCATCAATTTCAATTTTAGATTTTATATGAAATTTTTTATGAAATTTTATATCATCGATTGTAGTGTCATTAGAAGAACGAGAGACAAAAACAGTTTTTTGGGTGCTACTACTTTAAGTTTTTTGGTAGCAGGCGCGACACATTCAACTGCTGTTAATTTTTTTGTAATTGGCATAGCAAATTCTGTGATAGATGAAGGTAAACTTTTTCTTCAGTCGAAGTAGAGATTTCAATAGAGGGAATAACTGGAAATTCATCAATAACTATGGGAGATTGATACGTAGCCAAAGGAGTAGAAAAAAATGTTGAATAAACATCGATGGCACTAGAAGGGGTAAGAGATTCCGTAGCTTTCTTACCCGCAGGATTTAAATAAGTGCGTAAATTATATCGCTTATGAATTGGGAGCTCAACATTATTATCCCGTCATGGCTTTTGAAATCGTTAAAAAGTTTTTGGTACTTTTTAAATTTCAACGAGTACTGACAACTCCTGACCAATCTCACTAAATCATTTCCTAGTAGTATTGAACATTTTCCATATTTCAACTTCGGCTGATCTACTTTTTAAGCAAGACCAGCGAAGACCTCTCACTTCATGTACAATGTCCGCGATTCTGCCAGAAAGGCTAGCAATCTTAATATGAGCGAGGCCATCACGAAGCCAGCAAGACACACCTGACGCTCGGATTCATTCCTTACTGTGCAATTTGGATAAACGCTACTCATTATCTTATTATTAAAGTTAAAACAGAATAAAAAGACTAAGCAAATAACATATATTTAAAAAGTTTGGGAACCACTGCACATGTAAACCGTACCGTTAGCAAATATAAATTTATAAGAAGATGAAAAAAGATTGGAAATAGCTGCAAATATAAATTACCGTTTGCAGATATGAATAAAGATGTATAATGTTGAGAGTGTACAAGCTGCTAAAACAGTAAAGATACGAATAATAGAGAAAACAAATTTTTAATACAAAAATAAGAGAACAGAATTCGCTCTCACTGGTAAACTATTATTCATGTATGCATGCATGTATACATGTATATATATATATAAGATTGCATATTAAATGGGAAAACTAAGAAAAATTAATTGCTAAATTATTTAATAAAAAATTAATAATTTGATAAAATTAAACAATATCACTCATTGGTTCCAAGTCCGGCAAATCAACTAACTCGAAACAAACACCAAAATCAAGATGAAATAAATAAAAATTTAAATTTCCATAAAGAAAAAAAAAAAAACTTGTACAATTGTCTCTCAACATTGGTTTCCATGTGCACTAGTCTTCAAATTGTGGTTGATCATGTATATTGTTGTAGAAAAGATTTTCCCAACCTTGCGTAATCTAAGAATGACTGCTGAGTATCTACTTCTTGACACTAGAAAAAGAATTAGTAATACAATTGATTCTTCCAATAATTTCTTATGCTGAATTTGTATATAGCAAATTATATTCTCAATGGCTTCATAAGCTTCAAATAGCTCTTAATAATAAAACGGCCTTAAAAATTTTTATCACATTTCGACTTGAAGAAGGCAAATATTTTGCTTGAATTTGGTGGAATACCTCGGTGCTAGAAATTGCATCTATCTGCATAAGCTAACTATGACGAGAAATCCAAGATATCCATTTGATAAACTACAATTTAGAAGGTCCAGTCGAGCAAGTTACTTTATTCTTTCTAACTTTAAATACTTAAACTCGTCATGGCTCTTTTTCATTACCATCATAAGGCTTTAGAATTCTTTACATAATTATTTACATTGTGTTGTTAACAATGGCGAATTTAAGCGCTTAATCTTTCAATATTACTCTAACCCATAATAAATACCTAGAATTAAATATAATTAATCAATTATCTAATCTAATATTTTACCTGTTTAGTTTAGTTTTTAAGTATAAAACAAAATATACTAGAGAGATTAAATAATACTTTGGTTCAAAAATAATTATTGTACGAAAAAGATTTCATCTTATGTAATATTACTTACCTTTATTTAACATAACTTGTTCAGCATAGTTTAATCGGTTATTAAATTCTTTGAGTCGTAAAACATTTAATTCGGAATATTTTTCAAACTTCTGAGTAACGATTCGATCCAGTTCTTGGTACAGATTAATATTATTATGTGAAGAAATGCACGTATCACATATAAAAAAGGTATTTTTAGTTGTTTCCATAAGTTTGAACTGATCAATGTTTAGATTAGTACAATTTTTATGATATTTCCGATAACAATTGTCACCATTACAACTAATCGATTCTTCATCGTTGTTTATGCTTTTCTTGCATTTTTCACAATTATATATTACTTTCATTTCTTTTTTATTTTGCATATATGCACATGGAATCTGTCGAATATGATGCAAATTGTTTATAAATTCTACAGTGTTCGCCGTACAAGTGTCGATGTCAGACTAATGTTGGTTCATAATCCAAGCTTGTCGCAGACTCATTCGTTTTCATATTTGTTATACCATATGTAGGAAAAAGTAAAAAACAGACAACGTAATATCTTATTTGCTAAAGGTTTTTTTTTAAGAAAAATCCCCAACGTTTATACAGGGTGCACCGTCTTTTATATCGGTATGTGAATATTGAGTAACTTAAAAAAACAACCGATTTCTAGATATGATACGAAATTGTAAAGGACCAAATTAAATAGGTCCTTTACAAATTTATTTGAACTAGTTTTTGAGTACAACATCAATCAAGTGGGCGCCGTTATTGACCAAAGCCCTTTTCCTGCGTTTTCCATCATCGAGCATCTCGGGCGGTATAGCGATGATTTCGACACGAATGTTTGCCATGAGCTCGTCAATGGTCTAAGGCTTACTGGCGTATACTTTCCTTTTTAAATTACCCCATCAAATCTGGAGATCTGGGTGACCGTTAATGTCGCCTTTTTTTGACACCACACGTTCGGAGAATTTTCATTGCAGAAACTGCATTGTTTGTAGCAGGGCGCACCATCTTGTTGAAATCAGTAACCGTCCAGAGATTTTTCACACATTTGTGGGCACACATAATGAGTCAACATCCAGCGACATCGATTCCCATAGACAGTTTCGGCATCTCTGAAGAAAAATGACCTAATGATGGTTTTGGCGTTAAAGCCGGCCCAAGCAGTCACTTTTTGGTCATGCTATGGTGTTTCAAATGCGGCAATTTTGCTTGTTAGAGAATGTGAAATGGGCCTTCTCGTTCATCAACGTTTCCTTCCAAAAATCAGATTCAGTGTCAACAATTCGAGCGACAGTTTGGCCGTATTCCAAGCGATGTGGACGGTCTGTCGGCGGCAATATTGCGCGTTGATGATCTCCCACTGTCCCGTGCTCAACAAAATTGTTGGCCACGATATTTTCGACGATATGCACCTTGAGTTAACACAACTGAGCGACTATTTTCAATGTACAGCGTCACTGTTTCGGCGCGTTGTTTCGGTGTGAAGCGATTTATGGTTAAAATTGTACTGAATTGAAGTTTCACAAACATGTTTACTCAAGTCAATCGGTTGATAAATGTTGAAATTATTAAATTTTTACATACCAACATAATGACGCACCCTGTACAGTGTGCGAAATGATGGGGGATGGGATTTTCTCAGAGTGTACTGCGTTGCAATTTCTCTTTATGAGCTTTAGTGGTGTATATAATAAATTCTTGTTGAATTAACTTTTTTTTAAGTTAAGCTCCCTATTAACTAATATATAATACATGCCATATTATGTATGACAGAGACTTTTGTAATTTCGCGGTTTGTGGCATTAATATTTAATTTTGTTGTTATAGAGCTGTCACAAAGCATTGAAAGCTAAAAAGTGTGGAACCTGCTTTTTACCTCACCGAATCAAAATCCCACCCCGGCTCCGTTTACCTTCTTCCGTGGCACCTACTTAGGCTGTGGCTATATTCAAATTTTGCTTGGTGAATACCATGTAATTGTTGTTACCCGAACCCGAAAAAAGAGATTTTACTCACTCTCACACCGAACACGATATGCTGGGTGAAATGTACGCCGAACACGCCGAGTATTCAGGGTGACAATGAGTTATTCTACAAAAAAAGAACAAAAATGTATGTAAAATAGAAGGAAAACATGCAAACCTGCACATCACTATTTTCATATGCAGAAAAGAGAATTTGCGAATGTTTTAAGTTTTTTGGTATACTATTTAGTGTTGCCGTTGCGAACAATATAGCATTAAAAAAATCTGAATTTCGACAAAAAGCAACTCTGTAACGAACACCACTACATCGAGCACGAGAGTAAAATATGATGTGTTCGTCGAACAGCGAACACCAGTATAACAAGCACCTTACTTCACGGAGGGGGAACATAAAGATCTGGGCTGTTGCTCAGCATAACGAAGTTTTGTCTCTCGCTTGAGCCAAGCATAATTTGCACTAGATTATCAACCATTAGTGCTTTCAACCATAGTGTTTAACTCTTCCCTTTCGATCATAAATCGCCGACAGGCATTTTCTACAGTATCCGGTACACAAAGGGTGCATAACGGATTGTCCTCATGTTTAAACCTATGCTAATAGGCTTTTAAGCGTTCATGTCTTGTCAGTATTTGGGTCAAGTAGTAGTCTACCTGTTCATGCCTGGGATTAGTCGATACATATATACTACCATGGAATGTTGTGTCATTAAAAGAAGAAGATAAAGTACTATATTATCCGAGTCAAAAGTATAGTTTCAGCTAAATGCAAAATTTTATGCGTTACTTAGTTTACATTATCAGAACATATAGTTATGCACCATGAACTATTATTATGAATTGATATGGAATGCAATAAGTATGTACTTACCATATACTTATGTATAAAAAATTGGTTTCTAATCCTTGGCCTACTGCGACACATCACGAACTTATGTTTAATTTTGGTTGAAATGAGCTCAATTCTAACTAGTCCTTTATCAAAAAAGTGGGTAGAACGAAGAACATACGTTTTTTACTTCTTTAACTATGTACATACTGAAAACATGTGATCGGATTAGTTTTTGCTTATGACTGAAGCATTACTTTTGGTAGGTACTATACCTATAATTAAATTTTTTTTTTTACTGAGAATATAAAGTTACGTATTTCAAACAAAGTCAATTTCGGATAACTTTTTACGAACTTTAGTTCGTTTAAAAGGTAGTTGAGACTATGTAATTATAGTTGAATAACCACACTATTCATTTAAATAATTAGTAAATAAATCATATAGATTTTATAGCCCCATAAATAGAAGCTTATTATATTAAGTTTCTTTCTACAGTACTTTTTTTAAACTACTTAAAGATAGAATTTTATATTATTGTATATACATATGTGTTCATAAACATAAGCTAATGTATCAAGAAAATTCTCCTTTTTAGAACATTTTTACTTTACTCGCAAAAATGAGTATACACATCGATTTGAAAGAATAAATAGTAGTTAATAGTTCTTGTTACTTTTTTTTCATAACAACTTCTTTAGCAATATTACTAAATAATACTTACTTTTACTTTTAATGGCACCACTACGCCACAGCGACCATTACTAAATAATAAGGAATATAAAATATAATATTTTTAGAGCATAACGCAAAAAGAATTCATAAATACTGAAAATAAAGCAAAATTCATGTCACAAAATTAAGTATACAGTTCACTTAAATTGTGGTCGCTGTGGCGTAGTGGTAGTGCGTTGGACTGCTGCGCAGAGTGTCCGGGGTTCGAATCTCGGCACAGGCCAAATCAAAAAGTAGAAAATATAATTTTTCTACGCGGCACCACCTCTTGGCAGGCAATGGCAAACCTACAAGAGTAAAAATTGCTATGAAAAGCTTTTTACTTCGCCGTTCGGATTCGGATTCGGCATTAAACTGTAGGTCCCTTCCATTCATGTACAAATATAACACGCACAATATGAGTGGATGCGAAAAGCTCGGCCTAGGCCCTCCATGGGCTGTTGTGCCATTAAAAGTAAAGTAAAGTAAGTTCACTTAAATATTACTAAAACTAAGTTCTCAGCAATTCTAATAATCCGTGGGACCACCCCTGCATCTATTACGGCTTGCATTCGTCATGTCCATAGATTTCACCAATTTTTTTAGGTGAACGACTGTGAAATTTCCCCCCAAAACTATCTCTTTAATCCTCTATTCTCTCCTTACTCAAAGAATGAAATATTGCAATTTTGACTTCACTCCCCCACATAAATACTGGGTGGAATGGTTCATGCCAGGTGATTACGGTGGTGTGTTAACTTGTTTTGGGGCATTGTACAGCAGACATTCTCGCACAATGTGCTTTGTGTGCTTCGAATCATTATCTTTTTGAAACCAAAACTCGGGCGGAATTATGTAGCGCTCTGGCTACAATTCTGTCTAAAAAATCTTAAAAAAGCTCTCTTTGGACATAATTGTCTCGATAAATTCCATGGCTCCGACGCCATTAGCTGTCATAGATCCCCACAACATGACCGAGCCACCACTATGCTTTGCTGTGACTACTAAATTTTGTTGTTGCTGAGGATTAAACGGTGAATACTGCTGTCAAAATTTAAAATGTACTGAAAATAGTACCGGCAAGCACAACGCCCAAAAAAAATAAAATTTTTGTTTGGTCCAAATATATGTTGGAAGTGATCGATATGACTGTAAGGGTAGTGTACTTTTATGCTCATATTACAGCCTATATTATAACGCTCAAGCATTTCATTATCCATTTGTACATAGTCATTCGCCTTCTAATTTGCAAGGAAATTTTTTGTGACTGCCACAAACGATTTCCACGCAAGCTGTTTGACTTGAGTCATAGATGACTCAAAATTTGTAGAGTCTTTAATGAGGCGATGTATTTGGAGTCCATCGTAAATTCTTGCATTTAGTTGTCAGACTTTAGTCCAGGAAACTTTCAACAAATAAACTGAAAACATTGACCTTTTTTATCTAGCGCTTTGACGTATTGTTTCATAAGCCCTATGTTTAAAGGTGCAAGTATGATTTTTTCACGTGTAACTATGATTTTTTCGCTCATTTATCAAATTTTTTCACCAACCATCTAAGCTTCTCTCACAGGTCATATAAAGTATGGATACTTTGTATAACCACTTTATTGACCAACCAAAAAAATTTATCATCTTTAAGTCAACACATATCACCCGTTTAATTTCAGAATAAATTATTTTCTGTAATAGTACCGCAATTTCTTGATATTCGTCATTCATTGAAGTAGAATGGACAATCGGAATGGAAGCATGGTTATTATCAACAAAATGACGCCAATCTTTTGTGTCGTAAGTATTCAACCCCATGAATTTCAGTAAGCTGCTTACATCATTGCAATAAACTTAATTTTCTCTCGCCCGATATGTATAAACTTTCACATCAGAGTACAAGCATTTATTTTCTTTTAACATCGACGCTAGCAGCTAGGCTCGTTATTTTGAAAGATCTAAGTCTCTAATAAGATCGTTAAGCTCACTCTGTGAAAACGGTTCGGGGTTGGACGATGTCTCACCATAATATTCGGCATCACTTTTTTCAGAGGACCTGGCTCCTTTAGTCTTAATATATTGCTACCGAAACTGTGATAAATGACTTAAATTTTGATATATTGGTACCGGAATATGTTCGGAATGAGGTATTGGTCTTCTTGCAGAAGAGCTAAGATATTTTCATTTGTGGCGATTGTTTGTTGATGCCCACAATATTTGTCATAAAAAATATCAGTCACCGATAGTATTACTTGGGTCTTTCAAAATTATGGGTACCCCAAACTTCAGCGATTTTCGAGTACCTTTCTCGCATTGTCGCATATGATTAGAACATATTTTGCAGACACTGTGAGGCACCCATGCCTCATTTTGATTGGCACCGCGAAGAGAGAGCTTTGACTCACTCTAATAGCAAACAAGATATGCTCGGTGAAATTAACGCTGAAGACGCCCAGTATTTAGGGTAGCAATGAACTATTTTACCAAAAAGGGCCCAAAATGTATGTAAAATAGTACGAAAACATGAAAACAATTAATTTCATTTGTAGAAAAGTCAGCGAACTGTTACCTATTCAAACGACCATATTTTTGTTGTGTGAAATTATTTTTTATTTATTCAAATTACTAAAATGTGTGGAAATAATAAAAATTTTAGAATCCATTCACGTTAGCTCGATGTGGCCACCCTTTGCCTTGACTATGACCTACGAACGGTTAAAAAGTGCGATATTTTGGCCCATTCCCGTATACTTAATGCCTTTTTTCAGCGCATCCTACTGGCATATTTTTTAGTCCTCACCTTTCTCTCCAAAATGACCCAGGTGGAATAGTCCATCGGATTTGCATCTGGTGAATTCTAGAGCCATTGTGTGGAACATGGTTTTTTAACCATTCTTGGTTCACATGAGCTTTATGAGATAGTGCCGAGTCTTGTTGGAACGTTCATAGTGTACTACCGAAATGCCCACGGCTTTAAAGCAGCTTCCAAAATATTTTCCCAATAATAAGTCGCATTGACTTTGACACCAGGCTCGATGAATACGATTGGACAGCGTCCATCGGCGGTCACTGCTGCCCATAGCATTACTTGAGATGGAAAATTACTTCGGGTGGCCGTTCGTAGGCTCAAATTTTCGTAAGTGCGTTCAGTTAAGTAAACGCGATCATTTTAAGAGTTTATGAACTGCTCAATAGGGAAATTTTTCTCATCAGAGAACACAATGTTTGGAAATCCGCCACGGTCGTGCAAGCGTAACAACTCCTTTGCTCTTTCGAGTCTAACTTTTTTTTTTGCTTTGGTGTAAGATCATGTGCCTTTTGGAACTTGTAAAGCTTTACTTTGAGCTCATTTCGGAATATGCGTCGGATGCTTCGCTGGGATATTTTCAGTTCCTTGGCCATTTGATTACCACTACGAGGTGAATTTTCGTTCAAGTCGAGCCATGACTTTTCGAACCATTTCAGTTAATGTTGCTGTTTTTTTCCTCCACCGCCATAGCGTTTGGCAATGCTGCCTGTAGCATTATAACACAAACATTTTATTCACATTTAGCTGCTTGTGGTTTTCCACTCAAATATAGCGCAACCACACTATTACGTTTGAATTCCATTTCGAATAACTTTCTTTCTATTAAACTTAGACGCAAATGCTTGTGGTAGCTTGTAAACAATGTAAACAGCTGTCATTGGTATGAATTTGACATAGTTGGCAATATCGGGTTGCCAGATATACCGGTTTGAAGTTGGTAACACTTCGATCGCCTAACCCTGTATATGGCATCATTGCAAATTATGAACTTCACTCTCCATCTTAATAAAAGAATTTCTTCATACCATTTAGTGTTGCCATTGCGCACAAAATAGTTTCAAAAAAATCTTCCTGGTGCCCAATGTAACCACCAGACCGAGCATGAGAGGAAAATGAGATTTGTTCGCCGAACAGCGAACACCAACGTAACCAAAAAATCTTTCATTCATATGAAAACTATCGAATGAATGGAAATTTGTTAATTATCGAATAATTCGCTAGTTCTTATTCGATAATTCCCATTACTATGTACTTATAGAATAAATGTATTTACATTAAGGAGGGCGGAGATCGACATCGCTATCTTTAACATTCATAAACAATCTCAGTTGCAAATAAATAAAATATCATTTTTTTTTATAGTTAAATTTTACTTTCAACTTACATATATATGTAAATATATTTTATTTTATAATCAACTAAATATGTACAATTAACAAAAATTACTTTTAAAACAAAATATATTAAAGTGAATTGAAACTATCTTGAAAATATCTTAATAAAAATATCACATATGTATTATGTAAATTTTACATATACTTTTTAGTAAAAACGAATTTGGGATTTTACAAAAATTAATTTAGAAAAACAGATTTATAAAATATCTACAAATTTAATAGCTTATGTAGTAAATGTTTATATACTTTTTATATTTTTATCTATATAATATCAGAAGTTACAAAGGAAAAGTAATAAAGTCGTATAAAATTTAGCAGTAGTACACATTTCAAATCTAATAAACGCTTTATCCCTTGTATTTCTAGAATAATCCTACTGTGACCTGTTAATAATGAGTGCAGATATACGGTTTCGTAAAAAACAAGGAAGAAATGTGTTAAAATGTCCGCCGGAGAAAGAAGTGTGTTCGAAATTCAATTAAAAAGCCTGTGATCATGCTCTGGAAAATCATCTCCAGCTGCCAGTTGCTATTGAGCAGATTTATTTTGAATGACAACACAAAGAAAAAGAGACTTAACAACTTGATCGTTTTAATCGCACATGTTAAATGAGTTGGCGATTAAAACACAGTTGCTGTCACTATCATTGCAACACCTATTCGTTGCAGCTTGTCTGCTTGATAGTTTTGCGACATATAATGTAAGTATTACATATACTTATGTAGTTCTTTAAGGCTGAGTTGTAGCCCTGAAGTTGCACGATCGTCCACACCTTTAGCGTTAGCAATTAACGTTAAATCTGTCTATGTATATATTACTAATATTGAAAAATACCTACGGTTATTCGAGAAAACTTTAATAATATTTTTACATCTATCTTAGATTTTATTGCAACTTATTATGAAATGACACTAAACTTTAATTTTAGGCTTGTACAAATTAGTTTTGAGTTTGGTTGCCCAATAAAATACGTCGTAAATAAATAATAAAATTTGACGTCTAAGGCATTTCTTTCATACAAGTAAGATATTACTCAATTTTAAGCAGTATTTGTGGTTCAATTAATTTTTATTAAAACAATACACTGTTGTAGTTGTGACTATCACGAGACGGAAAACATGTTATTTACGTATACCTAATTTGGTAAGAGGAATAAAGTGGCGATAATCGTTTTGCTAGGTTTGGTAACGACTTCATACAAATAAAATAAGCCACTATGGCCATAATCGCTTTGAATCTTTAAATAAAATTCGGAAAATTTGTAGTATTCAATGCATCATTCTAAAACTTTGGTCGGTATTCCTATTTTTTACCAAAATAATACTGTTCACAAAATTTTAAGATTTTCCACTCTTTAATGAACAAAGTATTTTCAAAATATCAAAATAATGGTACCTTCTACAGCCAATAGAGGGCCTATGCCGAACTTTTACGCAACAAAATTGCAACGTTTGCCTCTATTCTTCCAAGTATTAAGGTAATTTGGGGTCGTTGATCACGAATCTTAAGTTAGTTTTTCACGTCTAGTCCTCACACAATCTGGCACTGAATTTGGATGATTGGGGTCTTTACGAGCTTAAGAAAAAATTACATATTTAAGCAGACACGAATTTTATGTCTGAAGCAAAGCTGTTTAGTATAATGAGATACAAAATTTCTCTAATGGCACCTTCCCTTTATCATTGAACCTTCCCGTCCAAAATGTGGGTTTATACTGCAATTTCAAAAATTACGCTATAGAAAAAACACCCCCGTTCAGAAATCTATCATACAGTTCTCGGATAAAATGTTCCGGGTTAAAAGTTATGGTAGCTCCTGGAATATCAGAACCACCTCCGAGGCACACATTTCCCACCATAATGCAAAAGTAATTTAAAAAAATTCACAAATTTTCATGTTGCTTTAACTTAAAGCTTTGTAGAAAAATTTTGAATGAAATCTTGACCAAACCTAGCAAAATGGGTATTAACTCTGCGTTCCTCGTAGCCGTATCGCGCCAATTTTTTGTCTATAACAGTGTGATTGGGATAATAAGGTACTGGATTAATTTCACAAAAATTTATGAATATTATTTTTATTACAAATTATGTAAGAAAAAAATGTACGCAAAAAAATGTGACACGTAAATTTTTCACGTAAACCAATTTGATTTTGCATGCATAAATACTGCTTGAGATTGAATAAATACAAGTGAGTAGCTTCAAATATTACAAATAAGATTAAATGAATGAATATTACAAAAAAATAATTAAATTGATCAGTTATCAGACCAATGTGGCCAATCTTTAAAACTGTCATACAGACCATCGGCCAATGTTCTGGTCGATGTTGGATCCAATTTATAAGCACTAACAATTTGGTAGTCGGGCGCTAATTTCCCATTGCGCACACCATCCTCCAACAATAATTGCGTAACATTCATTTGCTTCGTGGATGGTTTATTTTTCTTAAACGTTCCAATATACGCGAAACTTATGCTGTCATCATTAAAGCCTTTCAAATGTGCTGCCGTAAAATCCCAGCCGCGTCCCTCGTACACATTACCATCACCACCAATTAAGAAATTGTATATGATGTCATCTTGTCCAAAAGATTCAATATTGAAAGTTTGAATTATACGTACGCGGTAGGTGCAGGCAGCCTGGACAGAAAGTAAGATTTGACCGAAATATTATAACCAGAAATAATACCAGGTGTACAAGTATGAAACCGGGAATTTTTTAAAGAAAATATACGTTTATTTAAGTTATGCATTCAATCTTCAAAACAACGGCCATTGCTAGCTACACATTTTTCCCATCTCTCTGGCATTTTGTGACTGCCTCGCCAAAAAAACTGTTCGTTTTTTGAGTCAAACCAGTCATCAAGCCATTTTTTCACATTTTCGTACGAATCGAAGTGCTGCTCAGCAAGTGCGTGACCCATTGATGAAAGTAAGTGTTAGTCAGATGGAGCCAAGTCTGGTGAATGAGCTGCATGGGGGAGGACTTCCCAGATGTACGAATCTACCAATTCCCGAGTCTGTTTTGTTCGATTTGATGGTGCATTGTCATCAAGAAAAATCAATTTGTGTTGCCTAGCTTGATATTCTGGACGTTTTTGGCGCAAAGCACGTTTCAAATCAGCCAATTGTTGTTGGTAGCGGTGACCAGTATCTGTTTCACCCGATTTCAGAACGTCACACCAGATAACACCTCGCTGATCCCAGAAAACACAGACCATTGTCTTCTTTCCGAAGCGATTTGGCTTTGCTATCGATTTCGCCGGTGTACCGGGCTTAAGATAGGATCGTTTACGTTTGGGATTCTCTAAGTAGATCAATTTTTAATCGCCAGCAACAATTCGATGAAGATATAACTTTTTTTGTACCTGACGAGCAACATTTCCGGTGGTGGTTTTTCGATTTTCTTGCTGTCTTTCAGTCTATTCATGCGGCACCCATCTTCCCACCTTCAAAATCAGTCCCATGGCTTTAAACGTTGGGAAATGCATTGTTGGGTCAAATTTACCATAAATGTTATGCAAGTTGTTCTTGAGTTTGACCATCATCCTCATCCTCATCAAGTAGAGCTTGCAATTCGGCATCTTCAAACTTTTTCGGTGATCTTCCATGTTCTTCGTTTCTCACATCAAAATCGCCACTTTTAAACTTATTGAACCACTCGTTGCACTGTGTTTTGCTCAGAGCGTGCTGACCGTAAGCTTCCACAAGCATTCGATGAGATTCCAAAGCAGATTTCTTCAATTGGAAACAGAAAATCAATGATGTCCGCATATCGTCGTTTGTAGGCACAAAATTCGACATTTTTACGACCGAAAAAAAATATGTTGTTGTATGAAACTTCATTGTTTATGAACAGAATATTGTTGACAGAACTAAATGCAAAGAAATGACGCCAATGATTTGGTTTGACTGAGCGTATAGTTTTACCTAGCGAGACAGAGATGTCATTTCCGGTTTCATACTTGTACACCTGGTAACCGTTTTGGAAAGTTTGAACTAACCTGTGTAGTGCAGAGATCAGTGCGCGTGGATATAACAATCACACGGTGTACAGGTAAAGTCAGCGGTACGTTAGGTTTTGAAGGTGGTTGTGCTAGCCAGCCATCACGTGGAACAATTCGTAAGATCCTGCCACTACCAATGTTATCATTATCTGGAAGAATTTATTTGACGTTTAAAAAAGCAATTGTGAAGATTCAAAAAATTTAAAATAAACTTGTAGGAATGACTGTAGCATTTCGCGAAAAATTAAATTAAAAAAGAGGTGTTAGATGTACATATCGAACTATTTATTTACTACAAAATTTGTGCATATAATAAGCATGTATATCATTTGAGTAAAGTTACATACAATAAAAATATTAATACATAGTACATTCATATTCACCAAAATAAATAATCAAATTTAAAATCCTTAATTTATAATAAGTATTTCAAAACGTTATCCTTTCTCATATCTCCTTCGACCAATGTGGCCAGGTTTTGACAATTTTATACAATGCTTCGCCTGGACTTTCAGTAGCGCCCAGTTGTCGAGCACCAAAGAGTTTATAGTACGGAACAAGTTTTCGCAGCCTGACACCTTCGTCTATTAAGAGTTGTGCAGCCTTCAATTGATTCGATGTTGGGGCACTTTGTATAAAAGTTCCAATGAATGATATGCCCAAACTGTCAGTATTATAACCTTTGGTATGTGCACCTTGTTTATCCCAGCCACGACCTTCATACACGAACCCATCACCGCCAATCAAGAAATTGTAAGCAATGTCATCCCACCCAAATGAATTTATATGGAAATTTTGTATTACTTGAACACGATAGTCGCAGCTTTCCTAAAATTGGGTAAAGTAGATCTGAATTAGTATTGTGAATAATATTATATATATTTTTTAATAATTACTGTATCACATACCCTAGTATCACAACCATCTGAAGCAGTATGAGATATTATCACACGATGCAAAGGTAATTTTTGGCTGGCCAGTACTCCATTAGCAGGTCGCGCCATCCAATCTTTTCGTTTGATTATATTCAACGAGCCGTTGAAGGAATTTTCATCAACTAAATAGATGTCAAAGTTTATTAGACTATCACAGTGAGTGCAATAATTAGGTATATAAAGAGTGGTCATCAATCTTACATTTAGAATTTGAGCTATTGGTTATTTTGAGTGTGGTAACTCTAATACCATTCACATTATGATGGAAAATTAGTTTTATATTTGCGGTTAATGAAATGACAATAACATAACAACGTTGGGAAAAACTAAAAATTTATTTGTAAAAAAAAGGTTAATCTTCTACCGAAAGTGTTCAAAAACTACAATTAACATTCGACTTCCACGCAATTTGTGGATTACGTAATTTGTGAAAAGTGTGCGTGAAACTGGACCTTTATTGTATAAAACAATAAAGGTCCTCAGAGGAAGGAAGATGCGTTACACTGATTCGTGTGGGCTACCGCACAATGATAGCTGATTATTTGTGGTCTACAACATTTACATTAGACAACATTTGGGTTCAACAGCAGTGCGCGCCGTGTGACACAAGTCCTGCAACAATCGATCTTTTGCGTGGGAAGTTTGAAAATTGCGTTATTAGTCGTTTTGGTGATATGCATTGGCCGCCACTCAGTTTCGAGTTGATTCCGTTGGACTATTATTTGTTGGGAGCCGTTAAAGATAAGTTTTACGCTAATCATCCACATCATCGATTGAGGCTCTTAGGGACGAAACTGGAGCAGCCATTGTCAACTACAGCTCTACATCGTATGGGATACTGCAAGGCTAGCCGAGGAAGTTATTTGAATGAAAAAGTGTTCCACAATTAACAGAAAGCTTTGTAAATCGAATAATAAAAACCGCATTGAAAAAAAAATTTTTGTTTCTTATTTACGCCAAAATCAAATTCAAAATTATAAATTGTCCACGCTGTACATATCATACCGGTCATTTGCTGCAAGATTGATGAAAATTGAAAAACATAATTTTCGAGTTCAGTTTACAGAAATAACTATAAATTTATTGCTTTATCTATTGTAAAAAAAAAAAACCTTATCTTATGATCTCTTCTCGTGAGAATAGTATTTGGCGTTATCAATTGTATGGAGTGATTGGTATTTTTTGATTGAAAATTTTAAATATGTTTCTCTCGAAATTTACGTTTTTGAATTTATGCCAGTCTTGCAGTAAGCGATATATAATTTAATAAATAAGAAGAGAAATTCCATTCAACTTAACTGTTGGTTATATTCTTTATATCCATATATAAAAAAAGACATTTTGCATTGTATTTTTTTCACACACTTTGCTTTAAACTTGGCATAAACTTAAACTCTTTCACTTTAAAATGTGCTAATCAACAATTAATTAGTAAATATATATGTGTATGTACTACATTAATGTTAAAATGGGTGGTCCATTACATGGACCCCTATCACCGATATCAACTACATGAGCACCACCAAAAACTTGATTTTTGGCAATTTGATTGGAAAAAGAAATACCTATTGTTGAATTGATTGGAATATTCTTTCTGGAATCATCGCCATCCCCAATTAGCTTACTTTTGTGTGTCGATGAATTGAAAATATAGCTCGTCGTTATTATGAGTATTCCTATCAGTATTGTGAGTACAATTATAGTACCGGTTATGATGATAGCTTTCCGATTGAAAATAATTTTGTATGGCTGTTCTTGATGTGATGGCGGGGAATTGGCTTTGGCTGTTGAGGTATCTGGAAAAAAAAGAAAACAATACATTGGAATAAGAATGGATGTAGAGATAATATTTGATTATTATTTTTGAATGCATCGAAGGATTCTCAAAAAAAGTTGTGAGGGAAATAAATGTTTCAAGTGATAGTAAACTCCCAAAATATGCATAGAAATCTCACGCAGGATAAGTGAGATTGCTAGATATTAAAGTACTTCAAAAATTATTTTTTATTGTTGTTGTGGTCTCAATTAAAGTCTTCTAATTCTTGGAGTTTTCAGGTTTTATTTATTTAAATGATTGCCTTCTTTGTTGAGCATACTTAGTTTACATAATGAGTCTTTTTGATATTTTGAGATAAGAAATAGTTTTATATACTATATTTAAAAACACCACGCCAGAGAATTATTATTAGTGCATTATCTAGACGATATGGCTAATGTGACCAACCGTACTGTTTTCAGCAGTACAGTACTATTTTGAGGGCGCTGTACAATTAAATGTACGCTTTGTTCTATTTGCTTTGTACTGTTGTTTGTTTCTACGTACTAATTTTTAAATACGAATGAAAAATTTACGGACTCAGCAGCTTCAGATGAGCGTATATTTTCTGCGGCAAATAAAACAAGCACAGTTGACAAAACTCATTCTCTAGTTCAAACATTTCAATGTATTAAATGTGGGGTATTATTTCGGCTATAAATGTATTGGATTACTTTGGCGTCTAACTACTAAAATTATCGTCAAAATTGGCGAACAAAATGAATTGGTACATTTTTGTTAATTCAGAGCCAGTGCTGTGTTGAGCTCCGAAAATGTTGGTTACCGTACTGTTTTTACTACTTGCTTTTATTTTAATAATACGTAGTACAAATCTGAGAAAAGATGCAACTCACAACAAGGGCCATCTAGTTCTATCCTAGTTCTATTTTTCTTTCTTATTCTAGTTCTCTATTTTCCAACAATATTTTTTGAAAATGTTTCCAATACATGTAGAAAAATAAGTTTTCACTGTTTTCACTGTGTGCCATTTACCAAAAAAAATAAACCAAAACACAATGGCTGTCTATGTCTTTATCGGTGTCTTGTGTGATTGCATTCCTTCTCTCAATCTTCGTCCCACCTATCAATTTTCCTTCCATTCAATACAATGCTCTGCATTCATAGGGTACACTCTGTGTGTTGAAGTACGACAAAACAAAAACGTTACTGACTATTCAAATTAACTCTAGTTTCAGAAAATAATTCTGACCGTAATGTGCTGAGTAGTGAAAAGAGAAGAAAAATCAATATACATATGTAAGTATACAAAGGCAGTGTGGTATGTCAATAATACCATTCATGCGGTTTCAATAATCAAAATCCGGCGAAAATATCTTAAAAAAATCGTTTAATGGTAATTCTCGGTTACCTTTTCAAATATGAGTAACTTAAGTAGATTATTGAAACACAAAGATTTACCACTAGGATCACCGATGAGAAACCATGGCTGGTTCCCGAACAATCGTCTGATCTCATTGGTACTCATTGCTTTTATGCTCTCTATGGCAAATCTAATGTTCAATAGGCCTGATTAATACACTAGATATAAAAAAAAGTTTAAAACTCACTTTTATTTAACAATATCTCGACACCATTTAACCTTGTATTGAATTCCTTGAAACACATGTCATTAACCTCCGCATTCTTATCAAATTTGTTCATAATACTTCTTTCCATTTCATAACGCAAACACTTGTGATATAAAGTATTACATGGATTACACCGCCAGACACAGTTTTTTGATATTTGTAAGAGTCGCAATTGTTCGATGCTTAAATTGGCGCAGAATCGATGAAATTTCTGTTGGCAGAAGCCGTCACAAATGATTAATTGTTCCTCGGTTTCAATTACACTTTTGTCACATTTTGGACAATTGAATATTTTCATATTGTTAATATTAATTTTAGACGCGAGTACTTGCCATCCCATCATTTTACTCGATACTACTTGTTGGTCGATGTTACTTGAACAAATGCTTTTATAGCACTGATGTGCTGGTGTGCTGATGCAATGGAATATAGTAGATATTTGCTTAGATTTTATATTTGGATGGCAAGAAAAATCCCCGGTATATAAAATTAATTTAAGAAATGAAAATAATACATATAATGGAGTTTTAACATTTGTTGCACTCACCTTTTCATATAGTAATATGTAATACCTACTTAATTATGATTTGTAAATCAAATCATGAGCAGAAAGCGGATTTTGTAGACATAATAACTAAGAAAAATGCATAATTAAATTTCATAAACATTATTAGGAGCATAATACTGAAAATATGGGCGGGCAACAAATAAGAAAGAATATGAAATGAATTTGTCAAATTTTGAGTAAAATGTTTTTGTATTGCTAATATCTTTTGACATTTGCCAAGTTTTACTACCCTTTAAAAATGTTACTACTCTATTGGACGAAACCAATTAATTTTCATAGAAAATAATATTGTCTTGTAATTCTCATCTATTTTACGCAATGACTGTTTCAGGAACTGGAAATTTGTATGACGTTTAGCACAGACCCTGACCTCTAAAATGGACCATACGCTGTAATCCATCGGATTGAGATACGGCGAATATGGTGGCCATTCTTGAGATGTGCTAAAATCAGGAAAATGAGCCCTGCACCATTCTTGTGTCAGTTTAGCTTTATGAGCTCACGCAGAGTCTTGCTGGAATGTCCAATCAGAAGTTCCATAGCCTCCAAAATTTTACGGCGGTACACTTCTTGGTTGATTTTGACTCTTTGCTCCACAAAAATAAATGTGTCATTCGCGCAAGTATCATCATGGCGTATTGCGGATTTTGACGATGTTGAAAGATGGTTCAGGAACCTCAGTTAACCAGCTTCTGCCATTTTGACGGTTATGCGCTTGTTCAACAATAAACAGCTTTTAATTTTTGAGGTCTTTTTTTTACATCCAATTTCTGCGACCCAACGTCGAAGTAGGCGACAAATTTGAAGCCATACGTGCTTGTTTTCATCCGTAAGTAACTGACCTTTTTGGAGCTTGTAAGCATTGAGTCCTAGTTCAGTTTTTGCTATAAGTCGAATTGATTTACGATTGATGCCAGTTTGGAGAGTAACTTTTCTCATGGAAACCGTTGAATAACACTGCACCCGCTTTTGATTTTGCGTTTCATGGTAGTATTGACAGTGATCTTCGTGGACAATCTTGATAACCTTGTTTTTGAGAAACTGGTAGCTACTGCTACACCATTTTTACAGAATATGCATTGTTTGTTGTTCCTAAAGATTTTGCTGACTCACTATTCTGTTTTAAAATATATTGGAAAAATTAATTCACATCAATCTTAACTAAAACACCATTTGGCTCACATCCATCGCGCTATTAATTTTAAACAAACAAGTATTTTTGTGAGTCAAATGTATTGGGAACTTATGAAACGTAAACTTTGTACTTAGGTTTTTTTTTTATAAATTTTTAAAATTATTTTAGCAATAACTTTACTCTCTTTGTGTTTTCCACTTAACAGCATTTATCTGAAGTCGAACAAACATATAAAAAAACATTAACGGCTGAACAATAAATGTATACAAATTAGTTTATTGTCTGGCAATTACTCTCAAGAATTAATATGTTAAAAAAGAATAACACTATTTCCATCAATTTAAAACAAATAATAAAGTGGTCGCTGTGGCGTAGTGGTAGTGCGTTGGACTGCTACGCAGAGTGTCCGGGGTTCGAATCTCGGCACAGGCAAAATCAAAAAAAAAAAGTAGAAAAAATAATTTTTCTACACGGCACCACCTCTTGTCAGGCAATGGCAAACCTACAAGAGTAAAAATTGCTATGAAAAGCTTTTCCTTCGCCGTTCGGATTCGGCTTTAAACTGTAGGTCCCTTCCATTCATGTACAAATATAACACGCACAACATGAGTGGATGCGAAAAGCTCGGCCTAGGCCCTCCATGGGCTGTTGTGCCATCAAAAGTAAGTAAGTAAAATAAAATGAAAACAGGGATGCATTTTCACGTAAATTTGCAAAATACTTCATTTTAAAACTTATTCCGAATTCGGAGTTTAATGAAAACACAGGTATGATTTTCACATAAAATACGCGGAAATATGTAGGTGAAAAAATAATGTTAGTCAAAATAAACAGAAATCTGTCAAATAAAAATTTATAAGCCTGTTGAAATTATACAAATTTGGTATAATTATAAAAAAAAGTGCCAAAACTGGAAATATACCTAATTTGGAAAAAATTAAAACAACATTTTTTTTTTTTAAATTAAAAGTACATTTGTTTTTATGTTGAACTTTTTTTATAATGCAATTTATTTGCAATGTAATTTTTTGTATTCTTTTATTATTTATTTAGAATAAGTAGTAATTAATTCTAGTACACCAAGAAACATTTTTAAATTATACTAGGTACTAGCCACGAACGCAAAAACGCTTTAAATTTTTCCATAGACAATTAGAAACAAAATTGAACCAATTCGATTGGTCTACAAAGTATTCGAAAAACATTCATCTTTCATCTAGTTGAAGTTTCATTGGCGTACAAACTATTCCAAAAACATCTGTCTACCAACTAGTTGAAAATATATGCACAATGTTAAAGAAACCAGTTCGCGATGAGGAAAGAACTTTTTACACCGAACGGAAAATAAACAAAAAAATAATAATAAAACCAAGTTTAAGGTTCAAATGAATAATCAACAATCAACGTCTTCTTTATTTTTTACTCTCTTTTATATTACAATTTTGTCTATTATTGCATTTTTGAAATATATATTTAAAGTAAATGTCTGTATGATAATTCTTAAGAAATAAGGTTATTAACATTGCATACGATCAATAAAGTTATTAAAATTCTTTGGAATTAATAAAATAGATTAAAACTGTTTGTTAAGTGAAAGTTAAAGTTATTCGGAATTAGTTGTACATTTTGTTAACTATTGCATTTCATTATTGCAAATGCACTTGGACAAACAATTCTTTAGAAAATACAATTAATAAATATATATGTATAAATATAAAGTTAATAAAATTGCTTATTATTAAATTAAGTTATTAATATTATTTGGGTTAAATGGTACATTTTGTTAGCTGTTGCATTTTCATTATTGGATAAACAATTCTTTGGAAAAATATAAAATTCTTTGGAATTAATATTATTTGCAGTTAGTAAAAATAATTGGTAAAATTCTTAATAAGCTAAAACAACATGTGTATGTGTGTATGTGTGTATCAATAACAAGGGAATAGTGGGAGACACTATAACACCCCCACCGTTAGTTTGAGGCTCCGACGAAATTATATTATTTTTGCCGGATTATTTATAATAGTTTCGTTTTTTAATTCTACATTTGGAATATATTTTATTTTTTTATTTTTAAAGAAGTATATTAAGATACATATTGATATAATGATTGAGATATCCACACTATAGCTAATTATTTTTGAGTTTTTATCTGTGTATATTACTTGTTTCAGTGTGTCTTCGTATTCTATTTGTTTTAAATATAAAGATTCAATTTTTATGTCTGCAAGTGTTGTATTACTATTGTCTTTAATTTTTGTTATGAGATTAGGTAGGATAAACTTGTCTTGTATTTTTATTTTAACATTTATAAAAGTTTTATTTAACGCGTTTATTTCGCAATTTTCGAATTTGATTAAGTAATTTCCTGAAATTTTTAGTTTAGCTTTATTGCAATTGTGTGATATGTTACTATCGAATTGTTTGAGAATTAATATGCCTGGAACTATTTCAACTATTTCTTGTTTATTAAATGTTTGCATTTTGCAATTAGCTTCTTCAAAATTTAATATGTTATTCAAACAATTGTCATTGATTTTTATTAGATTTCTTTTTAAATTATCCTTAATGTACGTACTATAAATATTATTTTCTGAATCTATGAGAACATCAGAATAGTTAAGTTTTATGGATTTGTTTGTTTTGTCGGGTATTGGTACGAATGTTACCATGGATAGTGGATGTTGTGAAAATTGTGGTATAGAGAGGATAATAATGATGTTACTTTCGTGAAGTGCTATGGCTATTTTAATGTTGGTGTAACTGTCAAAGTCCGCGATTTGGTTAAGTTCGGTTTGGGTTAGAATATCTGTGGGTATAATGCCCAGTTTTCCGGAGAAAATAATTTGTCCGACGTCATCTACATGTTGGCGTAACAGTGAAATATCATTGTTAATCTGGTATATGTATTCTATAAATCTTATCTCGTCTTCTATGGTTGAAATTTTATTTCCTATAATATTCTTGAATTTAGTTAAGTAACTTCCAATTGCGTTTTGCTGGTAGTTTATATGATTGGTAATATTCCGAATTTGGGAGTTCATGACATTGTTAATATGTGTTAGGTTATTCATCTTGTTTGTCAAATTTTCGTCGTTTGCGTGTAGCAATTTGAGGGTTTTACTTATTTGTTCTTCGTCGTCGCTGTCCATTGTACCTGCGATAAATTTAAGGCCTTTACCTACAATATTTAATAAAGCTCGTTTCTTTCGAAAATGAGGGTTGAGGTTTTCTATTTTCGCCTTTAATAGCATAAAGTTTTTGTTTATTGTATCCATTAATTTTTTTGATTCGGTACTTGTTGTCTTAAGGATGTCCATATTGGTCTTAATTATTTCTAAAGTATGATCGTATTCTGTTATGTTTATTATGTGCAGTATTTTTATATAGTTTTCAATAATTTTGGTTTCCCCTGTTTTGATTGGTATGTAACCGTTGTTGTACGATAGGTCCTGTATGTCGATGGTTTGAGTCCTGACGGTTGTAACAATTGTTACTATTATAATCCATTTAATCATCTAAAACAAAGGTGAAGTTATTTAATTTTTGTTTTAATTTTTGGGTTATTTTTATTTTGGTATTTCTTTTGCGGTCTTATGTGTGTTTTATAATATTTATGACCTGTCTTTGTATTCTCTACATGATCCTCATCAATTTTCTTGGATTCTATCTTTCTATATTTCCTATAGTTTTTGCCTCCTCGAATTTCTCTTATGTAGTTAGTACCTTCATCTATTTCTATATCGTTTCTATTTTTGTTAAGCTTATTTATATAACTCTCTTTTTTCTTTAACATTAGGTCGTGTATCACCGCATATTGTTCTTCATTTACTTTACCGTTGACGAAGTCTATTGGTTTCATTTTCGTAGTGCTATGAATAGTGTTGTTATAAAAACCTATGATACGAGTTATTTTTTCCTCTGTTGATTCATGTTTAGACTGTTCGTCGTGTCGTAGTAGTCTTAAATGTTCATTTAGTGTATTATGTAGCCGTTCGATGTCGGCATTTGATGTGTGGTTACTATTTGAAGTATAATGTATATTAATATTCTCTTTCTTTAAGTATTCTTGCATCGGGATTGCTTTAAATCCTAATTCATTATCAACGACAATTCTTTCCATTTTCCCAAATGTGCTATTATATTGAATCAGTTTCATTTTAAAGTCCACCCATGATCTTCCATTAATTTTGTATGCCACGGCGTGTTTTGTAAACTTATCAATCATGGTTAGATACACTTGTTTTTCTAATGTATAGAATACGTCTAGATGTAATATTTCTCTGGGTCTTGTGGGTGTTTCTGTTATTTTGTAAGGTAGTTTGGGTGGTCTTCTGTCGTACTTTTCTACAGTACATATTTCGCAGTTGTTAATAAACTGGGTTATTCTTATTTTAAGATTTGGGTTATAAATTTTTGTTTTCAGTTCTTCGAACACTGATTGAATACCTCTGTGATTTTTACTTAAGTGTTCTTCCTCAATTATTCTTGTAAGTTCAAGTTCGTCTTCTACGTCGTCTAGTTTTCTAAAACATCTAACTAATTTGAATCCGTTATTATTCGAGAAAAATTCTTTATAGGTATTCTTGAAAATATTGTAAAATTCATTTTCTATTAAGACTGCATTTACTTGGGTTGGGTGGAAGTGACTTTTTAGGATCATAATTGCGTATTCTTTATCTAATTCTTTAATTGCTATTGTTTTTCTAATTTTTTTAAAAATGGTTTCTGTTTTTATCCGCGCTGATCCAGAAGGGATTTTTTTTATGATGACTTGGTTCTTAAACAAATTTATAGGCGTATTTGTCTCTATTAAATTTGGTTGGATGGCTTCTAGTGAATTAATGTTGACAGATTCTTTTCCGATTCTAGATAATGCGTCCGCATTACTGTTCTTCGTTCCTTTTTTGTATTTAATTTCATAGTCAAACTCTGACAGTTTTAGCCTCCATCTTACTAATTTCGAGTTTGGTTCCTTGATTGAAAAAAGCCAAGTTAACGGCTTATGATCCGTTTCAATTAGGAATTTACGTCCGAATAGGTATGGACGAAAGTATTTTGTAGCCCAAATAATTGCTAAGAGTTCTTTTTCTATGGTACTGTAATTGGTTTCGTGTTCATTTAGAGTACGGCTAGCGAAGCAAATCGGGTGGTTTTCCTGCGAAAGTACTGCTCCGAGTGCAAAATTACTAGCGTCTGTTGTTAAGGTAAATTGTTTTGTAAAGTCAGGGTAGGCCAGGATTGGATCGTGAGTCAAAAGAGTTTTTAGTGTAGTAAAGCTCTCTTGGTATTCTGGATTTGAGATATTTATTTTTGCATCTTTCTTCAAATACTTTGTCATCGGTTTTGCTATACGTGAATAGTCTTTTATGAATTTACGGTAATAACCCGTTAACCCTAAAAATTGTTTGATCTGCTTTGGTGTTTTAGGAATAGGAAAGTTGACTACGCACTCTACTTTTTTGGGATTGGGTTTTATGCCTTCGGGTGTCACAATGTGACCAAGGAACTCAGTTTCCTTTTTTAAAAATTCAGATTTATCTAACTGAATTTTTAAGTTGAATTCTTGTAACCTGTCAAACACGAGTTTTATAGAATTTATGTGTTCTTGTAATGAAGTGGAAAATATAATAACATCGTCTAGGTATACTAGACATATTTTGTTTACATAGTCTTTGAGCACGTGATTCATTAACCTTTGGAACGTCGCTGGGGCTGTCTTCAGTCCAAACGGCATTCGTAGGAATTCATAGTGTCCTCCTTCTACAGTGAAGGCGGTCTTATGAATGTCTTCTTCTCGAATTTCAATTTGGTGGAACCCTTTTGCTAAGTCAAGCGTGGTAAAGTACTGGCATCTTCCCAGTTTGTCAAGGATTTCTTCAATATTAGGAATTGGATACTTGTCGTCCACGGTTACCTCATTCAGTTTTCGGTAGTCGATGACAAGCCTCCATTTAGTTTTCCCACTTGCATCGGCCTTCTTCGCTACGATCCAAATAGGTGCAGAGTAAGGTGAATTACTATGCCTAATAATATTATTGTCGAGCATCTCTTGAATTTGCGACTGGACTTCCTTTTTATGTATATAGGGGTACCGATAAGACTTAGTATATATGGGGGTATTATTTGTGGTCCTAATTTCATGCTTAATGGCAGAAGTAAAGGTAAGTTTCGAGTTTTCCTGGTAAAATATATCTGAATATTTTTTTATTAATCTAAGAAGTTCGGTTTGTTCTTCGGTGTTAAGATGTTCTGTTCGAATTTGTTCTGCTAGGGGTTTGCATTCTTTATTTTTAATTATGCTGGGATTTTCGTGATCTATTGCTGGAATATCTTTCCTTAAAAAATTTCCACCATATTCTTTCTTAAAATAGCATATATCAGAATTCGGTGGTATTATCTTTTTTTTGTCTAGTTTTTCAATTTCAAAATGCATTGGTAACTTTTTGTTACCGATGGTAATTTCTTTTTTCTTATAATCTATGCAGGCGTTTAGTGGTCTCAATATATCATTACCTATTAGACCATCATAAAAATTGTGAAATTTAACTATATAAAATTCAAGCATTTCGTTGGTTTCGGTTTCAATAAATTCTTTGAAAATGGGTACTACTGCCTTTTCGTTAACAAAAATTTGATGTTGAAGGGTTTTTATTAAAAGTGGGTTTGTCGAATGAATTTTTTTTGGGTCACAAATTCCTGGATTTAAGATTGAGTTTGTGGCGCCCGTGTCTATTATGAGTCTTATAAATCCTAGTTTAGTTTTTATGGTTATAAATGGTAGTTTGTTTGTGAGGCCGATTCCTGAAAATTTTCGGCTATTTCTATTTTTCCTACGTCCATTGGTTCGGGTCTAAGATTTTGTCTGTTTATTTGAAATGGAGGATTTTGTGGAACATGGTTGTGTGTGTTCATTTGTTGATATGAACGTGGTGGTTGGAAGTATCTCTCTTTATCTGGGGATGATCTCTGGAAATTTCTCTCATGGTTTTGGGATGATCTTTGGAAATTTCTCTCATGGTTTTGGGGTGATCTTTGGAAGTTTCTCTCATGGTTTTGGGATGATCTTTGGAAATTTCTGTATTGTGTGTTGTTTCTAAGTTGATGGTTTTGCTTATTAGAATGTACATTAGGCTGTGCTTTATTTCCATTATTGTTTTCGGTATAAGCGTATCCAGCCTGGAATAAGATATCCATAGCCTCTTCTAATTCTCTTGGGTTTCTACAGAACAATATAGATTTCATGGGCTCGGGGATTTTACTTTTAAAGAGATTGAGGGCAGTGCGCTTGTTGTTCATCGCACTCTCTCTGGTTGCTTCTGATTCCCCTAAAATTACTACCAATTTATTATTTAATCTGTGTAATCTGCTTTTCAAGTCGTTGTAAAAATCTAACGTATTTGTCTTAAAGGTTACGCTTCGTAATTCGTCGAAGAGTTCCTCGCAGGAACGTCTATCTCCAAAATTGTTTTGTAATATGTTTTTAATCTCTGTCCATGACGTCGCGTGGCAATTTATTTCTATTGCCTGTCTTGCTTTCCCTTTTAATTTTGATTTAATTACGTCCGAAAAAAGTAATTGGGCTAGTTCGTCGTATGTTTGTAAGTGTGGGTGTATACGGTCGATTAGTGTGGTGAACGTCTGTAGGTCTCTTGAGTCACCACAGAATTCGGGTAAACTGTTCAAATATTTCAAGGGGTTTATAATTAATCTATTCGGTGGGTCTTCTCCTTGAACAGACATTTTTCTAAAAATTTGTTTTTCTTTTTCTTTTTTTGTTTTTAAAAAAAATGGAAAAAGGAAATTCTCTCTTATATTCGAATGCGTTCTTCTCTTTTATTTTTATGTTTTCGGTACTTTTTCTTTGCCTTGGTTTTTACCAAAATTATTTTGTGTAGGAAATCTTGTAATTTTTTTGTTTCTTGGTCCTTAGACGTGTATGGTAATTTTCTTTCGATTTCTGATACTATACTTATTTTTTCGATTGTGATATGGTTTAACAAATTCTTACTTTTGAATTTAAAGTTGATTAGGATGCTCTGTTGGATTTAAAGTTGATTAGGATGAGTTATGTTGGGCTTGGAGTTGTTGAATTTAAAGTTGATTAGGTTGATTACGATGCACTCTTGGATTTAAAGTTGATTAGGATGAGTTATGTTGAGTTTGGAGTTGTTGAAGTTGAAGTTGATTAGGATGCACTCTTGGATTTAAAGTTGATTAGGATGAGTTATGTTGAGTTTGGAGTTGTTGAATTTAAAGTTGTTGAAGTTGATTAGGATGCGCTATTGGATTTAAAGTTGATTAGGATGAGTTATGTTGAGTTTGGAGTTGTTGAATTTAAAGTTGTTGAAGTTGATTAGGATGCGCTCTTGAATTTAAAGTTGATTAATGTTGATCAAAAGATGTTTCTGAGGCTGTTGTTGATTTTCTCACAAATATTTGTATGTCCTTTAATCTTTTAAAGGATATTTCACAAATATTGGTATGTCCTTTAATCTTTAAAGGATATTTCTTTTCCTTCAGTGTTTGTTTATTTTCTGATACAATCTTCTGCATCAAGGAAAAAAAACTTTTCGATACCGCACTAAGGATTAAGATCCTGGTTCTATCGCGCACAATAAATAAAATCTTTTTTATTTCTTTATGTTGGATAGGATTTGCGGTATCCTACCGACTGCGCCACTTTTTACACCGAACGGAAAATAAACAAAAAAATAATAATAAAACCAAGTTTAAGGTTCAAATGAATAATCAACAATCAACGTCTTCTTTATTTTTTACTCTCTTTTATATTACAATTTTGTCTATTATTGCATTTTTGAAATATATATTTAAAGTAAATGTCTGTATGATAATTCTTAAGAAATAAGGTTATTAACATTGCATACGATCAATAAAGTTATTAAAATTCTTTGGAATTAATAAAATAGATTAAAACTGTTTGTTAAGTGAAAGTTAAAGTTATTCGGAATTAGTTGTACATTTTGTTAACTATTGCATTTCATTATTGCAAATGCACTTGGACAAACAATTCTTTAGAAAATACAATTAATAAATATATATGTATAAATATAAAGTTAATAAAATTGCTTATTATTAAATTAAGTTATTAATATTATTTGGGTTAAATGGTACATTTTGTTAGCTGTTGCATTTTCATTATTGGATAAACAATTCTTTGGAAAAATATAAAATTCTTTGGAATTAATATTATTTGCAGTTAGTAAAAATAATTGGTAAAATTCTTAATAAGCTAAAACAACATGTGTATGTGTGTATGTGTGTATCAATAACAAGGGAATAGTGGGAGACACTATAACAGAAAGACACCAAATGTGGGACTAGTAGTGGTGTTCATCTTTCATCTAGTTGAAGTTTCATTGGTGTACAAACTATTCCAAAAACATCTGTCTAGTTAAAAATATATGCACAATGTTAAAGAAACCAGTTCGCGATGAGGAAAGACACCAAATGTGGGACTAGTTCAGTAAAACAGTTTATTGATTAACTTTTAACCATTCAGGGTATCAAAGACTCTGCTGTTCCCCTCATTTTTGAACTTTTCTGCATTCTTAAGCAACATCTTTTATCTGCTTTTATTTTACGATGATCCTACAAAAAATCCAATAACTTTTTAAATCTTTATAAATTTCACTTTACTTAAAATTTGAGATAAGTTTTTGAGCAGTTTCGCCAAATCGTAAAAATAAATATTTTAAATAAGTATGTGACCATTAAATTATCGAATTATTACTTATACTTTGAAAAAAGGAACTAAATAATTAAAAATGACAAAGAAAAGGCAAAAGGTAATTTAAATATTTGAACTCATATACATATATACGAGGTGTGATCAAAAAATAACCGTTATTTTCAAATTTCGTGAGTTACGTATGTTCGATTTTCGCATTTTTTTTGCTGTTATGTTGGTACACATGTCTGTTATATATGTTATTTATATATTGGCAATACCAACCATTTTGGATTGTCAGTTTGTTTTTGACAGATAAAAAGGTTAGTCGTGTTTTGGTGTGCTCTTCGATTTTTTACTATTCGAAAAAATGGATCAAAGAAACTGTATTCAGTTTTGTGTAAAAAATGAAATTAAATGCGCAAGGACATTTGAAATGTTGACTGTGGCCTTTGGCGAGTCTACTATGAGCAGAACACAAATTCAATTGTGGTATAACCGCTTTGAGGAAGGCCGAGAAGATGTCAATGACGATGCTCGTCCTGGTCGCCCGAGCACGTCAACAACCGATGAGAACATTGACGCAGTGAAGAAAATGATAATGATTTTGGATAATCGTCGAATCACTATAAGAGAGGTTGCTGATGATGTTGGCATATCGTTCGGCTCATGCCAAGCAATTTTTACGGATGTTTTAGGCATGAAAAAATTGCTAAATTTTGAGCAAAAACAACGTCGCTTGTGCGTAAGTTTTTGGCCAAAAACAAAACCGTTATCATGCCTCAACCACCGAATTAACCGGACTTGGCCCCCGGACCCCGCTGACTTTTTCCTCTTCCCAAAACTGAAGACACCGATGAAAGGAAAGCGTTTTGCTACGATTGAGGAGATAAAAGAAAAATCGAAACAGGAGCTGTTGGCGATACCAAAAAGCGCGTTTCTAAATTGTTTCGAGGATTGGAAAAAACGCTGGCATAAGTGTATTATATCTGAGGGGGATTACTTTGAAGGGGACAAGATAGTTGTTGATGAATAAATAAATACTTTTCGAAAAAATGAAAATAAAATTTTTTGATCATACCTCGTAAGTACGTATTTTATAGGTCACCATGTAGGATCAAGCAGAAAAAAGAGGAAATTCCCCATAATCTGTTTCTTGGCTGTGGCATAATTATCATAATATGTATGGTAATAACATAGCATAAAACATAATAATAATCATTTATATGTATTTATATTATATTTTATTTATTATGTTTTTATCTTTTAACTAATTAATAAAATTAGAACCAAATAAAATCAAGAATTTGTTAAGAAAGGTAATTTTGGCAAATTGATGTGGTGCTATGGCACGAAAGGATAAATATTGACTAGTTCTGATATCATGAGTGCAACGGCCGGGAAAGCAATATTAAACGCAGCATATGTAATAGTTGAATTGAATAGATTGGGTCACGAAGGAACTGGTGTATGGAAACTATAGACGTGCCAAGTACTACGTAATTTAACGGGCGACGAATTTTACGAACAATTCCATTAGAAATTTTAGCATTGAGAGAAGTAGGTGTTTTGATTGGCGAGGCTTCGGAATGAGTTGGCGATTGAGCAGGTGGAACAGTAACAGGGCAGCAATAGCAGTGTCAACTGCATATAGTAGTTTTAGAGATAGGCATTGACAGAGCAGGAATTGGTGTAGGAATACCACAATTATCACTAATGACACCAAGTTCAGATTCACAATTAAATATGATATTTTATCTAAATTCCTGTATCTCAGCAGATAGATTGGAAACCAATACATACATTTATATATCGAAGGTATCCTTATCCTACTTTTGTAATGAAAAAACATATATGTTGGTATATTTACATTCATATTTCTGAAATTATTATCCAAAAGTGCGATCTGTGAACACGAATATGTATGAAATTAGACAATTCATGTATCAGTGTCTAGAACCAAAAGGGAACCTATATATATATTTTTTTTATTATTATTATTTCATGTAAATCAATACAAAAACTCCTTTGTCAGAATGATTTCCGACGTTACAGTTCGTTCTGTATTGAAATGCGAGGGGCCTTACCGTTTAAGGCGTAACATGCTGGCTAGTGTCAATTAAGGATGGGAGGCCGGGTTTTTCGGGACTCAAAAATTCGAATGTTGAGATTCCTGAAAATGTTCCCTAAAAATTTCCATTAAAAATTTTTTAAGTGATACTAGAAACTCACTTTCAATCATCGTAAACATTAGTTATTAATGAAAATTTTGATTCAGTTAAATATTTGGTAGCCAAAAACAATATCAAACGCAGAACTCTGGTCTACCTACAACAATCGCTGTCTTGGAATTCTCAAACTTTTCGTAACAAATATAAATATGTACGTATATATATCACTTCCTGTAAAGATATTCTAATAATCTTATAAATACTAAATATTGAAAAACTCTTATCAAAAAGTAATATATTAAACACGGTTCAACAATATGGAGAAATTTGATATTGTTTACCATTAACTAATCCTCCCATCATATTTTTTTTTTAATTCAATTAATACATAATTAAATTTTGGTGTATTAAAAAGTTTAGAAGAAAATTTAAAGCGACAAGTAACTCAAAGATGACAGATTTTAAAATTTATCGCAGGTAATTAATTTAAAAGGGAAAAACATTCCTTATTTACTCATAGAACTTGAACAATGATATGATAGAAACAAGTTTTTCTTGATACATACATACAGCTGTGGACATAAGTGTGAGAATGATATAGTTCATATTGCTTTTTTTTTAATTTTTTCGTTGAATTATGACAAAACTGTAGCTATTAAGTTTGTAAAATTTTTCGGCTGATGTACATGTTTTCAGTGAGTAAATACAAAAAAATGCATCGGAAGAGAAAATTTTAGTCGGACAAACGAATAAGAACGCTAGAATCTAAGGTCTAAAAAAATAATAAAATTTGTTAACATTGGTTTCTGGTAAGTACAATATATAAGTATAAGTACATACTAAGTATTTCACACTTAAAAGACATCACTTGTCTCTCAAGAAAATGTTTGGAAAGAAAAATTGCAATCCTGATTTATGAAGGACTATTGTTGAGCTGTGGAATACTAATATATCATATAGTCAAATTGAGGCACGTCTTAATTGCTCAAAAACCATGGTACATTCATAATACTGTGAATCGTTATAAAAAGTTTCAACACTACCAAAATGTTCCAAAATCCGGCGCTCCTCAGAAAACTTCACCGCAATTGGTGCGAGTAATTAAAAGGATTTCTCAGTTGGATCCCAGTAAGAGTACAACAGGCATAAATCGTGAAATTCGGGAAGAACATGATGTAGAACCGTCATCCAGAACGGTTCACCGGTTATTAATTGTAGTGGGCTTGCATGGACGAGTATCCCGTAATAAGCCACTGGTAACAGTTAATCAAAGACAACGCCACATTGAGTTTTGTCGGTGCCATTCTACGACGGCAAGCGAACAATGGCGTTACATATTGTGAAAAGATAAAACTAAGATAAACCGATTGGGTGAACATGGAAAAATATATTATACTTGTCGTCCAGTAGGTGCTGTCTTTGGTCCGAAATATACTACACCAGTAATAAAGGGGCTGTTTATCATGGAATGTGCTTGGATCAATGTCGAAAATAAAGTATTCTTACAAAAGAAAAATACATTGAAATATTGAACAATGTGATGCTACCAAGGGCGGAAGAAAATTAGCCGGCAATTTGGAAATTATAGCAGGATAACGACACCAAACATACCGCGCACCTTATCTAGCAGTACTTTCTAGACAATTTCATCACCATTTTAGATTGGCCATCATTAAGTCCAGATATTAACCCAATAGAAAATCTATGAGGGATGTCAAAAAAGCGATTGGGATCAAAAATATACTTAATTTAAATAATTTATACAGTGAAATTAGAAACCACATAGTGTGGTATAGAAGCCGAAAGCTGTTGTGCATTGATAAATTCGATGCCACAAGGAAGGATACCCAACACAATATTGATGAATTTGGAGAGATTTGCAGTAAATTTTCTCCAATAAATCTGTCCGTTCCTAAATGATAGAAACTTATTTAACTGGCACTACAACTGATGATCGGCCTTGGCCGCCTCTACAAAGCTTCGCCAGTCGTCTCTGCTAACTGCGCGCTGGCACCAGTTGATAAGGCCAGATGCAGTCAGGTCTCTCTGCACCTGGTCTTTCCAACGGAGACTATTACGTCCGTTTCTGCGTGTACCTCCACCGTGGTTCGAATAAAACCCCTTTCTAGCCGGAGCGCTTTCTTCCATTCGCTCAACATGACCCAGCCAGCGAAGCCGCTGGATTTTTATACGCTTGACTATGTCAGTGTCGGCGTACAGCTCATACAGCTCATCGTTCCATCTTATTTGATACACGTCGTCCACGCATACTGGACCGTAGATCTTAAGGAGTATCTTCCTCTCGAACGCTCCTAACAGCCTCTCATAATTGATTTTCAATGTGCACGTTTCTGAGCCATACATTAGGACGGGAAGGACATCAAAACTTTTTTCATATGCATTTTCCGGAATCCACTTCAGTTCTCGCCACGAATTCTCCTTAATACTTGAGATTAATTGACAAAATCGAGCAGTGTAAAAAACTAATCGAAAGATCGCGCTCAAAGAGGATATTACGACTGGATAGAGGATAGTGGAGCCAACTTAGCGACCCTTCAAGCGGGTATTTTTTAATGATTGTTTCCCGGTACTTTTTGGACAGAATATATGTAATTAAAATAACATAATATTTAGGTATAAATTTTTTCTTTGGGAGTTAAATTATTAAAGAATGAAAGTAGATTAAAGAAATAGTTAAAATGAAAGTCTTTTAATTATTATTAATCCAATATGTACATATGCATGTATACATATTTACAAATTTGTTCTACTTAAACGCAGAGTGTTGGACATTGACTTACTTTGGAAAATCTTCTTGGGCGTAAGTGTATATAATTTAAATAAATTATTTGAAAATGCTTCCAGTTTGACGCAAGTTCTGATAATACATAACTGACTCATTTTACTTAGGTTTCATAAAACCAGAAACAGAATTTGTTCGTAATGTATACATATATAAATAAGTATACATATCTGTGTGTGTATACTGCATACATGCATATATTAAAGCCATTCTAAATATGATTGTATACCTTTAAGTGAACTGCGTAAAAATATTTTGCCAATATTACAAAGAAATTTTGCCAATACATACCAAGAAAATGCGCAATATCAACAACAACAGAAGTAATAAACACTTTATTTCACCGCAATATCATGGCCACACTTTAATAGCCGACAGACAAACTGGTCCGAATATGTAAACAAACATGCGGTATAATGAAAACCAAAAGGCAAATATTAAAACACAGACTACAAACACAGAGATATTATTCGTACTCGTGCATGATGGGCATACACAGCCGAAAAGGTGATGTCTTCCAGAATACAAAAAAAACAAATAAAGCAAAAACTTGTTCGAAATCTAAAAATAACAAACAATTGCAAAAGTATGCGCAATCATCGCTCATACGCACACACACCCACTCACACACACACAGTAGCGAAGTATGCAGCTCCATATGATATGACAGGTGTACATACAGGAAGTGACAATAGAAAAGTTCTGGAAGGCTTTTCTGACGAGACTCGGCGCAATTAGTTGAAGGTTTCAAAAGAAGAAGTTAAATTGCCTTAAAGAAGAACCAGAGGTTTTTACATAATGTTATACCGGTTTACACATAGAATTAAACCCATAATTGAAGAAAAGTAACCGGCAAGGGATGCCCAAAGAACAAACAGAAGAGTATAAAAATCCATTGTTTGTATGTATTTTTAAGCTTTTGAGAGTTGAATATGACAACGGCGGCATTCCTAAAGGTTATCAAATCAATACAAAAGTAGGCCCTATGGAGAAATACATACATATTACCGAGTTGAGGAAAGTAATAAGGTTTGTGGAAAATATTGGTATCGTGGTAGAGACAATAGCGCGGAAGCCAGATATGATGTTTACTGGTGCCGCCTCTAAAATCATAGCCTCACAAGCGATCCCAGTAATATGACGCAGTTCTAAAGCCTCATATCCATTATGAACACACTGTTTTATAATATGCATTCATCGGCCCATAAACTAAAACATCTAGCGGTTGTATTCGGTGGCTGCGTTTGAGTACACATGAGCACACTGTTTGCAGCCGCTAGATCGATGGCGTCAATCGTCGATAGGAGGCTGGTATGGTTGTCCAACAGCAATAAAACCTATTTTTGTAGACCGGGCCTTCTATACCGAATAAATGGTGCATATACTGCACGAATTCAGGTTGACATATCCACCCCCGAACCAGACCATCAGCAACAGGTGAAACGTTATCTAAAAATGCTGACTGCTGTCCAAACAAAAAAATAAAGGCACGCAACGCCCAGCAGCGTTTATGGTGAAGGACATCGTTGGCATTACTCCTCGTCCCGCAGCAGAAATCTGGCGAACATGACAGCTAATTCATAAGTCTAACCCTTTGATTCATTTATACTCAGGCCATATTAGTGGTTAGAACACCTTACAACGTACTCGAAGAGGTCTCTCTCCTCTCGGGAAGGGGATACCTATTAAAAAATAAATCAAATTAGATAAATTTACACAAATTTGTGAATAATATGAGAAAAAATGTACACTTACCATATGTATGTATTTGATGGAACGTGCGTACTACTTTGACACAGGAATTTCAAAAAATGCTCTTCCGAAATGCATCAAACCTTTTTTGTCAATAACATATTTTTTAACGGTCAAGAAAAGAGCATCTCCTTTTCTTTGGTGTTATTTCAGTAGTCGGCATATTTAAAAAATAAAAATAAACAATCAAAAATACAATAGAAAGCCAATACTGTTGTTACTTGGCCATCAAAATGTCTAAAATATATTTGGCATTCGAAAACCCAAGTGTGACATATCGGGTACATGTCGCTGTTACGTAACTGGAACAAGCGCTATTTTATGAGCTTCACGGAAACGATACATCACATTTTCGTCAAATCAAATACAGTACCCGAAAATTCATTGTAAATACTGAATTTATATGCATTCTACTTACCTACTTCGGTTGTTAAATTACAAATTATCTCAGTTTGAAAAAATCTAAAAAAAACTTTCGCATATGATTTATGAACACGGTGTTTAGAACTTAAAAACTGTGGCTTCAAAACATAAGTTGTAACATCGAACATCATAGCCACTATGATATTAAAAAAAATGGTGGTGTGACACAACAGGTACCACTACCCTACCAGGATATACAATGAGAATTTCGTACTAAACCAAAAAGAGGACGTGGATTGGCCAAGTAAAATAAGTATTTAACGGTTGAACGGCGCTGATTAAAATATTTCCCTCCTTAAAAACTTTTTAATAAAGGAGAAAATATTATAATGGAAGAGATATTAGTCTCAAAGACTGAATGGAAGATTTATCTCCAACAACACTAGTGCGTTCGAAACTTGAATATGCCTCCTTCATTTGGAATCCTTTCTACAATACACACTCTGCACGTATTGAAAGAATTCAAAATTGAATTGAGAATTTGTTCATTTTGCTCCCCAACCTTTACATTTTGTTGAGGCTATTCCTTCGTATAATGCTCGATGCTTACTTATTAGTTTGAAGTCTCTTGAGAGCAGAAGAGTCATACATTCCTTCGTATAATGCTCGATGCTTACTTATTAGTTTGAAGTCTCTTGAGAGCAGAAGAGTCATACATTCCCTCATGGTTTATGGAAATATTGATTCCCCATTTTTACTTGCAAAGATTAGATTTACTGTACAATCACGTCATCTGCGCTTCTATGTTTTTTTTATCCACTTTGAAGGAATCACAAGGACCTTGCTTGAATTTAACAAAGTCTCAAAACAATGCGATGTGGATTTCTCGATAACTAGGAATCTCTTCAAGCATTATATTGAATCGTTTTAATTATAATCTAATTATTAATTATTTTTACTACACTTTTTATAATTTCTAGTCAACAAGAAAAGAATTTGACTAAATAAATGAAATTAAATTAAATTCGAACCCCAGCCTTGGATCCTTCAAAACCCATACTGGATAAAAGTCACAATTAAGCAGCAGTGCATTCGTGTCGTGTAAGGATAACGTTTAAATATAATTTTCTTTATCCTTTCAAAAGACATTACTCCAATAGAAATATGTAATTATCTAATAAGTCCGATCAAAATTTTCAGCGTTTTTCTGGAAGCCATACTCTGTCCACAGTCTAATTTTCAGAACGATTAATAAAAACTAGCTAATCCAAAAAATCAAAAACCGGCTCTTTACCACCCTCTCCCAAACGCACATACATACTCACCATCTTTGCAGTCACCTGTGAATGCTGGATTATCTTGGCCATCCTCATTATCGGCCGATTTGCACTTCTCACGACTGTCGATCAGGAACTGTTGTATCGTCACCGGTGCTGAATAGAAATGCTTATCCCCAAATGTAACATCGGTTGAGTTGCTTAATGCAATACTGCCAATTTGCGGTGTTGTTGGTGGACGTAATGCACCCGCACCACCATTGGGCATATTTTTCTCAATTGGACCGGGACTAGGATTGATTTGTTGACTGATCACTTTCATGCCATTATTAATGATATTCGTTAGATCGGGACTATCGGGTGCGAATGTTGTCTGCTGCCCAAGTTTCTTAACAATATAATTATTTTGTGCACCACCACTGCCGCCGTCACCGTAGTAACCATCGGCATCTGGATCAAAATCCGAATCGGAGTCGACAACGCTTGAGTCGATTGCATTCTCATCGATCGATACTATCGATATCGATGTGCTGCGTATCGATACGGTGGGTGAGCAGTTATTCGATGACGATTTCTGCTGTCGCCGGCCATTGCTCGAACCATTTGCATTTGTTATATTTACGATATTTTCTATATTAATATTATTACTTTTATCACTTATATTATTAACTGTAATATTCTTAGTAATATTTAATTTTTCATCGTTATTAATTGCTGTGGTTGTTGTCGTCGCGGTTGTTGCAGTATCATTTTTTGTTGTTTCCTCGTTTCTGCTGCTGCTGCTGCTGCTGTTGTTATCTTTTGTGACTTTACTTGTACTAGAGTTGCTGTTGTTGTTGTTGATGTGGCTGTAGCTGTTATTGCTATTTTTGCTGCCATTATTGTCGATATTATTGAATGTCGTTTCATTATCGATAATAATTACACCAGAGTCTGTAGATGAAGAGCAACTTGTCGATGTGGTTGTTTTATGATTCGTATTTGAATTAATTTCATTTTCATTTTTGAAATGCATTTTTTCTTTTGCAACTTTCAATAGAATTATTTGTATTGACTTTGCTTTTTCTTTTTTTTTAAATGAGGAAACATTTAATCGTTTTTTATCATAAAGTACAAAAACTTATGTAATCATAGTTTATTTTAATTTTATTCTGTAAGAAAATTTATAATTTTAATATTATTTTCTTATTCACTAATGTTTTGTAATGCTTTAGTTTGTAGTACATACGATTTTTAAATAGTTTTAAGGTATTTTTTTTAGTTTATCTCTGGTGAGGCACTGATTTTCTAAATTCATTCACTGAGATGAGTGTGAGTGTGGCGCCTCACATGTAAATCGAGTTATTATGTTACACTAGGTTTGGTGTATGGTAATTGTAGCCTGCCTAAATTTGTAACAAAAACAACATGATTGGGCATATAAAGATCATTCTAAATCAGACTAGAATCTTAATGGGCAATTGTAACACTGCCTTGGTAGCTACATATATTCTATATAATAGTTTTCTGGAGTATGTCTGTAGTCAAATTCGCCTTAATTACCATATGTATTCTATGGAATTTTTCAGAATTCAGGCAGTCACTTTTATAATGAATACGCTTTTTAAACCACATTCGCTAATATAATTAAACTTATTTTATAAATATAAAATGTGACTAATTAAGTTCTAAAACCGCAATTTTAATATTCAATGATTCTCTTTGATATTCTACTTTTTGTAACATACTCGTATATGTTTTATTGCAAAGGAGTTTAAGTACAATATTTAAATACAATAATATACAGAGCGGAAATACTTCACAGTATATACATACTATGTACATATGTATATTCTCAATTGTGCATAAACACAGTTCTTCTTTCAAGAGATTAATATTGTTCCAATATTGCGCAGAAGTGTTATAAACTTATGTATTTTGAATTAAATGATGTTATAAACAAATAAAATCAATTGCAAAATGTATTATTTGCAAAAGCCTTTATGAAATGTGCGAATCTATAATTAGGCATTACAATTCCAGATATAATATACATATAGACGATATTTGTATGAAGTTGAAACGTTATTAACTTATATTTTTGGTTAGGCGTGTAAAGTATGGTAACTGGTTTATGTGTGACCCTTAAAAACTCAATCTGAGTAAATGAGGTAATGCGAAAATAATCGAAAAGTGTAAATTCTGATAAATTATATAACAGATGATGATAGGAGGGGATCACCGTGGCGTAGTTGGTAGTGCGTTGGCTTGTTATACAGGATGTCCGGGGTTCAAATCTCGGCACAGGATAAATCAAAAAGTAGAAAAAACAATTTTACTACATGGCACTACCTCTTGGCAGGTAATGGCAAACCTACAAGAGTAAAAATTACCTATGAAAAGCTTTCCACTTTGCCATTCGGATTCGGTATAAAACTGTAGATCCCTAACGATCACATACAATATAACAAGCACAATACGAGTGGATGCGGAAAGCTCGGCCGAGGCCCTCCATGGGCTGTTGCGCCATTAAAAGAAGAAGATAAGAAAATGAGACAGAGTTAAGCTAGTCGCATACAAAAGGATGGTTTCATAATTGTTAATAAAGTTAATGAAATATGCTAAAGATTATTTGCTCTGGCCAGTGACTTTTGAATGAGGGGAAATATATTTTGTGATTTCATACAATGGTTCAAAAATGTCAACCTCTTCGGCATCGATCAATATGAAAAAAAATTTTTTGTGGGTGGTAATATACTTATATCTACTTTATTCCCCTTACCTATGTCACTGGCTGCGATTATATATGTAAAACTTCTAAAATATGTACTGCATAGTTAACTGTATACTGGAATTTCGCACCATATCTTTTTGAAATACGTTGAATGTCCAGTTTCACAATTTTTTTTATTTTACTTATACTTATATGTAATCCATTTGACTTTGGTATTAGACTAAGATACCAACGATTGCGCTAAGTTCAACTGATGCTGCTCCTGCCTTCTTTTCTTCTTTTAATGACACAATAACCCAGGGAGGGCCTAAACGTGTTTTATTTTTGTACATGAATGGAAGAGACCAACTATTTTATACCGAATCCGAAAGACGAAGTGAAAAGCTTTTTTCATAGGTAATTTTTTACTCTTGTAGGTCATTGCTTGTCAAGAGGTGGTGATATTTAGAAAAATTATTTTTTCTACTTTTTGATTTCGCTTGTGCAGAGATTTGAACGCTGGACACTCTGCGTAGAAGGTAAGCATACTGCCATGCCACAGTGACCACTGGCTGCTCCTGTTAATCAATCAAAATAACTTTTATCATATTAGTTATCTGCAATATGGATCTCGATTCTGGATATATCAACCTTATAATGACAAAGAAAATCTGACAACGCCATTAAAAACAGCATCCACGAATTACATACATTCATACACGATATATGTACTTATATATAAAGTTTTCACCGCAAAATATAAAGGTGCTAACACTTTTTAATATTGTCATGCGATGTTGTTGAGATTTAAGGAGAAAGTGGGACGTCATAAGCCTACAAAATACTTCAGTTTAAAGAAAAACAAAAATATAACTCCAGACATCAGCTCGACTGATCATATATACTTTACAAATTTTGTTCCCAGAATTGTTTTTTTTTTTTTTTGCTTAAAGTCCTCCTTATTACAAGGAGTTACATATTGTTAAATTAAAGCAGATACAAGGGACTTTTCCGTTTCTGAAAATTAATCTTTGGCGCTTCTTCGTTGATTGACCGTACGGTGGTACGTGAACCATGAGAGATAACAATGTAAAGCTAATTCTTAAATTACCTTAATCGGCATTCAAAGAATCATCAAAATTAAAGATATGTCTGGATCAATTTTGGTTGAAGATGACTGGAATTTCTCTATATATTGTTGCATCACCAACGAGTATAGTTTCCACTCATTTCTATATTTATTATTTTCTATCGGTACAGTCCGAGGAGTACTTGAAAGAAGTCCAGGAAATGGAATTACATAAATGCATCCAAAGAACAAATTTAAGTCAGTGGAACAAACATTTTTGGAATAGTTTCAAATTTTGAGTGCTTCATAGTTATATTTCTTTGTCACCATCTGTTATTCTCTCTGAAAATTTAAAGGACAAACAAAAAAACTGTGGTGCTTTGGGATCTGTAGAAAATGAAATATTGGGTCATATAAAAAGTATGGTGTTGGTAACCATATATTTGGCAACACTAGTTGTATATGTCAAACGAACACAGACATTTCAGTCTACATTTTGTGTGATTTATGTAATGCTTTATTACTATAGAAAAGTTAAAAGCGCTGCAAAATTATATTACTATAGAAAAGTTAAAAGCGCTGCAAAAACATGCTGAAAAATTTGTGCGGTTTACGGTGAAGATGCTGTAAGTGAACACAGGACCCAAGTGTGGTTTGAACGATTCCGTTCCTGAAATTTCGATATCAAAGATGCACTGAAAGACACTGAAAAAGTCTATGAAATTTTGCAACTGGTGGAAGAAAATCGACACGCAAGCTGTCAGGAGATATAAGAGGCACTAAACATCACCATTTGTATCATCGGTTGGTACCAACCGCGGATACTTTTTAATATGACTAAATATATGTGAATTCCTCTTTGCTTTAATAATACATGCATAAAGACAGGAAGTTTCCCTTAAAAAAATTCTCTAAACCCTGCACTTCAAAATTGCCTTTGGGTTCAGTTATTTGTAACATAAAATATACTTATAATATTAAAGTAAGAAATTTGATATTCTTACTGCCATCTTATAAGTTTTCGCTGTATGTGTTTTTTACTTTCTTTGTCGTAACTAATTATATTAATCAGAAAAACAAGTTTTGTTTCAAGGCAGGCAATCAGACGATCGTGAGTAGGGAGTAGCCAGGAGAAGAATTTACATATGTATTTGCATATGTATACACATAAATACAAACATACATACATAAAAGTATGATTGGATGTTTGTGGACTTATAAGTTTAAAATACACTATTGCATTTACACCAGCATCAAAAGCAGCAAAAATATTAACAACATCAGTAATAAATACACGTTTTCATTTATGGGATTCATTAAAGGCCTTGTTTCGGTTCAGAAAAATTCTGAGAATTGATAACATGTAGGAGAATAAACAATCAACAATAACGTCTAAAGACATTGCCTGTATGTGTGTTATTAGTGAAGAGTATAACAACAACGCTGTGAGTGCAAGTGTGTGTGTTAAGAAGAGAGCGGCCGACATTTGCTAATACCACAAAATTAATATTCACCACACACACACACACACATATATATATGTATATAATATATGTATATAAACGTAGCTGCAAAAACGCCATAGTGTTAACTAATGTAAACAACAAAACAACAAAAACAAAATTATAATAAATTATTTTAAATTTTTTCTTAGTCTCAAATAAATGAGTTTTTTTTTATATTATATTTGTGTTATTTTAAACTTTTTTTTTTTGTAAGTAGAATATGGGTGTAAGAATAAATAACTATTTTTTTTTATTATATCACGGCCTATAAATATTTTTACACTTAACGATTTACATATTACAATTTTTGGTTAACACTATAAATATGCTTTCTCCAAACTAAATTTTTCTCTATTAATTTTTTGCATTGTATTTTATAATTTGCTTTAATTTTTTCACAAACACTGAACTGAATTTTTGTAAATTTTTATCTATACTACATATATTGTAGTATGATATATTGAATATATCATTATTGGTTTTCAAAACAATTTGTTTTCAAGCTTTTTAAATCTCATACTCGCAATTTACTGTATAAAAAGTGATATTACGTCTTAAAGCTTTGCTTTGTGCTGTGCTCACTTCACTAGACTTAAGCTTTAATTTTTTTTGCTATAGGAACTTATTTTTTTTTTTTTTATTAACTTTTTATTTAAGTAGTTTAAACACTTGTGTAATTGTTAATAAAAAAAAGGCGTAACGCGCATTTACGTACATACCATATTTAAACAATCTAGTATTTTTAATACTTTTTATTAAAACATTATTTCGTTCGTTTCTTTTTAATATATAAGCACACGAAAGGGTAAAGCAAAAAATCCAAAACAAAATATTCAAATTCAATGTTGAAGCTCTGTTTCGGTTCTCTCGGTGCGCAATTGTCAACGCCACGTTCGAATGTTTGCGATCAACTGAGAAACACTCGCGTTGTTGCGTTCCTATCAGTTGGTATCTCAAAACAAACATATATAATTTAGTACCTACATATAACACGAGCAATGTTGCCATATTTTTTTTTAACAAAAACTTGAATATGGTAAAAATAAACTGCATTTTGGGGGAAAAAACTGCAACCGGAAGAACACAACTAAAGTATTTATGCTAAAAGTTTATTTCTTAGTCACTTCCATCATTCCACCGCACATAAAAAATTTAATAGGTTTAATGATATAAAAGTTTCCCTATTCTAATTCCATCACTTCTGCTAAAACCAAGTCAATCGTGGTGCAAAATTTAAAAAAAATTAAGTTTTTTAAATACCTAAATATACATATACTAAGTGAGATTCATGTAAACTCATAAATGCCTGGCAATCTATATAAACCTAGAATCTCGTAAGCAAACTCACAAATTTCATTCAAATTTTGACAAGTTTATAAAGTTATTTATGAGTTTGTATGAATCCATTCATTGTTAATAAAATAAAAAAAAATAAAAATAGAACCAATTCATTTGAAATTGAGTAACATAAATCACTAAAAATTAATATATATAAAAAAAAAATGAATCAGAGCTGCCACGTAATAATTTTGAAAGTGAAGTACTCTGATCTTCCGTTACACTTAACGGAATTTAATTTTTAATTTTTGTTGAAATATGATTAAAATTTTATGATAACCAAAACATATTTAATCCTTTCGAACCCGAATTTAAATAGAGCTCGATGCAAAGTTTTTGTGCTAAAATTAATGTTTCTTAGAACTTACCCGAGCATATCCTCATCACTTAAATGACTGTTTTGTTTTTTTTTTACACATTTTATGATTCAGAACTAAATTTATTCATGCCTTTATACCTAAACTTCATCCAAAAAGTATATTTACAGTATATTTTTAGTGTTTTTTTTTAGTTTTTTGTTTCTATAGTAAAAAAAAACCAGAATGTCAGTTAGGGCCTTTCTGGTCATGACAATATTCATATTTTGCCTCTATAAATAGTAAAAAATAATAAAAAAAAACAACGGGGTAACCCTTTTACTTAAGTGTATTAACTTTGATATTCTCATATATTTTTTCAAACATATTTGACAAAAAAATTTCCACTTAAAATTAATTTAATTATTTTTTTTTTCAAAACGGTTATACAAAAACTTTACAAAATAAAAGGACTTAAAAAAAACAAATAGCATATATATGAAATATTTAAATATAACAATTTAATTTAGTAATTTAAATTTAAATAATTCACCGATTAGAAAAGATTAAGAAGACTTAGCAGAGCATAATGCAAAAAAGTGTAGTAAGCTAAATTTTTTAACATACATTTTATAACAAATTAAAATAAAACTTCACTGTGGGCAATAACGGGGCTGAAAGTGTTAAATCTGTTCTCGTATATTATTGCAAAATGGCAGCGCTGAATACGTGTATCTTTCCCATTTCTTTCTCATAACTTATGCAGGTATGTGTATATGCTCAGGTTGGATGCTCATTTATCTTCATTTGTCTGTCAGTGTGTGTTAATTTATAAAGCATACAATTTAAGTGAATATTTTGTATTTGTTTTCTAGTCGTAAAGCGCACAGGATTTTCGTGTAATAAATTTGAGCTGCTACTGAGGAGAGCATCTAGAATTATAACTCTTTGTAGAATGATTTTGTAAATTACAATATTGCACTCTAAATAACCCTAAACCTCTCTCATAAGTATGCCTTACGGTCTGAAAAAAGTTTTGAGCTGCATCTTCATTTTCTTCATCTTTAAGCATTCACCACTCACTGCTGTAACCTGAAATAAACATTTGCCTCCCTCAAACAATTTTTCAAATATTTGCAAGAATTCGGCAAAAATATTTAAACTTATACATGCAAAAATTATGTTTTGAGTACGTAATGATGTCACATAGTACGTAGAGCCAGCGCCTATAGCTGACCTGTCAAAACTCCGTGAGGCCTTGTGTGCTTTTCTTCCCGTAGAGTTATTGATGTACTGAAATATATGCATTGGGGACGAAATTAATAGGGAATAATCGAGAAAGAATCGAATTTACACTAGTTTTAGAAGGAGTGAATATATTTTCATGTAGGGGAATGTTGTCAGGGTTGATCCGCCTTTTAACGAGTGCCCGTAATTTCCGTGTACGGTTAAATTTTTGCGCGTATGTTTCAATATGCATATAGCAGTGCTACTACTAACTGAAAAGGGTGGACCAGTTCTTTTCAACCTGGTCCTGGAACAGGTTAACCAGTCAGTCGGAAATCATTTGATAAATAAATTTATTGCTCCGATGAGAAATTAATCAATTGATCTGATGAAACAACTTGAAGCGATTTTGTTCTATATAAGTGAAATTCTGAAAGTGAATGATTTAGCTGCAGAAAGTCATGAGTCCAGTTCGTCCTTTTATTTATATTTTTATTATATTATTTATATTTTCAAGTGCACTTGATAGTAACCGTAGCAAAAGTAGAATGGTCCAAAAGTGCTATGAGTGCTATGGAAGGCCTACATAAGTATATCGCGCCCACCTCCAAATCTAATGACCACGTCTAAGTAATCAATTGGTCACTATGTAAAGTTGAAGTGCTACAAGTTTAATGTCTGAAGAAAAAGTGGTGTGTTGTAAAGATAAAAACAACCATTACCCTTTCCTAACACTTTCTGGTGATTTTGGATAAGTTTTATAACTAGGTATAATATATATTTATAAAATTTAAATACTAGGTAAAGATTATTAAAAAAATGCGAAAAGTTCGGCCTAGGCCCTCCATGGGCTGTTGTGCCATTAAAAGTAAAGTAAGTAAAGATTATTTGGCCCAAGCCAAGCTATCTTGTATTTTCTTTTCTTCTTCTTGTATTTTTTTTTTGTGCTAATAAAGTTAATATCTAGTATCAATTCAGGGGCAAATATGTATTGTTTTTTTTTTTACAAACTTGCAATGAATTTATTCTAAATAGTAACATTATTATTACCTTACTTATTTTAGACCATCTTCACTGCTTACTATTGTACTACTTAATAGTTTTAAAGAGTTTTTCGTCTCATTCAAAATTGTATGTTCGTTCATACTCGTACATTGGTATATACTTAATGTACGTGTACATTAGTTATGATGAAGTTATGATACACTGGAAATTTAATAAAGTTAATTTGAAATATACTTCAATTCATTTGAAATTCTCTGGAATTCATTAGAATTATTCTGAAGTGTTGTATGTACATCGGAAAAAGGTGTTGTTTTAAGGCTGAACAATTAATTTCTTATGAAAAATTATCTTTGCTGGAATAATTATAATTATTCAAAACATTTTAACTAAACGAGTGTGTAGTTCTAACATTAAGATTTAAGTTTACTTACACATTTACACATATGATAGAACATTCATCTTTCCTAGAACTGTTTATGTACTACTGTGGGCAAAATTAGTAAGACTTTTTAATTTAAATTTCGCGCGGAAACCCATTCATCAAAATATTATTTTTTTAAGGTTGGTATGACTGTCGGTGACATCTGTGCCAAATGTTACATCAAAATAATCATTAGTTGTAAGTATACGCTAAGTATACGGTGGTCGCTGTGGCGTAGTGGTAGTGTGTTGGGCTGCTACGCAGAATGTCCGGGGTTCGAATCTCGGCACAGGCAAAATCAAAAAGTAGAAAAAAATAATTTTTCTACACGGCACCACCTCTTGGCAGGCAATGGCAAACCTACATGAGTAAAAATTGCCATGTAAAGCTTTTCACTTCGCCGTTCGGATTCGGCATTAAACTGTAGGTCCCTTCCATTCATGTACAAATATAACACGCACAACATGAGTGGATGCGAAAAAGCTCGGCCTAGGCCCTCCATGGGCTGTTGTGCCACTAAAAGTAAAGTAAAGTAAAGTAAGTTAAGTATACGCTTGTCTTTCTGAAGTACAAAAAGTGCATTCGGCGATTTTCACAATGAGTGAAATTATTCAACTAAGAAGTTCCATTAAATTTTGTGTGCGGAATCAAATTTCTGGTGCCGAAACGTTCAGAATGTTGCAAAAGGCCTTCGGTGATAATTGTATAGTATGTCGCGAGCAAGTGTTTTTGATTGGTACAATGGTACCAAATTGTTCAAAGATGGTCGAGAACGCGTTGACGTTGACCACGTCCAGGACGGCCATCAACATCAACTGATGATCAACACGTCAATAAAATCAAGGAATTGGTGCTCGAGAATCGACGATTAACAGTCAGAGACCTTACTGGCATCGTTGGAATATCGGAAGGATCAGTGAAAACCATTTTAAAACATCATTTGGGCCTAAGAAGAGTGAATGCACGATTGGTTCCAAAATCACTGCATTGGTTTTACGAGACCATTGACCCATTGCCAAAAATTCGACTGATATCGTTCCGCAACCACCCTATTCGCCTGACTTAGCACCGTGTGACTTTTGGCTATTTTCTAAACTCAAAAAACCGCTTCGTGGACCTTTTGACCGTTTTGAGTCAATTGAAGACATTAAACATGAATCGCTAAGCGCATTGAAAGCTATTCCGGAAATTGACTTTAACAACTGTTTCGAGAATTGGAAAAAACGTTGGCACAAGTGTATTGGGGCCGGGGGGGATTACTTTGAAGGGGACGAAATACATTTGGAAGAATGAATAAAAAAATTTGAAATTATGAACAAAGTCTTACTAACTTTTGCCCACAGTAGTACATATGTCATTATGACAACAGATCAAACATATGTACATAAGTATGTATGTATAATTGAATTGATATTAATTATGCTTAGTTATTTAGCATTATTTTATATTATAAATTATTAGATATTTTTTAAATACTTTTCCTTCACCAATAAGTAAATACATATGTAGATATAATTTTCTATAACAATAATAAATACAATAGAAATGAGGAAAGTTCAAACCTTTTAATAATACAAACAATATAATTATAATATCTAATAATATTGACATATGTACATGCATTAATGACTTCAATAGATTGATCTATAAAATCAATGCAAAACTAAAAGCCCATACTTAATACCAATACTTAATATCAAAACGTGTTTTTTATAATTTTTTTCTTTCTCATCAACGTTTATTCGCATCAACGTATAAGAGAATAAGTACGTAATAAGAAATAAAAACTCAAATACAAAATTGAATATAAAATCTGAAATATAAAATCAAAAACACAAATTTGAAAACAAAAATCCAATCATTACGTTGATATCATACCGCCACCATGGAGAATTGGAATGGAGTCATCAGTCATCAGTCAGGTGCATTTTCAACAGATGAATAAAGCGCTTCAATCTCAAATTAACTGTTGATCCTCCTCTCTAATGATCACGTGCGACGCCTATGCTTCATAAATGCTTGAGCTAATTGTATGATAAATATTCTCTGTGGTATTGCCAATGTGGTGGCACGAGCGTTTGAATAAATTAACCTGTTAACTCAGTTTCATGTTAGACTAGAACAACCTGAACCTTTTTGTCGTCGTCGCTTTGTACTCGTTCTCCTTCGTATTCATGACTGTTAATGTATGTATGTATTTGTTAACCACTACTGACTGAATTTGGTTACTTTGTATGTTGTTTGTTTGTTTTTTTTTAATAAATAAACAAATACAAGTATTTTAAATATTTGAGAAAATGATTTTCATATGATAACTAAGTATTTACATACTGTAGTTATGTGCGTGAGTTTAATACGTCTACTGTGTATTAAATTGATATTTAAATAGCGTCTTATTCTATCTTTTATCTTTAGTAGTAACTGGTTTTAATTTTTTTCTTTCTTACAATGGTGGAAATTGTTCATTTCTATTGACAATCTTTCTTCAGATCCGTTTGGTTAAAAAGCATTTCTTTTTAATTTTATTTTGATTTTCTTATATAATATGGTATGTATAAACAAAAGAATTTTATAAATCTTATAGTTTAAAACAGTTTTTTTTTCAAATTAGTGACGGAGTTGCTAATGTACTAGACTGCTACGCAAAGTGCCCGGCTTTCAATCTCAACATGGTTAGTGGTCGCTGTAGCGTAGCGATAGTGCGTTGGACTGTTACGCAGAGTGTCAGGGGTTCGAATCTCGGCACACGAAAAATAAAAAAATAAAAATAAAATAAAATAAATTAAATAAAATTAAAAAAAAACAACAACAATAAAATTAACGGCATCACCTCTTGGCAGGCAATGACAAACCTATAAGAGTAAAAATTGCCTATGAAAAGCTTTTCACTTCGCCGTTCGGATTCGGCAGAAAACTGTTAGTCCCTTCCATTCGTGTGCAAATATAACACTCACAACATGAGTGGATGCGTAAAGCTTGCCCTTTGTCGCTACATGCGGTCATAGTCGACACTGATATAACTTACGTTCATTGTGGTAAAGGCATAACACTTGCCACAATGGCTACCTGTCTCTTTATCGGTGTCCTGTGTGATCACATTCACTCTCTCATTCTCCCTCCTTCTTCCTCTCACCAATCAATCTTCCTTCCATTCAACACAATGCTCTGCATTCATAGGGGTACCCTGTGAGTTGAATGTACCAAAAAAAAAAAAAAAAAATATGGACAAAAATTTTAAATAGAAAAATAAAAATATATTTTAACGGCATCACCTCTTGGAAAATTGTCTACGAAACGCTTTTTACTGCGCTGTTCGGATTCGGCTTAAAACTGTATAATATATCGGCATAAATTAATATAACTCACTCAACAAGAATGAATGCGAAAATCTCGGCCTACGCGTTCCATGGGCTGTTGTACCATTAAGACAATGAAGAAGAAGAAGAATAAAGAGAATGTTTCTTGCAGCACAAGTTTGTTTTTAATCAACTTTAAAAGTAAAGCAAATCAAGAAATTCAAAGTGAAGTAAAGTACAGGATGTTGAGCTGTATATTTTTGCTGAAGAACGTTATAGTCCAGCACGGCCTGTATTTGTTTTTAACTTCATTTTAAGGTGAGAGTTGATGTCAGAGAAAAAGATGTTCCCCATGAAAATATAAAAAAAAGTTTTTGGTTTCACATAAACACTCCCCTTTCTCTAGTTACTCTTTATGCAATGTGATATATAAATTATACAATGTTTGTGTATTGTAAAACTCGAGATATATGGTACATAAGATAAAGTATATTTTTTATTGGTAAGTTATTGAAAAGTATATATGCACATATCTTCATCGATGTCCTGTGATTGCATTCCCTCATTCTCCATCCTTCTTCCTTTCAATCAACACAATGCTCTGCATTCATAGGGGTACACCCTGTGTGTTGACTATATTATAAAAAATAAATACGAATAAAAAAAAAAAATTCGCATATGAAAAAGGGTAAGTAAAGCCGAAATAAAAAATAAAAATATAGAATAGATAAAGGGTTGATGAAAAACCAAAAAAAAATTTTGCATTATTAGAAACAACTTTATTCTCATATACAAATTCTCGAGCTCTTGATCTTTATATATATACTTACCCTTTTATTACGTTGACAGGGCAACTCTTATCTTAAGATGCCGATAAAAAACAACGACGTGCTGGACTACTTATAACTTTCTTCGCAAAAATGTTCAACAGAACATCCTCTTTCAGTATTTCGCCATGGTTACTTCCTGGCACGCTGAATATTTTAATTTATTGAAATCATAAGGTAAATAAATGATTTTAATAAACGAATCTCTTCAGACCATTATGCTTACAAAATCAGAGTTGGCCAATTATGGCAGTACAAGATGGGAGTACAGCAGCTCCTCGTTGTGCTGAATGATGGGCCGCCAACAGAAAAATAAGAGCAAGAATTGCCGAAGTAACCAAAACGTGACGCAAAATGTCGCGGCAATGGGAAAATCCAAAATAGGAGAGTTGAGAATTTGTGAGAATTTATTTGCACAAGGAATTAGAATACCTGTTAAATGAAAGAACGAAAATAATTATTAAAAAATTCGTATTAGTTTAGGCACTATTCACCTTCAAAATTTCATGATTTTACCGAAAAGCATGTAGCGAAATTAGTACAATTGGATAAAATCATGCAAATCTATCATTACAACTTAGTACCATTTTTCCAATAAATAAATTCCAAAAGGTACAGCATCACTACTTATAAAGTAAATGTAATATCTATCAAAAAAATTTTTTAGTCATCGAAAATACATAAAAGTAAATCAATAAGTTAAATAGGTGATGCTATTGATTTAGAAAACTTTGTTCGTGACGACTCTTCTGATGAAGTAGTAGGAGAACTCTTAAGGATTTGTTTATATACAATAACTATTAACCATATCTATTTTATAAATATAGTTATTATTTAATTTAAAGTTGTTTTTTATTAAAAAAGACTATCTAATTTAAACTTCTTTTTTTTTAACAATTTAACCGTTTTGTTGCTATGGAAGGAAAGTGTGGTCACGGTCGGATTAAGTACATATTATAATAATGCTTTGTGTTAATAACAAATAACTCATTATCAAATTTTGTTGTTCTATCTTACATATATCGAACAAAAATTATGAGAATTTAACAGTTTTGATACTATGGGATGTAGACATGGTTATGGTGGGATAACGCCAATTTTTAAATTGCAGAGAAACTAGCTAAGTCGAACCTGAGCTCGCAACCTCTTTAAGTTATATTGTTCAAAATTATCTCATCCTTTTCCCCATGAACTTAAACGGGAGAGGGAAAAAAATTAGAGGCAATTGAGAATTGAGTCATGGAAAAAAGTGGTATAGCTTTTTCTTAGATACTTGGTAAACTTAAACGTTTCGAATCAAATAAAGTCGCAGAATAATGTGGTCGTAAATAAAAGACAGTAATGTATAATTTAATCAAAATAAAAAAGAAAATATTAACTTTAGATTATGTTAAAATTAATATTTGTAACTACAAACAAAAATTAATATTAATGAAAAATATAATGAATGCAAAATTTGTATGGAACTATTGAAATTTATATTTACATACTACATAAAAAGCAGAAATAAATGTAGAAATTATCAGCAATAATTTAATAATATGTAAAAATAAAATAATTAACATACATACAATATTTCTAGGAAGAAACTTATCAGTTGTTGTGGTTTTTGTTATTGCTGCTGCATTGCATTGCTCTTGCATCTTGTACTACAGTAGTTACTATCTATCTATGTACAATCAAAAGAAACAAATATTAATTATAATTTCATACTAACTTACATACATACTTATACATTAGGTAATAAATAACTTGCTTATGTATGTTGATAAATTGCTACACCGAGTAAATAATATTTTAAAAATATTTTTCAAGATTATACATATTAACATTTTTCTTTTTTGATTAGGTGCTCTGCCTCAAAGTTTTGGGTTTCAGATAGAAGTTTCCTCCAGATTCTGCTTAGTAGAAAGGAAAATTGAAACCACGGTCCACAAAATATGCACATTTTTAAGCTTCTCTGGAGGTTTTCAGAAAACCAAGCCATCTATTAAGTGTGATACCTAAGTTATATGAATTAATTGTTACTACTCAAATTATGCACTCTGTTACAACATTGATCAACACATTGCAACATGGGTTCCTTAAGGGGAATACAACGACGAACCTTTTAGAAATCACTACACGTGTAATGAATAGCTATACTAATAACTAACAAACTGATGTTATGTATAATGATTGTACCAAAGCATTTGATAAAGTCAATCGTGGTTGAAAGACTTGGTTTGATTGCACTTATTTCCGCCATTGCTTTTAAGACAGAAAACAAGAGGTGATCTTCCAAAATGCTGTATCAAAAAGCATTGCTGCTACTTCCTGGCTTCCTCAAGGGATCCATATGGGACCTTTATTATATTTTATGTTTAAGTATTAATGATTTGCCGTCTAATATTCGAAATTGCAAAATTTTTATATATGCTGATGATGTAAAGTTATTCTTATCTTACAACTCTATAATCCAATAAAAACTTCTGCAAGAAGATATTTATAATTTTTCAAAATGGTGCCGATTAAACTTGATGTTAATTATGTATATGTAAGTAATCTTGATAAATGTCAGTTTATGACATTTACGAGGAGGCAACCTATGTCTGCTAATACTCTTTACATGATCACACTCTGAATCATGTATTGATATTTGATGATTTGGGTGTGACCAAGGACTTTAAATTAAGTTTTTACTTGCATATCAACTCGTGTGTGAACAAAGCTAAAAGTACTTTAGGGTTTGTTAAACGCTGTTTAAAGGAGTTTTACGACCCTTATACAACAAAAACGATATTCACATGACTTGTTAGACCCATCCTTGAGTATGCATTCCTGTCCGGAATCATCAATATACTTAATTGCTTCTTCTTTTTCTTTTAATGGGACAACAGCCCATGGAGAGTCTAGGACGAGCTTTTCGCATACACTCCCACTCATGTTGTGCGAGTTTTATTTGCACATGAATGGAAGGGACCTACAGTTTTATGCCGAATCAAAACAGTGAAGTAAAAATCTTTTCATACGCAATTGTTACTCTTGTAGTTTTGCCATTGCCTACCCAGAGGTGTTGCCATGTAAAAAATTTGTTTTTTCTGCGTTTTGTTTTTTTCCTGTGCCGAAATTCGGACCCAGGATACTCTGCTTAACAGTCCAACGCACTACCACTACGCCACAGCTACCATATAATTGCTACATTAATAAAATTGAGTCGGTTGAAAAACAATTTCTTATTTGTGCACTGAGGAGTTTTTGTTGGAAATCTCTTTTAAATCTTCCACCGTATGAACATCGATTAAAACTTATTAATCTACCGACATTAAAAAACATAAGAAAAATTATGAATATAACATTTTTTGTAAAGCTTTTGAATGGCATCTCAACATCTTCGTATTTGGTGAACGAAATAAACTTTAATATACCCTGTAGAGGCTCACGTTATTTTATTCCTATTGAACTTAGCATATGCAGAACAAACTATGCTCAAAATGATCCTTTTCGTGGATTTCCGATTCTCTGGGACACATCAAAACAAACTTACTTATCATAAATATTGAATCGATAAACAGCGAATGATTTTACCTCTGTAGTTGCAAGGAATGCCGGAATGTCTATCTCTTTAACAGTGTCCTGTGTGATTGCATTCCCTCTCTCTTATTCTGCATCCTTCTTCCTCCCACCTATCAATTTTCCTTCCAATTAACACAGTATGCATTCATAATGGTAGACCCTGTGTGTATCAATAAAAAAACAACAATACGTGGCTCATTACATATTTTCGTGTAAAGCGGTTGCGTCTGTCACCGATACGTGCGTTATGCGGATGCGCCCCTTGGTCGTATTGGTTGGGACGAGGGTCCGTTGGGATTTGTTAAGTAAAAAACAAAACCAAAACAAAAAGTGTGTTCATTTTCATCCTATTTTTCTGGATATGTTCTAAATATATAAGTAATTGGTAAAAAATAGTGAGTAGTAGTAGTTAATCTGTTTATTTTCCATTATTGATGATATGTTTAGAATGCTTTATTCATGCTATATATCAGCAACTTATTCATATGTATATAATATATATATGTATTCATAAGTCAAGTCTGTTTGATAATAGGAAATGACAAGATGAAGTGAGTCAACTTAATGTTAATAGATTCCTTTTTACGGTGTATTTTTATTGCCTGCGCTGCGATTGAATTCAAAAAAGATTACATACGAGTACAGTCTATAATTTTATTTTTCTCATGTGCTATTAACTTCTGTCGCATTCATTTACTTACTTATTTATTTATTATACATACTTTAAGTCATTGCAACTAAGTATTATCTAACAATTGCAACTATTAAACATTTAAATTCTTTCATTTAACAAATTGTAGTTAAGTAAGCAGTTCGTTATGAAGTACTATAGGTATAGTATTTTATATTGTGATTATCGAGCGCTGCCCGGGTTTCAATGCTGCTACTTAAGAGAATTATCGATAGACAATAATTAAAAATTACTTTAATTTGGGATACAATATTATTTTTAATCGGATGAAATATTAATGTGAGAAGTTTTTACCATTCAAAAAATTTCGCCCGTCGGAAGACTAATTTAAGTATTATTTACTCTTACTAAATCTCATGATTAAAGTTTCACTATGTTGATGCTCTCATCGATTCTTTGTTTTTAAACATATCGATAAGCATACTTATATACATTTTTATAAATAATAAGTATATAAAAAACAATATCAATGATGTTAGTGTAGGTCACTTATTTTCTGTAAAAAAAAACACTACATACTTACATTCTAACACATATACAATAAAAAAAAAAAATATCTATTTGTATGCAAAATCGGTAGTTCTCAAGTCACATGCAACATTTATTTATCTGTAATTATTCGCTATTTTGCGCAGTATATTGAATTTTAATTTCTCCACAGAACAATTATAATTGTAATTAAAATAAATGTAAAATATATTTAAATGTATTCACAAACGATTTGAGAAAGCATAACAAATATGATTTAATTTATTTAAGATTCGACCATAAAATTTAAAAAGTAAATAGTTTTACACAATTCATTTTAGACTTAATATGAATGTAGAAGCGGATCTTCATAAGTCATATACCCAGCATTGCATTGTTATTTTCATTGAAATATTATTTTCAATGCTGAAGAAGTTTTGATAAAGAGTTGCAAGGATCCCGAAGGAATTAAAAATGATCGAAAAAGACAGAATTCAAGGTGGAATCTAATCGTTTTGCTTCTGTAGGAGGAATTGAAAAATTAACCGAGCACCAAACTGTTTTGAAGTAAAAGATAAATAAATGACAATCAAACAGAACCAGAATCCTCTTAGAAAATAAATTGTTCTACTTTTGGATTAATTATTTAATAAAATACAAAATATCTCTACTAACTTGATTTCGAATAGGGGAATAACTGAAGCCGAGCAATCTATGCACAGGGTGCGCCATCTTTTATGTTGGTATGTAAACATTGAGTGGTCGCTGTGGCGTAGTGGTAGTGCGTTGGATTTTTATGCAGAGTGTCTGGTGTTCGAATCTCGACACAGGCAAAATCAAAAAGGTGAAAAACGCTACAACAGCAGAATGTGCATATGAAAAGCTTTTCATCTCGCCGTTCGGATTCGCATAAAACTGTAGGTCCCTTCCGTATACAAATATAACCGGTACAACATAAATAGATAGGAAAAGGTCGGCCTAGGCTCTCCATGGGCTGTTGTACCATTAAAAGAAGAATAAACATTAGTAAACATTGAATAATTTTTAATATTTATCAACTGATTGACTTGAGTTTGAAACGCCAACTAAATACAACCGACAAACCGTCCACGTCGATTGGAATACGGCCAAACAGTCACTCGAATGGTTGACACTGAACCTGATTTTTTAAAGGAAATTTTGATGACCGACGATGGCCATTTCACAATCTCTGGCGCCGTTAACAAGCAAAACTGCCGCATTTGAGGAACGGAGAATCCACACGAGATCCATGAAACACCATTGCATTACTGCTTGGGCCGGCGTTTGCGCCAAAACCATCATTGCCAATTTTCTCGTAAGAGAAGGCAAAACAGTCGATGGGAATCGATATCGGTGGATGTTGGCTCATTATGTCTACCCAAAAATATGTGAATAAGGTCTGGATGGTTACTGGTTTCAACAAGACGGTGCGCCATGCCACAAACAATGCAATGCAGTTTCTGCAACGAAAATTCCCTGGACGTGTGGTGTCAAAAAATGGCGACATTCACTGGCCACCCAGATTTCCAGATTTGACCCCTACAGACTTATTTTTGTGGGGTTATTTGAAAAGCAAAGTGTACGCCAGCAAGATCATTTACAAGCTCAAGGTAAACATTAGCTATACCGCCCGAGATGCTCGAAAAAGTGATGGAAAACGCAGCAAAAAGTGCACATTTTGCTTTGGTCAATAACGACGGCCACTTGATTCAGGCTTCAAAAACTAGTCCAAATAAATTGTAAAGAACTACTAAATTAAATAAAAATTCCTCATCGATGGAAATCGTTTTTTTTTCAAGTTATTCAGTATTCACATATTGAATACCTTACCCTGTACTTCAAAGATATGTATTTTCAACTGGAACAATATCAGATGTCTAAAATGTCCAAATTTATTTACGTAATTTCCCCTTAGCTGAATTCAGCACATGTTCATTAGCAAGTTTTATAAATATTATACTGTTATTTTTAAACGTCACTATCACAAATAAATATTTTAACTATTGTAGTGTTGTAGTTATGCAAAATAAATCTAGTGATAAAAACTACTGAAATATCATTGATGATTCATTCATCAAAATCTTGATCAGTTGATATAACTAATGTTTGCATATTAGTTTTTGTTTTGTTTTGTTGTTGTTGTTGCATGTGAAATATCTGCTATCAAATTCACAGAATGAATATAACAACAAAATAAAAGAAATAAAGTATTACTAATTATATTGAGAGAAGGCGCAATGAAAAAAGAACATAAAGTTCGTCAAGCACGACAATATTTTTTGGGACATGGCGAGAAATTTCAATAAACAATAAAACCAGCAAAACACGTGAAATACGTTGATGCAAAAGTTGGAAATCCCAGCTTTTAATACGTTGAAGCTGCACTAGTTAGCACACATACATACACAGAAAAAGAGAAGAGAATTCTCTCAGGAAAAAACACTGTATCGCCTACCTACACAAGTAAACAACTCAACAAATCATTCCAAGAGATCTCATACAAATAAATGACTAGAAGTTTGAATGTAGAGTTAACAATGCACCTCAAGGTGATTGCTTCAAGTAAACCGAAATGCTACTGTTTTTTTTTTTTTTGTGATAAGTGATACGAGTAATTGCGTATAATTGGAAGAAAATTAAAAATTAATTAAATTAAATTTCTATCACCATACTTACAATGAATTCATAAGTACATACTATGTATAAAGGGTGGTCCATCTAACATTTGGAACTTGAACTACTGGTTATTATGAGTGTGGCAACTCTAATGTCATTCGTATTATGGCGGAAAGTTTTAGTAAAACAAAACGTTCTCGTAATCCTAGAGTGCGCACAACCGAAAAAATTACTGGTGTTACTCAGAGGAAGGAAGATTATTATTATTAGCCGTTTTGGTGATGTACATAGGCCGCCACACAGTTGCCATTTGACTCCTTTGGACTATTATTTGTGGGGAGCCGTTAACTATAAGTATAACGCTAACCATCCAGCAACGATTAAGGCTCTTAAGGACGAAATTGGTGCAGCGATCGGTCAATGAAGTCAAGCTTCATTTAGTCGGAAATGTGCTGAAAATTTGGGATGATCGTATGGGCTACTGCAAGGCCAGCAGAGGAAGTCATTTGAATGAAATAGAGATTTGAATGAAATAGTGGTGCCAGAAGGCCTAGGTCCTCCTACCCATGGAGGACCTAGGCCGAGCTTTTCGCATTCGGTTTTACTTATACTTATACTCATGTAAGTAGTTAAGAGAGAGGTGTGTTATGTGTGAGTGTGTCTACACACATTATTACATTATTAATATTTAAGTAATTACACTTGGAAAACAAACATTTTCCCAGTATGGGATATTTCCATTTGCGCAAGCACGTGCAACAAGAATAACCGTTTATTGTAAAATAGCCGTGGCATTTTTCAATTAAAGTGAATGAACAAAAATATTTAAAATTAAAATTGGTTAATGGAAATTCATTGTCTACAGCAATTATTTAAATATTTTAATTTTACTAACAATCCAATATGGACTGGTGTTCGGTGCGGGAGTCTACTCAGGACATATCATAGAATATAAGATTAAGCATTGCGTAGGTTCGCCATTTTTTGGCTACGAAATACTAGACCTTTATTTACATTTTGCTTAGCAGAATCTCTTGTTCTTATTTTTCACCGTCAAGTGAAAACGTACTATGGCCCATCAGTAGATTTCCTTTTGACCAAGAAAATGGGGGTAATCTGTACTCTATCATTCTTGTTAGACTCTTCAACCAGATGAAAACTGAAAAGCTTAGAGTAGCAAAATATATACATACATACATAAGCAAATTATATTTTTTCCTAGAACCTAAAATGTGTGGAATTTGAATTTCCAATTCAAATTAGTAGGATTTTCTGGGACTGGCATACAAATTTTAAATATATAATTTTTTCAGACCAAAGACCTTCTTTGCCAATTTGCAAAGACATTTAGACTAATGTTTCTACTTTTAATACTTGGTGACAAATACTTGTGCTCCAGTGGGACCCTACATAATGATTGCGTTTTGGGTTTTCAGGTTAGTTTTAGTAATCTTGTAAAAACCGGAGTCCATACAGGCGTGGCCAAAGGAATTTTTAACGTACATGTTGCGAAATTATTTATGAGCTGATTTATGCAAGCGATAAGCCTTGTTTGATGATTCTCTGATCCGTTTGCATTTCCAATGGATGCATCATAATCATTATTATCATCATTATAATAATCACCATCATCAGTATCAAAATATTCAGGTTTAAGATCTCAACAGGTGGAAAATTTACCGCTTGCACGTCTGAGAACTCGCGAATGTTGTAAGGTTGACTTGAAATTTGGCAAATCTCGTCTATATTGTGCTGATGAGAGTTGGTTTCTTACCATGAAGGAAAGATTTTCAGCCAATTTTTCAAGTAAATCTTCTCTTTTTCATTGGGAAGCTGGAAATTCGGCCACCTCATTTTCGGCCACCTAATGCACTCATTTGTCATTCATGCCCTCCTCGCATTAGTCTTTACAAGTTGTTTTTAAATGAAACTCGAATTCTGTTGTGCTTCAAGTTGCTTGAGAAGTCTACACTTTCTCGATTTCTCGGTGCTGGTATTTGTGTTTTTTACGATAGCAGAATCTGAATTTTGTTGGGCCTCCATTTTTCGACGAAGTCTACATTCTCACTGTCTCTCCGCCATAGTTTTTACTGGAGTTTTCATCGTAACACAATCGCCATTTATTTGTGCCTCGCGTTTGTTTGTTTCAGGCTGTGTATTCATTCTCTCAGCTTTAGAAATTTCTAACGATTTTTATTTGAAATGTAAAATTTTTGTTTGAAATGTCAAATTTTAACAGAAATTGATGGGCAGCGCCCTCTATCAATCAAGTATGATTCATACTCGATAGATAGAGGGCGCATAGTGGATGCATAATATACACATAAATTTTCATATTATGTATTTTTTTGTAATACATAATGATCTACTATACATGGCTTAGACACAGAAATTTCATGCTCTTTACACATTGACGACAGCAGCTATATGAACACTTTACGACGAATTACCGTTGGCTACAACCGTGGCTGTGTAGTCAGCTACACGATTGCAATGAAAGCGACAGCAGCAGCACAGCAGGAACTCATTTCACCAAAATATATGTTAAATTTTTATATAAATATGGTACATACATTTTTTTTTACATGTTCGTCCTTAAGTTGTGCTGACCTTACGTAGCCTTAGAACGACTGGCGAGTGCCTAGCTCTGAAGACTAAAAAAGATTGGTAATAAAATTAATTTTACCCATAGTTACTTATGCGGAACTCGTTTATATCAAATTGGACTCGCAGTCACTTCATAAACTTGATGTCGTGTTTAATAATGCTACTCGCTAAGTTTATGGACTAAGGAGATTTGATCATATCTCGAACGGCGAACGCGAGTTACTTGGTCGTACTATTTCTGATTATTTCAAGGCAAGGAATTGTATATACTTACATAAACTTATTGTGACTTGGACACTTGCATACTACAAAATATTACAAATTGCAATTGAATGCCATTCTGCTAGAATTGGTTGCTTGGGGTTCCTGCTAAATGAAAGTACCTAAACTCATTAAGACTCTTTTTCATCAGCGCCATTAGACTTTGGAATTCACTTCCTAATAATCTACGTTGTGTCTCTATCAGGGGCGGTTTTAGTCGTTTGATCTTAAGGCACTATTCGAATCTTTAATCAAATCAGCAGAACATATATATGTATTTTTATCATATGTCATCATTTTTAAAGTATCAGTTATTACATTATTACCTACATACTCCTAAGTAGTTTATACGTTATACTCGTATACTTGAATTGTATTTAGTTTATTTTAAAATTATAATAGTACCTACTACATATTAAGCAAATTGCTGTTAATTTATGTTACGATGTTGTTATTTTGTGTTCGCTTGCCGCATATAAAAGATTTAATCTTAACTGCGAACATTGACTAATTAAGTAAAAAAAAAATTAATAAAAAAAATGTAAACAAAAACAAAAATAGCTACAAACAAATAAGCAGCAGAAATAAAGCTTGGCCACCTCAAAAATTACGTCAAATTTCCAATTCCAATTATGCCAAAACAACGCTTTTATGAGTATGCTGCCACAAGGAAAATAGTATTTTACTTTTTGAAATTATTTTTTCTCTTTTAAAAAATTCTATACATTTAAAGAATTAAAAAAAACTCCCAACACTGAGTAAGAGCTAAAGTAATAAGCTTTTCACTTCCCTGTTTGGATTCGGCATACATTTGTATGTCCATTCATGAACAAATATAACATGGACAACATGAGTGGATGCGAAAAGCAAACCTAAGCCCTCCATGGGCTGTTGTAAAGAATGTAGATGAAGGCAATGAGGAAAAGTAGAATTAAGTACCTATTGTTATTGTATTGTACAAAGATTGTTTTGTGAAATATCTCGAAATTTGTTTGTCGACTATTTTTTGGCAGCATTCCTAAAAATTTAAATGTACATCCTTAGTTTTAGAAATTTTATAAGGTGGCATACACATCTTCCAAAATTTTCCCAGTCTGCTAGGCTTCAAGTTTAAGAATTTAATCGGGTTTTTACTTCTTATTTCATCTGTTAGGCCGTGGTTATGGTTAGATTATGCTCGGCGAACACCATAAAATTGCTGTTGCACCGAACACGAAGATAGAGCTTTTACTCACACTTACTACGAACACGATATGCTGGGTGAAATGTAAACCGAGCACCCCGCGCATTCATGGTGGCAATGAGTTATTCTACAAAAAAAGGAACAAAAATGTATGCAAAATAGTACGAAAACATACAAACCTGTACATCATTATTTTCATTTGCAGCAAATCGAATTTGCATATATTTTTATATTTAATTTATATTATATATATATATATACATATATATCTCGGCACAAGCTAAATCAAAAAGTAGAAAAAATAATTTTTCTACACGGCACCACCTCTTGGCAGGCAATGGCAAACCTACAACAGTAAAAATCCTATGAAAAGCTTTTCACTTCGCCGTTCGGATTCGGCATTAAGCTGTAGGTCCCTTCCATTCATGTACAAATATAACACGCACAACATGAGTGGATGCGAACATGAGTGGATGCCCTCCATGGGCTGTTGTGCCATTAAAAGTAAAGTCAAGTAAGATGTCATATACTACTGTGGGCAAAAAGTAGTAAGACTTTTTAATTTAAATTTCGCGCGGAAACCCATTAATCAAAATATTATTTTTTTAAGGTTGGTATGACTGTCGGTGACATCTGTGCCAAATGTCACATCAAAATTATAAATAGTGTTTAGTATACGCTTGTCTTTCTGAAGTACAAAAAGTGCATTCGGCGATTTTCACAATGAGTGAAATTATTCAACAAAGAAGTTCCATTAAATTTTGTGTGCGGAATCAAATTTCTGGTGCCGAAACGTTCAGAATGTTGCAAAAGGCCTTCGGTGATAATTGTATGTCGCGAGGAAGTGTCCAGGACGGCCATCAACATCAACTGATGATCAACACGTCAATAAAATCAAGGAATTGGTGCTCGAGAATCGACGATTAACAGTCAGAGACCTTACTGGCATCGTTCACGATAACGCGCCGGCTCACACTGCATTGGTTTTACGAGACCATTTTGCCAAAAATTCGACTGATATCGTTCCACAACCACCCTACCACCCTATTCGCCTGACTTAGCACCGTGTGACTTTTGGCTATTTTCTAAACTCAAAAAACCAAACCGCTTCGTGGACACCGTCAATGAGTCAATTGAAGACATTAAACATGAATCGCTAAGCGCATTGAAAGCTATTCCGGAAATTGACTTTAACAACTGGTTCGAGAATTGGAAAAAACGTTGGCACAAGTGTATTGGGGCCGGGGGGGATTACTTTGAAGGGGACGAAATAGATTTGGAAGAATGAATAAAAAAATTTGAAATTATGAACAAAGTCTTACTACCTTTTGCCCACAGTAGTAAGTACTCCATTACGTCAATCGCTTTTTCAAAATAAGTCGGTGGCTGTCGGTCAAAAAAAAAAGTTACATTATTTTCATAAATTATTACACATTCAATTATATTATTAATTTCAATCTCCACAATGATAAATTCATTTAAAGATTTTTGGTATACTATTTTAGTGTTGCCGTTGCACACAAAATATAATTTAAATAAACCTGAATTTCGACCAAAAGCAACTCTGTAACGAACTCGAATGTAACCACCAGACCGAGCACGAGAGAAAAATATGATGTGTTCGTCGAACAGCGAGCACCAGCATAACCACGACCTTAGTGCCTTGTTTGTTATGCAGAAGGTTACGGTTACATCATAGGCACAAGTTTTTGTTGCTTTAGTATAAAACGACAGGCACGGCCACCAAATGATTTGGCTATCAATATGAAATCACGCGATCAAAACAGGGTTACGTTGAGAAATAACGTTGAGCAATAATTCACTCTATTTTATTTATTTATACTTCGATTTTTTTCATGAAAGATGATATACGTTTTAAATATGTATGAAAATTCTCTATAATCTGTTTTATTTAATTTATTATGGTAGTCATATATTATACGTATACATATAAAAAAAGAAGAAATATAATATATATTAATACAATAATATTTCTAATCACATCTTAACAATAGTCAACTATGAAAATATTTCACAATACATAAAAACAATACACATACGTTGTTTTTCAACATAATTAAAAAAAAAAATATATATATATATATATATAGGTACAAAATTATACAGAAAAAAATTTACATATTTGCATTCCACTCTGCTGACATACCCAATTCACTGCCACATTTGGCATTGCCCTCCATGCCGCACGGATAAAAATGTGGCCATTTTTTAATTTCACGAAAAACGTTTGCGCCTGGGCTTTTGCTAGTTTTAGTCTGAAAATCGTAATAGAAAAGCCACACAGATTTAAATTAAATATAAAATTAAAGCAGTTCTTTTCTTCTAGATTTACCTGATTTTGTGCTACTAATTTATAACCCAATTCAACATATTGGCCAGTCAATGCATGAGCCAGCAGATATTGTGTTGCCTCCAGTTGCTTCTCACTGGGTATATAGCGTCCATAATCGCCCATAAATGTAATTGCCAAGGTATTGTTTGCATATGTGTTTGCAAAATCCCAGCCACGTCCCACATAAACATTACCATCGTCACCGACCTGTTTTATTGAATACGAAATATGTATGACTACGTGATTGCAATTCCAAAACCAATTACAATAAATAAAATAAAATCGAAAATTGATAACAACGGGCAGCTTACATAAAAATTCGATTGTATATCGGGTAGATTTTTTTCTGCAATTGCTGAGTCTTGTATTGTACGCATTTTTATTGAACATTTGTATATATTATCGCAAGGTTTCGACTGCACGCCAATGTGTGTAACTAATACATATGGTATTGGATGTTTTAATGGTATTGTCAATCGTTTCGCCAATTCGGATGCACCCCATTGTGTGCGATCAACTACGAGATGTCCATTTCCTAAATTTGGAACTGTGATACTTAAAATAAAAATTTCTTCAATTGAAACATTTATGTAAGTACTTATGTATAGTAAGTAAAGCTATAGTTGTAGAGGCAGATAGACTTAACTCCCATTTAAAAAAAATTGTAATCGTCAGTGGGACGCCCTACAGAAGTTTACTTCTTCAGAACGTTTGCGTTTTAAGTTTTCAGGTTAGGTTTAGGAACCTTGTAAAAACCTTGTAAACCTTTAAAGATTCTCTGATGCCAGGTGTGGTACATTTTGATCGTTTGCATTTCCAATGCATGCAACGCCCCCTGCAAAATCATCATCTGCATCAAATTATTCATAATTCTCAAGGCATGCGAATTTATTTGCTACATCATTGTAATTATCATCATCATCATTATAATAATAATCATCATCACCATCATCAAAATATTCAGGTTGTATGATCTCAACAGCTGGACAATTTGCCAGTTGTCGGTCTGAGAACTCGCGAATATTATGAGGTTGACTAGAAACTTGGCAAATCTTGTCTATGTTTTGTTGTGCTGGTGCGAGTTGGTTAATTCTATGGAGGAAAGATATTCAGGCAAATTTTCAAATTACTCTTCTGCCCTTCTCTTTTGTTGAGAAGCTGGAAACTAGGCCACTTCAATAACTGCCTGGTGCTGTATAATCTGAGGACCTTGGTTGGGACTCAATGAGATGACTATTGATGCAATTATTGGATCTAATGCACTCATTTGCCATTCATTTGCTGTCTCTCCGCATTAGTCTTTGTGAGTTGTTTTTCAAGGAAATTCCAATTCGGTTGTGCCTCAAGTGTAGGAACACTCTCGCGATCTTTGGGTTTTTTCACGATAGAAAAATCTGAATTTTGTTTTCAGTCTATACTCTCTTATTTGTGATGTAAAATTTTTTTTTTTTTAATTGGGCAGCGCCTTCTTTCAATCGAGTACTTATTAAGACAATTTGACGAAAACCTGATGGGCAGCGCTCTCTATCAATCCAGTTTTTTCATACTCGCTTGATAGATACCGCTGCCAATCATTTCCGTGACAATTTTCTATACGACGATTATCTTTTACCCCCGGCATAAATATAAAAAACGATTCTAAAGAAGTAAACTTCAAAAATTTTACATGACGGAATCCATTTTCATTCCCAAACATGAGGTTGAACAAATTTAAGCTAAATGAAGGTAGATTAATTTTTTAATATTTAACAAAAAACTAATAGAAATTATTTATAAAACTAACCGTTTGACGGCCAGACTTTTTACTGTGTACCAATCTCAAAATTAAAAAAAAAAAAATGTTTTTCTTGATCAGAGATCTGTAATTAGTTTGGTTTCAAAACGGTTCCCCTATGGTAGTTTGAAAAAATTATTGCCTATCGGCGGCTATGCCAAGTAAGATTCAAGTTCATTTAGTGAAATTCATCTGAATTTGAAAGATAAAATTATGAGCTACAATATTCGTTGCTTCTATCCAGGAGCAAACTTCCACCGTCCCTTCAAATTTTCCCCGAGTAAGAAAATGTTTTTGACAAATTTTCATCTCTTTTGACAGCCAGCTGGAACCAAGTGGAAAAATATATTGCTCTTTAAACTTTTATATTCTCATCTCTCCTCTATAATTTCACTTTGAACAGAATTGCATTTTATTCTACCTCCAAATTTATAAAACAAATACCCGTTGCTTATCGTTGTCAAAGAGTTAAAGAGCTTAAAAGTCTTCAACTCTTTATGACGGTCAATTGCTTCTCAAACTATTAGGTTATTCACAAGGTGTCGTATTCAGTATCGTACGCTCTCGATTGACGTAAATTTTCTAATTTTTCATACAATATATATATTACAATATTATGACAATACGACATGATACAACTTCTTATGAATCACCTATATACTAATATAATTAGAAACACTCATCAGCTTTTCAAAATTCAACAAAAAATAATTGTTCGTTTTATGGGAAAGTAAACCTATTTTAATTTATCTGGCCATCTTTTTCTTTTCTTATGTGACTCTCAGAACCTTACCTCTCTCCACTTTAGGTATATGCTTCGAATTTTGTACTCGTAAAATGAAAAAGTGTCTTAATTTTTCAAACTAAATATTTCGTTAATTTTTTATTTCTAGGGAACAGAAATTTTGTGAATAAAATTCTATTGAGTTTTAAGAAATGTTATGCAAACTTACAAGTTCCATGTTCGTAATTATTACTAAATAATATTGGTCCACTTTCAGGTCGTGTATTGCTTCTAGTCATTTCAACATAAACAATTACACCAGCGACTATTACTACAAGTCCAATTAGTAATATGAGCAGTTTTGAGGTTGTTGTTAGTTTTTGTAGGATTGAGGTATTGCTTGTACTTCTACTGTGATTGATTCCTAGAATATATAAAAAAATTTAGTATTAGAAATACAATATTAATTAAAATTATAAATAGAATTAATACATAACTATGAAAAATATGTACATAAATTAAAGAAATAAAACAATATTATTATTAAATAGATTCAACAAATAAGACACAATTCTTGCCGTTCATTAACATAACATTTCATCAGTGCTGGCTGAATCGTGCCTTACAGACCAGTGAAGATATGAAAGTTATTACCCACTAAAACAATGGAAGAGCAAATGGGTGAGAGTAAACTACCATAATTCACATAAAATATGTACATATAAATAATTTCATAGTGAAACAATTTTAAAAATTTTAAGAAAACGTAACTTTCTTCATTATACTCTAATGTAGCTTTCTCTAAGTCACATAAAATTTCACTTCAGATTATATGGAAAACTAAGTATTTACTATAATAATGTAGACTTGATACTGATCGAAAAAGACACACTGATTGTAAGAATTAGTACGTAATTTTATCTAAAAGGAAAATGGTTTTAGTTCTGCGAGGTAAATTCAAAATGTTCTTCCAATTTCCAGTGATGTTTAGAACTATATACATTCTACCAAAAGAGCATTCTTATGCTAAAGGGATTGTAAACATTTTTCTTATCGCTAAGTTGGCACCGCTGTCCCCTATCCTGACGTGAAGTTTGAGCGCGGTCTGTCATTTAATTTGTTTATGGTACAGTGCTCAATTTAATCTGTTCATATCAAGTGATTTTACGGTTGCTACAAGGAATATAAATAAGGAACAAAAATTTGCTTCAAATATTGTATTACAAATCGAATTTCGTGTCGAAATGTGGTGGAAGATTTGCCTCCCTTTGATTAGCAATCTTAACTGTTTTCTTTGATAATCGCGGTGTTGTGAACTCGGAATTCTTGCCAGAAGATCAGACGGTAAATAGAGAATATTATCTGGGCATTATAAGGCGTTTTAGAGAGCAAATTCGTCGGAAAACGCCAAGATTGTGGAAAGAAAACTTATGGATTTTGCACCACGATAAAGCACCATTTTACAAGGCTATCATTGTGAACGAATTTCTGGCCAAAAACTCAAAAAAATATCATCAAATAACCACCATATTCATCTGATAAGGCTCCGACGGCTGACTTTTTATCTTTCCAAAACTCAAATTACCAGTTTGAAGCACCCGTTCTCAGTAGATAGAAGATAAAAGAGAAATCGCGGCGAGAATTGCAGTCGATTCGGAAAAATGCGTGTAAATAATGTTTTGATGTTTGGAAGTGTATTATTTCGGAAGGGACCTACTTTGAAGGCGATACTATAAATTTTAATGAATAATAAATATCTTGTGTTTTGTCGACCAATACTTTTTTGACAGAATATATTAAATAGATATGAGCCGTTGAGTGCAAAATACAAATTTCTAACGATTTGTGTTTGAAATGTAAATTTTGCTTGAAATGACAAAATTTACTAGAAACTGATGGGCAGCGCCCTCTATCAATCGAGTAGGATTCATACTCAGCGTCCTCTATCAATCAAGTTTGAATTATACGCCCTCTATCAATCGAGTTAGATTCATAAGTACTCGTGGATACATATGGATGCATATGTGCTGCCCATTATTAATGTGTATATACTTATGCATCCTCATTTTGTCCTACATGATTGAGAGAGAGCGCTGCCCTTCATTTCCGTGACACTTTTCCGTTGTGACGATCATCTGTCACCCCCCTCATAAATATGAAAACGATTCTAAAGAAGTAAACTTCAATAAACTTCAGAAAAGTGACTTCCACCACGTTAGTACTCAACGTCTCTTATTTACTTATATTTATGACAATATTTTTCTTAAACATACTTAATTAACTCTATATATTGATGAGAAAGTATTATTGAGGGTCAAATTTTTGCTTAAACTTTATCAACCATCAGCAATCGGCATTCTTACTTTAAACTTTTTTTCGAGTATTAAGTCTGGGTTTTAATTATTAGGTTAAAATTTTAAGGTTTTCCACATGTATAGCGTAAAATTCTTGTAAACATGTGTACTTGATTGACCGTCAGTGGTATTGAACGCTTATCTCTAAGTGGAACAAATATTGTGTACTAACTCTTAAGAGATATTGCTGCTGCATTTGTTTCTCTTGAATTTATTTGTTGACGTTGGCGTGTCCGCTCTGAATTCACTTTCAGCAACAGTTTCATATTGTTTATGGTATTTATTTATTTATTTATTAGATTATGTTGACAACACTTTCAACTCCTCAAAAGGTGTTACTTTTATTTTCTAGATACCCTACCAAGAATTTTTAACGTTTTTTTTTTGAGTACTTTTGATAATATAATATTTCTATACATATTATATCTACATACTTATGTATCAGTGTATGATTAAGCGTTCATATTTTTCACTTTAAACACTTATTTTTGTTATTTGTGGAAATAAAATGAAAAAAAAAAAGTTTTGTTAATTATTTCTTCCCTTTCTATTTATTTTTTTCTATTGAGTATAAATATATTTCACTGAATTTCTACGTAAACACGTTCTTCCTTGTTATATTTTTTAATTTACATTTATATTTTCTTATTGCAAATTAATTCGTCAGTTTCGCAAAAAGTTGATTCGTTTATCACATCAGAAATTTTCATATTTATAGTATATGCAATCTTTGAGCTTGAGGTTGTGAGTATTTAATCAACGTTCAAATAGTGACTAATTTTTGTGACGTCAGTGATAAAAGTTATTTTCGTTGTTGAAATTTTATGTTGATTGCAAAAATAATTTCATAATTTGCTAGATATTCTTCCGCTTCTGCGTTTTTTTCTTTTCTTTTTATTATTTTATTATTATATTGTATGATATTTACATAAAAATGTTTTTTATTGCCAGACGCAATTTGATTGTAAATAGGTCAAATTACGATTGAATTATAACCAATTATAATTATTATTTATATTATTCTTTAGATTAGGTATAATCTGCAAACATTGTATGGAACGCGCTTTCGTCGCTAGACTCGTGTACGTGTATAGAAATACCGCCCGCTTCAACTACAAGCTCCCCACACACAACTTAGCACTAAAATGTGATTGTTGAATTTTTATAAACTTTACTCATTGTTGACATCTTTACTGTCGACTGACGATCAACTGTGCTGAGGCATTACGATGATATCCACACCGCTACACTCAGTTAAGCAATTTAGTTGAGTGTAAATTCCATATACATACATATGTATGTATGTATGTTCCTTTGTATATGTATGTACATATGTGAATAAAAATATACTTATCTACATACTTATATATCTGTATATACATATGTACATATACATATATCCATATGAATGATTGTGTTGTCTGTATGTGTGCACCCGGTTTCTGTTTCATACTTATTTTTAATAAGTTCGAAGTGAATTGAATACCTGTTTGTTGTGTATTTTCCACAAAATCGTTACAACTTTTTTTTTTAAATTTGTATGCGCAAATATTGTACTATATATAAACTAAATTTTGTATATTTTTACAGAAATAATTACAATTAGATTATACGATAAATTTAATATGCATTACGTGATAATAAAAGCGAGCATCTGCGTCCATTGTATGAACTCGATTTTGGAAATTGTTTTGAAAGGATGAGTAGGAATCAGTGGCGTATTTGAGGGGAGTGATTCTACATATTTCGTCATATACAAAGTATCCGCGGTTTTTCGTTACAAGATGACGTTGCTGCCCACAAATCTGGCAACATTAGTCCGATTATGTCAAATTAATACGAACATGTTTGATGGTGGTGGCATTTCAGGCTACATTTTGTGTAGTCAGTTGTGTAATTCGTAGTTAGTGTAAAAAGGTACATTGATTTGAAAATGAGTGAAGAAATAAATTACGTGATTTTTTTTGTTTATTGATACATTCAACACACAGGCAGAGCATTGTGCTGATTGGAAGGAAGATTGATAGGTTTGAGGAAGAAGGAGGGAGAATGAGAGGGAAGAATCACAGGACACCGATAAAAAGATAGACGGCCATTGTGTCAAGTGTAATGCTTTTAGCACAATGAACTTCAGTTTTTTGTATCAATGTCGACTATGACCGCATGTAGCGCTACAAACTCATGTTGTGTGTGTCATATTTGTACATGAATGGAAGGGACCTACAGTTTTATGCCGAATCCGAACGGTGAAATGAAAAGCTTTTCAAAAGCAATTTTTACTCTTTCAGGTTTGCCATTGCCAGCCAAGAGATGGTGCCGTGTAGAGAATTTGTTATTTCTACTTTTTGATTTTGCCTGTATCGAGATTCGAACCACGGATACTCTGCGTAACAGTCTAATGCATTACTACTACGCCACAGCGATCACTTTTCTTTATTACTGTTTACGGTGAGAATTCTGTGTGTGAACGGTGGACTCAGGAGTCAGCTAGTCACTGAAGAAGCCGATGAAATTTTTTCATCTGGTGGAGCAAAATCGACACACGCAAGCTGTCAGGAGATAGCGGAGGCCTTAAACATCAATCACATGACAGATTTGTGGGTGCCAACATCATCTTGTAACGAAAAACTGCGGTTACTTTTTATATGACCCAAAATATTAACCGTCCGCGTATATTATACTTGAGAACTTTATCTGCTTAAATTTTTAACATTTACTCTTCTACGGAAAGATGATACTTTTTCCCGTAAATTTTACAAAATCTTGATTCCGCTCATGTATGTATGCATGTAACCATCTTACTATACAAATTGTTCTACAGGTATATCACTTTTTGTGTAAACTGCATTGTTTAGTTAGCTGGAATTTAAAATGCGGATGTTTTCTTTCCTATATACATACTACATACAATATTATAAATAGTGTTAAACTAAATAGTGTATTTCTAAGTATTTTGTTTACATTTAGACGTACGCAACATGTAAAGTACGTATACAATGTAGGTAAGTGTAGCCCGGAAATGCCCACACCTAAAATAGCTACGTATATTGATAGGGTGCGGCAGGTTTTTGAGGACATTCACATATGTGTTACTGCGTGCTACTTCTCAGCAAGACGTTTTTGAAGTTTATTTCTTTACAATCGTTTTTATAGTTACGAGAGCGTAAAAGATGATCGTTACAAAACGAAAACTGCCACGGAAATGAAGGGCAGCGCCCTTCACGGAAGGCTAAGCCCTTCCGTGACTTAGGATGCATATTTATATACACATAAATGATGTGCAGCACATATTTATCTACATGTATCCACGAGTATGAATCAAACTCGATTGATAGAGGGCGCTGAATATGAATCATACTCAATTAATAGTTCGCGACAAATAATTTACATTTCAAACAAACTTCTTTAAAAATTTCTAAAGTTGAAAGAATGAGTGAGTACTTATATGTAAACTGAAAAAAAACGCGAAAGTAGCGTGTGAATAACTATGTGCATACACATATGCATCCACTCTGCGTCCACTATCAATCGAGTATGAATCATACTTGATTGATATGATTCAAATTGTTTGATAGAGGGCGCTGAGTATGAATCATACTCGATTGACAGAGGGTGATGCCTAAAAAAAACTTTAACATTTCAACCAAAATCGATAGAAATTTCTAGAGCTGAAAGAATAAGCAAGTATTCACTCAAAAAAAAAAAAAATTCGACGCACAAACAAATGACGATTGTGGGACGATAAAATCTCCAGCAAAAACTGCGGCTGAGAGACAGCGAGAATGTAGACTTCGTCGAAAAATGGAGGTCCAACCAAATTTCCATTCTGCTATCGTGAAAAAAACCCAAAACCCAATCACGAGAGTGTAGACTTGGCAAGCACTAAAGCGTAGAGACAGCATGAATGGCAAATGAGTTCATTAGTGCCAATAATTGCATCAACACTCATCTCATTCAGTCCCGACGAAGGTCCTCAGATTATACAGCAACAGGCAGTCAATGAGGTGTCCGAATTCTTAGCTTCTCAACGAAAGAGAATTGCAGAAGATTTACTTGAAAATCTTTCCTCCGCGGAAAGAGAGAAAACAACTCGCATCAGCACAACAAAACATAGGCGAGATTTGCCAAGTTTCTAATCAACTTCATAACATTCGCGAGTTCTCAGACAAATTTTTCACCTGTTGAGATCAAACAACCAGAACCTGAAATCCCAAAACGCAAACGCACTGAAGAAGTAAACTTCTGTAGGGTACCCCAAAGATGCACACAATTTTTTTTATCTTTTTGCTTCTTGTCTGATCATAAATAGAGAACTGAAAGTTGACTCAGGAAAAAAAAAAATACTGTTACAAGTATAGTCGCTCTCTTTGCGATTCAGAACGATCTTGAGATCGTTGCAAGCTTTGAATTTGGCTAATCGTCTATTCATTCGCTAATTCATTGAAATCAGAACATTATAGCGAAATATATGGTATTTAAACTATTTAGTAATCGTACAATTGCATGCACATGCAAGTGATGACTCAATTCTTTTTATGAGAGAATGTTCGCATCAGTGAACTTCCAGGAAAAAGGAAACAAATTATATAAAATTCATATGTTAAAGAATATATTTAGTTTCAAGAAAATACTGAATTGAAAGCTCCACGTTTTTACATTTAAGGGCTACGAACTTATCTTAAATTTGATTTCATTAAATTTTCATTCATTCTAAACTTCACTTTCAATATAAAGAATCGATAAATTGCTCAAACGATCATCTCCCATAGTGTTAAGTAAATTTATTAACTTTTAAAAATTTTAGAAAACTTATTGTATTGTTAGTGCTAATCAAACTGAGTGATACTTGAGCTACACAATTATTCGATAAAATCACCGTTAAAATCAGTTATCCGTCGGAAACCTTTGCCTGCCATAATCAAATGATCCTCATCCTTATTACACTGGTAATAGGTTCTCTTAGGGAATTAAACGTTTTGTGGGGATGTTTGTTGGTCTTGCTTTCAACAACGCCCCATACGTAGTAGTCTAAAGGATTAAGATCCGGGGAGCTAGGTAGCCACATGTTTGGGGTTATGTGATCATGCAGTTTCTCGAACATCCAATCTTAAGTCGTCATGGTTTTGTGAAAAGGAGTCTATTGGAATATATATGGCATCTCACCACGCATGATATCTATCCAGGGTTTAACAACTTTTTCCAAAACCTCAAATTTAGGCAACAGCATTCACCCGAAGTTCTTGTGGAAAGAAGTGGGGTGGTTTGACAGTTAGCGGAAACTTTATGTGCATAACATGAGGAACGTCTGAATGATCTGAACATAGCCACCTATTATGTCGTTGGTTTATTTTTGGCTCCTGGTCAAAATTTTTTTCGTTAGAATAAAATCAGAGTATATCCGGGATGTCGGGATGTTTTAACTTGTTTAAAAGTCATTTCTCCCGGATGAATCGTTTTTCTCGAGTTTGTGCCGACATAAGCTGATGTCTCCGGCTGTCTTTGTGAACAATGTGACTGATTGTGCGTTCACAAGGTCTCTTGATATGACCCTTATGTGCTTTGAAGGGTCTTCGTCAATAATGACCCTGGAGTGTTGTTCTAAGACTGTTTGAACGTGCTTCATGTTTTTTGCGCTTGGCAACACCTTCCACATTGACATCAGATGCTTTCAACTCTTGACAAACTTTGTGATCAAACGATAGGGTGACATTAAGAAATTGGGAGATTTCAAGATCACTGTGAATCTCATAGAGAACGACGATAACAGTGTTAATATCTTAAGTCACCTTTTTGTGCTCAATGTATGATCTGAAAAGGAAAAAAGATGAAAACGTGTTGCTGAGAAGTGGCAGGCAGGCACGCAAAATCTTTCCTCCAGGTTCTCATTTAAATTGTTGTAAAATTGTATTGCATGCATATAAAGCTATGAAATACAAATATTTGAACTAGTGATGCACCGATACGGCTTTTACGATTACGATTACCATTTTTAATAAACACCAATTACGATTATTGAGTCTAAATGGACGAATTAATAGCAATATTTTCAGACCATGTTATTATATTTTGTACATACATTTTGTAATAAGATAATAAGGAATTTTTCAACATTGTTTAAAATGGTTACTGAAAAATAGGTTTGTTCTGTGGCTTTTGCTTACATCATACCCTGTAGGGCTAAGGCCAAACCAATTTATATAGTTTTTCAAATAGTTTATGCAGCATTTAGTTTCCAAATTCAACCATTTTAATTGAAATATTGCATACATAAAGTAAATGGAACAGTTCTAGTATCTCCTTTCAATAATTGTGTAGGTACGAGGTGTGATCAAAAAACTGTTATTTTCAAATTTTGTGAGTTACGTAAGTTCGATTTTCGCATTTTTTTTTTCTGTTATGTTGGTACACATGTCTGTTATAAATGTTGGCAATACCAACCATTTTGGATGCCAGTTTGTTTTTGACAGATAAAAAGGTTAGTCGTGTTTTGGTGTGCTCTTCGATTTTTTACTATTCGAAAAAATGGATCATAGAAATGGATCAGTTTTGTCTAAAAAATGAAATTAAATGCGCAAGGACATTTGAAATGTTGACTGTGGCCTTTGGCGAGTCTACTATGAGCAGAACACGAGTTCAATTATATAACCGGTTTAAGGAAGGCCGAGAAGATGTCAATGACGATGCTCGTCCTGGTCGCCTGAGCACGTGAAGAAAATGATAATGATTTTGGATAATCGTCGAACCAGTAACAGAGAGGTTGCTGATGATGTTGGCATATCGTTCGGCTCATGCCAAGCAACTTTTACTGTTTTAGGCATGAAACGTGCGGCAGCGAAGATTGTTCAAAATAACGATTATTTTTTGAAATAAGAGAAGTCTCACAAAGATCACTGATGAATATGAACTGCCTACTTTCGAAGATATTAAAAAATTTGTTAATGATTTTCAAATTAAAAATATTAAATATAAAATTGCCTTTAATTTGTCAGCCCAGTGGTAGAAAATACAAATTTTTAATAATGCTGTGCGATTGACTATCAAAAGTATATTAACCTGCGATTACGATTATTGATAATCGCAATTGGTGCATCACTAATTTTAACATTATGAACTGAAATTAAACATAAATTCACATCAAGTTCACACCAATTATTTATTATTATTTTTCGATTCAATTAATACTTGGCTTATTAAAAGCTTTGAACCCTTTAATTCTAGGAATTAAATTTTATACAACCAGATGAAACTGTTAAGCCCAATCTCTCATACGAGAATAAATTTCCAACCACTTACTTACTTCAGCTTCAAACTAAGTACAACAATAGTTTACTTATTCAAAATAAGCTTTTACTTTTTGTTGTTGTTGGCAAAACAACATGGGGTATGCACTTGGATACTTGTGTACAATGCATTATTTTTCATCGAAATTCTAAAATATATATAGAAAACATTCTAAGAAAAAAGAGAGTTAAAGCTTAAAAAATCTTGCAATAGGAGCTTTTCTCGCTAAATATTGTGTCAAGCGTGTAACTTGAGTTAATATCTTATCTCAAAATGCATATATATAATTCATATATCGATTGAAATATTAGGGGGTTTCTCTAAGTCCAGAATATGCCCTTCTTGCACGGTGCAAGGGCAAAGCAAAATTGTGATTGTCTCTTCGTTGTAAGGATGCTAAAGTTTTGCCATTCTGATACGCTTGGACTTAGAGAATCCCCCCTACATGTAGTATTTCTTACCACCACCAGCTTGCATTGATCGCGCCTCTACAGTGGCATCCATATATTGATAAATTGTGACTGGTCCCTGATATTGGGTCATTGGCCCAATGACCACATCTGTTGAGTTAGATAAATTGATGACACTTGACGGTTGTATTGCAGGATTTGTGAAAATATTTTGTGGTATTGTGGCGGGCGAGGAATGCACTGGGTTGCCTGTGCTCTGCCCCTGTAGAGTCCAGAGCGCACTATTGGCGGCTGTTGTTAGTGGATTGCCACTATTTCTTCTATTTTCATTACTAAAATTTTCTTCGGCAAACATTTTTACTTTTTTTGTTTTATAAAAATGTCTGTTGATTTATTTTATTATTTATCACACTTTGTAAATACAATTTTGTAGCTTTATTTTGTTGTTACGTTTATGTTCTAAGCACATTTCACAAGCACAGAAACAACATTAACTTAAAGTAAAATTGGCAAATTAGCGCGCGAGTTTCCATGTCCAGTTCCAGCGCTCTCCTAATTCTGACTGAAGTTCAATAACAAGCTCATTCCTTTATGCTCACATCATACGAAGCGATGTGTTGTGAGATGAGAGGTTAAATGAGAGTAAGTTTTGCTTGTTAGCAAGTTGTTAATATCTTGTGGTTGAAATATTTATCTGGGGAATCCTACTCTACTATATATTGCAATATCGTCGCTTGGATAAATTATATATGTATACATATGTAATCAAACGAGATCTTTCGGTAGGCATTATCAGTTTTGCCAAAAAACAAAAAACATTTATAACTTTCACACTAACAATTAAATTTAAAATGAGCAAATCTATTAGTTCTCTATACGAGTAAATGTAGATGTAATCCCAATAATTTTGAAGAAACAAACACACTGTCGTTTTCGAGAAACCAGGTTTCAAATTTCAATTGTGATTCCCGAAGAGTCGTCAAATTAAACATACGACAATAATTTATCCAGGCGACGATATATTATGTATTGTTATTGATATTGTTTGTATTGGAAGGAATTAATGTATGTATGTATGCAGCTATTTTTGCTTTTGTTAATTCCACAAAATAAACCACAATTTTTCCAAATTAAAAAAAAAAACAACAAAAAAATCAAAAACAAACTACGTTTTATTTAATATTTTTATTTTTTGAATATTTTACAACTTTCAGTTAGTTGAATTAATCATATTTTTATTGCATTCTTCATATTTGTCTTTAATTAAGAGAAATTATTCAGCATTCGGGGCGTGGCGTTTGTGCATCTGGAGATTTGTTTTATGTATATTTTTTTTCTACAAGTGAGGCGACGATCGAGTATAATACCCAAGTACTAGCCATCATCTGCTTGCGCAATTTGTTTCCCATTCATTATAATTGGATGGCATGTATCTCTTCTTGTTCTGAAAGTAACTTGGGCATGAGTGTTCTTTGGATAAGAGACCTAAGGGGGCCTTTAGTTGACTCGATAGTATTACAGAAATATCACCAAGCTGCATTCTTAGCTTCTCTGATAGATTTCTTATATTCTTTGAGACAGTCTTTATATGGTTCAAAGTATTTGTGTTTTTGTAGCAGATATTGAAGATTATTCTAGTCATTTCTCTGAGTCGACTTAGGTCTTCATTCCACCAAAGAGGCGTGGTTTTTTTTTATTTATTGATTTTATTGAACTATTGTTATGGCAACAAAGTTTTGACTGGATATTTCTACTGGATACTCCTCAGTCGGTTTTTCTAGGATTTCTATAAGGATAAGCTTAGGTCGAAGAGTATCCAGCAGTGTTCTGAAAACTAATTCTGGTTGGATACCCTCCAATTGCTGACTCTTAGAGAGTTGTTGTCTGTACAAAATGTAATGTCTAAGACCTCCTCTCAACCCTCAAAGTTATCCGAGCTCGGAAACATAAATGTTGATGTTGTTCTCATGTTACATATATTAAGATTAGTATTAAGTACTTACTTACTTACTTAACTGGCACTGCAACCGATGATCGGTCTTGGCCGCCTCTATGAAGCTTTGCCAGTCGCCTCTGATATGCGCGCGCTTCCGCCAGTTGATAAGGCCAAGTGCAGTCAGGTTGCCCTACACCTGGTTTTTCCAACGGAGATTAGGACGTCCCCTTCTACTACGTGTTCCTCCACCGTGGTTCGAATAAAACACCCTTCTAGCCGGAGCTGTTTCTTCCATTCGCTCAACATGACCCAGCCAGCGAAGCTGCTGGATTTTTATACGCTTGAATATGTCATAGTATCAAGTATATAATTGAATAAAGACTCACCTCTTTTTTTTCGGTACAGTCAACACACAGGGTGTGTGAATGCAGAACATTGAGTTGATTGGGATGAAGATTGATAGGGAAGAAGGAGGGAGAATGAGAGAGGGTATGCAATCACGGGACACCGATAAAGAGATAGACAGCCATTGTAGAAATTGTTATGCCTTTACCACAATGAACTTCAGTTTATCAGTGTTGGGTATGTAGCACTAACGAAAGGGATAGAAAGGATAAGGAAAATGTACCGTTGCCTGCCAAGAGGTGGTGCTATGTAGGAAAATTTGTTTTTTCCACTTTTTGATTTTGTCTTTGCCGACATTCGAACCACAACTCGTGTCTCGAGTTGGCATCACACCCCAATAGCAGTGTGTCTGTGCTCCTGAGTGATGATAACAGTCGTGCCACTTCGTCAGGCGTAGGCTTTTAGTTCGTCATGTAGGATGAAGCGAGGTACACCTCCAAGTTCTGGAATGGAATTTTTTAAGTGGTTGTGGCACCTTCCATACAAGCAAAATATTTGATATGGCGTAGCTGGGAAGCTTAAATGGGTGTAGCTAGCACACAAAAGAAAAACTTGAAAAGCCTTAACTGGGCAACAATGGTTGGGAAGGCAACAGCAGTTTTCATTCGAAGGTGGTAATAAGTAGTAGCTAATCGCTGTGGCGTAGCGGTAGTGTGTTGGACTGTTACGCACACTGTCCGGGGTTCAAAACTCGGCACAAGCTAAATCAAAAAGTAGAAAAGAAAATATTTCAACACTGCGCCACCTCTTGGCAGGTAATGTCAAACCTGCAAGAGTAAAAATTGCCTATGAAAACCTTTTCACTTCGCCGTTCGTATTCGGCATAAAACTGTAGGTCCCTTCTATTCATGTACAAATATAACAAGCACAACATGAGTGGATGCGAAAAGCTCGACCTAGGTCCTCCATGGGCTGTTGTGCCATTAAAAGAAAAAAAAATGGCTCAAATGGCCATCAACCGTATTTGTTGTAATTTTCTTATAACCCAAACTTTACCAGGATCGGACTGTAGTAGATAACTTACTACTGTGGGCAAAAGTTAGTAAGACTTTGTTCATAATTTCAAATTCCAATTCTCGAAACAGTTGTTAAAGTCAATTTCCGGAATAGCCTTCAATGCGCTTAGCGATTCATGTTTAATGTCTTCAATTGACTCAAAACGGTGTCCACGAAGCGGTTTTCTGAGTTCTTTTGCCCACAGTAGTATAAAAAGATAATAATGGTGCTGATTATAATTAACAAACTTCCATTATTGTTCGGATTAAAATTACACATAATTTTTATTTTTAATTAAAAAGTTTTAAGTTAATTAAAAGTATTATTCATTCCGTAACTGTGGTTTATAATCACCTCTGATTAAATGTTACGCTAAGTATTTATTTACGTGGTATCAGTTTAGGCTTAATATGTACATAATATCTATTCATATTTTTACAAATGAAGAGCTGAAGGTACAACGAATGTGTAACGATTTATTATACTATAGGTAAGTAGATAAACAGCAAGCGATTCATTATGCAAGCCATTCGTGAAAATTTGAAACTTTTTACTTTTTGCTTGAATAACCCTGAACTTAAATTCTAGGTAATCATCCTATCGAATAAAAATATTCTACTATCACCAAAAAGTTATTAAATACCCAAACAATACTGACAAGCACCAGCAATAACAATATTGCTTCTTTTAAATTATTTATATGTATTAAATTGTATGTACCATAATACAATAAAATAATAACATTAAATTTAAATAAAAGGGAGAGAGAGAGAAAGAGAGTAATTTGAAAGTTAAAATTTGGAAAATCCAACTTTGTATGCATTAAAAGAATTGTTGCAGATACAATGTGAGATAAGTTGTAAAATCCCTGTAGGGTAACCAACTCGTTTAAACTAGGTGGTAGATAGATGTTTAGAATAGTCAACTAGCTAATAGATTTAACACTTAAATTCAATTTAATTTAATATTTTTAATTTGGAAATAATAAAAAAAGTTTTAATTCTTTCATATTAAGCAGTTCATATTTTTGGATAACATAATAATTAAAATAAATCGGCTTCAGTGAACAATTATGCCAAGAGAATAACCGCATTCATAGAACTGGCAGATCATACGATTGTTTCATAATCCGTCACGTTTCTCCATCAGTAACATTCCTGATAGCTCCCTTATTTCAAACAGGCAATATTTTCAATGAATAGTAATATTGGAATGAGCTACCACAACTGTTCCATAAACTTTTAAGTATATTTGCAATATTTCAATTAAAATGTGGATAATTACCGCATTTGTTTTCAACCATTTTAAAAACTATCGATCAGTGAGAAATTTAGCATTAATTATCTCACTTAATAGGGAGAGTATGTATGTACATATATTGAGCTTAAAACCATTTGTGGAAAATACAATGGTTAAAATTCAAATACGCAGGTAAGTACACCTAGGGAGGTATTATTGAAATCATAAAGTTAAAGGTTAAATATTGTTTATACTTATAATACATACTATAATAATATAATATTTATACTATATTTAAATACCAAGTACTTAGTCAAAGCTAAGCTGATTAATGTAGAGTGATTGAAAGATTTATATTAGACTGATTGATGTGATATATTTAATGATATCTAATAATTTTAAGTTATGCAATTATTTTGTTCCTCTGTGTACATGTGTACAGGGTGATTCGTGATTCCGTCCCGATGATAAAGCATTTCGTTAAGTTTGCTGTCAATAAATTAGACAGTAGGCTGATTCCCAAATGCGATTTGTTTCACACTATGCTATTATGTGGCAAATGGGGCGAAAATTTGTGTTCCAATATTTTTTTCTAGATATTTACTTTACACGCTATGTGCTAAAATTCAAATTTTTGAAAACTGAAAAAAAAGTTTTTTTGTTTTGTCCCGCTAATTTCGTCCAATCTGACACTGTGCGTTGTAGCGGATACGTGCGAGCAGTTGGGACAGAAAAATCTGCGGATGTTGCTGAGGCTGCTTCCACTATAATGATTTCAATTCATTAAGTTCCCTAATATTTATATAAAGAACTACAATTCTGAATGAAGTCGACGAATCGACGAAGCAAGACTACTTGATGCACGCCCAAATGTGTTTGCCTCAACTTTATCACAATTCTTGCAATTATAATTTTGTGCTTTCAACATTTTTCATTTTCCATTCCTTGTTTTTTTCAATATTCTTCAGCTATAGGGCGTGTGCTTTACATAGCAGCAACAGCAACAAAATGCAAATCATTGCACATTTTTAACACATTCTCCTAGAATTTTTACTCAATGCAATCATCCCAAATGTCACGTGACGAACGAAAGCAATAGAGAAAGAGACAGGGTGATAGGGAGAGGTGTTGTTTAGTGAAAGGAACAAAAAGTAAGTTGAGAGAGAACAAATTTTGACAATAAATAAATTGTGAGAAATAAATTTAAGAATACAAATGAATTCGATTAATCAGACGTGGTTCGTGCCCACAAGTAGGTAAACTCTTGAAAGAGCCGGAAGCAAACTTCATAATACCGAAAATCATGCGATCGACTGCGCTTTACATATTCGGTTCATTGACTACACATTTCCTCACCACTGCTATGTTTTGAAGATCTTTCGCCTTAATGTCTAGTGATGGCAACTATGGCGAGTACGCCTTCTGAGCTGAGAGTTTCTGGTTAGCACAACGGTTGGCAGTTCGACGACATTTTTTCCACTGTATTATTTTTCTGCTCTCTCTCTCAATATGTTGCTTCAAAGTTTTGACAGCACACAGAAGACACCCGAGTCGTTTATTGTTTTTTGTTGGCGGTTTGGTGATTTTTAGACAGCGGCTGGTAGATGATATATTTTTTTTCTCAGTTGGCTTATTTAAAATAGTTGAATATAGGATTTTAGACAATCCTATTATCTATTAAAAAATATTTAATTCATATCATGTTCCTTATCGTTCATTTATATAGCATGTACGGCTTAGCCGATAAATTATGCCCGACAGTAAATAAAAAGAGCGCCGGCGCGGAGTTCACTGTGAACCGCACGTCACAGTTCACTGGCTTGTTAAAGAAAAGTATATTAAAATTTGTGTTCCAATATTTCTTTCTAGATATTTATATATATATATTATACTTAATTTAGTACATTGTATACGAAAACCTTAGCATATAATGCTGGAATAGAACCAATATCTGTGGAGTATACAATTAGAGAATTACCGAAGAATTACAATTCGAGAGTTATCGAATATTAAAAGTATCGAAAAGTATCCCAGATGATGATGCATTACCGTTAAGAATTTTCAAAATATATACACGCAACAGTGGCGAATTGAGTTTGTTTTATTCAGTTTGTACTTAAGTTTTTCTTCAAAAATTAAATTTACTATAGTAGCGTCTTAAGTGAACTTAAGCGAATCTGTTGAAGCAAAAGATTAGTTTTTGGCATTTGTAAGTAGATATAAATTTTTTTTTGCTAAAATTTTAATCAAGGAAACACCGTAGATTAGGAGCTTATTTGAATAGAAGCCAAGTTGTTGGTTTATATACGGTGTATTTTAAATTTACTGAGATATACAATATTTAACTTCCATAAGTCGGTTTAAGTTTTTCAAACAATGAAACAAATAAACGAAAAATGTTTGCAATTCAAATGTTTTGAGAAATGCATTGATGTTTAAAAAATAGTTAAGTTATGTAAAGTAACTTAAATTTGCTTAAATTCGATATTTTTAGAAAAATGTTGAACAGAACTAAACCTTTTGAAAAGATTAATAACAATAACATGAAAACTCAGTTTGCACTTACATCGACTTAAGCTACTCTGTTTTCTTGCCACAGATTTGTATATTGTACGATCTTAAAACGCAGAATTAAAAGTACGAACGCAATGGACACGGCAACGACACATACCACGCGTAAACGATTTATGCCCATTCTGTTCGTCTGTTAAAAAATGTAAATCAGTACATATTTTTAAACGAGTTACGCGATAAAAAGCGGGGCCGAAGACGTAGAACGCAAAATGTTAAGTAACATTCAACTTTTCTGTGCTTTTTACGCGCTTTGAGCTATTCATTATTAGCAATTTAAATAAACAAGCACGACTTGTTAAAGACGAACTTTCTATTGTTCAAAATTTATACCAAACTACATAAAATGGAGAAAAAATGTATTGAAGAAATTTAAAAGCATCAGGCAATTTACATGATGGCAGCATGGGCTACAGGAATAGAAAGAAACGAATCCGAGGCGGAACTCTTGCATTGAACGCATTCTACCATAATATCTACACCACATCAGTTTGCATGATCCGTACTCTACAAAGGAATTACGTACCGCTTATCGTAAATTCATGTACCGCAGCTGTTTCAGTCAACTTTTAAATTTGCTTATCGTTGTATTTAAGTGAAATATAAATTAAATATGGCAACTCTATCGATTTCATTTTGAGATAAATGAACCATATCAGCTGGCAAATATTCATTCTCATTCGTTTACATTTACTCCATTGTTAACATCATCTGAACGTTATTGCCAAACAAATAACAACTTTTTTTGGATTTCTTAGATGATACTAGTTAAATTAAGAAAAACGAATTAATTAATAAAATAACGGCAAAATGAGTGCTTGTAGCAATACACCAATTATTAAAGATGAGCACGCTGATGAGTTTGCGTCACATAAAGCAAAGAAACGTGTCAAACTGGAACTAGATGAGACGGCGTCGTTGTCGATGTAAGGAAATTTATTTATTATATATTAAGATTTTATTTTAAAAAATTAATTTTGTAGTCCTGAAGAAAGTTTTGTGGTAACTGTCGATGAGACAATCCCTTGGGAAGATAGTACATCCAATGAATATATGAAAATTATGTCACCACACCAGGAAAACAACGATGAGCCATCATCTTCTACAGCTAGTACCTCCAAAAAGACTACCAAATCGAAAAAAGATAAAGAAGGCAAAACTACTGGAAATGTAATGTCCAACTATCAAAAGAAGGAAATACTCAAACAATTGAAAGAAAATGGCTGCTGCGCTCAAAATGTTGAAAAATTGCTTAGCTCATATAAATTCAATAAGGATTTCGTTAAGGGTATGATAAGCTCTTTCATTTCGTATTATTTTGCTTTAATTAATTTACGTTTTCAGACTTTCTAAATAAATCCGTTGAAGAAGCACAAGAGCATGTACACCAAGAATGTAATTCCCTTAGTTTCGATCATATAACTCAATGGTTACAATTATTTAAATCTTGGAACTTACCCGGGCAATGCTGTTATGAGCCATCTATAGTTTTGTCTGCGATTGCCAATAATGAAGACCATCCGCCACCATCGGAATTGAATGGCATTGATTTAAAGTATGAATTTATTTTGATTTGAGATTGCAGCTAAATTTGTTTGTTTCTCTTCGCAGATCAATATATGAATTCTTGAGTAATGCTACTCGCGGGTTACCACAACCAGGATTAAATCCAGAGAGCGCACAATTTTTAGCTGAAGAATTTGAGGTAATAATTATTGAACAAAATCAGGATAAAAAAACATTTTTAGCATTAATTTATTTTGCTATTATAAACTTCGCCCTAGCAAATTGGGCGATAGTCTTTTAAGTGTCAATTTGAACAGTGAAATAGAAATAGACAGATTTTTTTCAATCATATAAATCTCCTGATGGTGGCAGAGCCTTTCCGGCTAGTATGTTGAACTATTCACATACGATGTAGCGATCGTAGTCACTGGAACGTTTAAGTAGAGGTTTCGAAATTGAAAACAAATGGTTTTTTTTTTTTAATTGGTGCAGAGATTCCCTCAAGGTACACATTGACAATGTCAAGTACTTGCGTATTGCACTTCACAAAAGACTGACAAAAATATGTCCAACGCCTTCCACTGAGTCTTTAACTGGGCTTGCATCTTCTTAAAAAAGATGAAAAAGAAAAAGGAAACTGCAGGTTTCAGAAAGTATGAATTAAGTTCTGAGACTGAAACGATGTGCACAATATTAACCACCTTAATATTGTGTCTGTTTATTTAGGGGAACGTGGGAGGAGATAACCTCATTACAAGCTAATGAATCGTGTGCCATTCTAAATCTTAAACAAATCATTATTAAAAATTATCATTATTTACTCTCATAGCCAGAACACTGCCAAGATACCTTCGTAGTGTAACTCGAAATTAGTGAGAAAGTGTTTCAATAGTGTTGAGTGATTGTCTACTAGTTGCGCTTTGTTGAATTCCAGGTCATTCTGACTGCTCAGATAAAAGAATTTAGGCTAAAGGCTTAGATCCCAACTTTATGTACTTTCGAACAATTGAATTAAAATATTTTTTATATATTACATATAATAATTTTTTAAATTACAGATGCTGATCAATGAAGCTAATACTGATGAAGCTGATATGGAAACGGCGCATTTAAAATTTAAATTAGAGACTGCAAAAAGGGAAAATAATATAAATACAAGATCCAAATTAAGTTTAGATCCCTTACAATTGCATAATGAAATTGAATAAACTAAGCAAAATATAATTTATCGAAAATAAAAAAATGAATTCAATTAATCTTCGACTTACCAAAAATTTTTGTATACGTTGTTTACTAATACTCATCGGGTAACCCAGACGAATTTTGTAATTAAATGCGCCTCGTGCTAAGGCGTAAACAATAGCGATGTACTTGTCTGCACTGAGAATACACACTTCCTTTGCTGAAAAAAGCTGGCAAATTGGAATATGACATGGAAAATGCCAAACGATTTGAAACCATCTTTTACTTACTTACTTTACTTTTATTGGCACAACAGCCCATGGAGGGCCTAGGCCGAGCTTTTAGCTTTTCGCATCCACTCATGTTGTGCGTGTTGTATTTGAACATGAATGGAAGGGACCTACAGTTTAATGCCGAATCCGAACGGCGTGAAAAGCTTTTCATATAAATTTTTACTCTTGTAGGTTTGCCATTGACTGCAGAGAGGTGGTGCCGTGTAGAAAAATTATTTTCCTCCTTTTTTGCATGTGCCGAGATTCAAACCCCGGACACTCTGCGTAGCAGTCCAACGCATTACCACTACGCCACAGCGACCACATCACGCCACAGCGAAACCATCACCAACACGGAAAGTAAATTCAACTTTATTTGGCTTCACTGAGAACGTCACTATGTCCCAGCTGAAAATAGCTACGTGCTCTTAATGTCTATTAGCACAGAGATGAAGATGTTCAAAAGTCGTTTTGTATTGTAATAGTACAAGGGGCGAACTCGATAGGCAAAATGTCCTCGAGAGCTTTGACCAGATCCAAAAACTAAAATAATACAGATTAGACTTGGATGTGAGCAGGAGGACCATAGATCTTCTATAGCTTTCACTCCGCTGGTCCATTCTACTTGGCCAAAATGTAATAGGAGAAGGGTAAGATGTATAAGCGTAGGGTCGCGAGGTCATATACCCTGGATAGACCTATATGGTTTATTACTTGATGGTTTTGCCATTTCCTACCCAGAGGCGTACTGGTACACTTTCTTATAATTCTCAATAACTTCATTTCGGTAGAAATATATGAAGTTTTATAAGAATTGACCACCAGACCAAGAGTGGAATCGAACCCCTAACCCCTAACCAACCGAGTGAAAGTATATTCCGCTAGCCTATAGACTGTCGCGATCTTCAAAACAAAAGTATCACTGGAAGTAATATTTACTATATGGAAAGCCTGTTTTCAAAACTTACGATGATAAGGAATTTTAGGCGAATGAGGTTTCGGAGCGAAACGCAACTGGCCGCATAAAGCCTAAGGGAAATTTTTTTATTATGTGTTACAAAAAACACACGGCAAATCTGTATCAAACGTACAACGTTTTATTTGCTTATAGAGCAGTGCCAGTCAAACTAAATACAAAAATTGCCGTTCGGTCCATTGCTTGAGAAAGTAAAAATCCTTTATTTTACTTTTTTATAACATACTTAATATATGCAACTGATTACTCTTTTCAATAAGCTAAATCAAAATTGTACATGAAGAAATTAGGAAAAGTCTGAGGCCATCAGGGTATTGGGTATTGGTAAACGACGTATATAAACAGACAAAATTGGAGATATGTACATAGTTATGCGAATATACCCTTTTTCGAAAAATACTTTTTTTTATATTATCCAAAACAAATCGAAAATTTGATCAATGAGTCGATATCGTTTTAAGATTGAATTAAATCCTACCAAGATATTAAACAAATGAAAATCAACAAGGTCACCCTGGTGGGTATTGGTAAGAGCACGGTTAAATGCAATAGAAATACTGAAGAGAAAAATACCATTGTTTAGTTTTAATTGATTTTTCACATTTATTACACATTTAAATATAATTTTATATACTTAAAAAGAGTTGTTTTTTGCATTAAATTGTGTACTTGTATTATTATTTTTTTTTAAATTAAACTAAATATTTTTGCCAATACTGTTTGTTGTTTTGTATTGTAATTAAATTAAATTTCTTTTATTCATACATGAAACATGAAAATTGTTTGTAATGTGGGTAATATTCCTCTTTCTTCATTTCTTATTCTTTTCCTATAGTTACACATGAAAATGAATGTAAGTTTTAAAATTGTTTAATATGTAGTTTCTTTTCACATTTTTTTATTTTTTATTTATTTTTTTCTAAAATAAAGTATTTCCAACTAAGTTTCGCTTTCTTGTGTTTTTACCTCCCTTTTTATACCCTACACACACTGTACAGGGTATATTGGTTTTGATTGAGTAACGGTTGATTGTAATGCCCACAACTAGGCGGCGTAGGTAAGAACATAGACAAATAATCAGCGTGCATAGCGGGGTCGATTTAGCCATGTCCGTTTGTCTGTCTGTCTGTGTACACGATAACTAAAGTAAAACTTAAGCAATCACAACCAAACGTGGTACAGACATTTCGTATTATCAGGAAGAGGTTAAGTTTTGTTCTACCTCACATACAAGTGAAATGCATGGAAGGTACAAATAGAATGGAACAAAACTCGATACACGCCATTGAAATAGTATTTAGCCATTGAAACGGTTCTGAAAATTGTCAACATTAGGCAAAAGGTATGCCTACTTCATGCAAGTGAATTAACCAAGGATATTGAGAATCAAATGGAATCAAATTTGGTATACCTACACAGTTAAAATAACTTCAAAAGTAATTACTGAGAAAATTATCATCATTGGGCAATAGCCCAATGTCTACTTCCTATAAAAAAATTGTTGGCTGTGAAACCATAAAAATTTTACCCACTGTTAAATGTTAAAAGGTGTTTTATTTCAGAGGGTGTGCAGGGTATATAAAGTTCGCAGATCCCGAACTTTGCTTTCCGGTTTTTGTTTTTTTTTTAAATAATTTTTTTTTAAGTGCATAATTTGTTATACATTTATTATTGATTTCTTGTTTGTTGCCTTCTAGTTTTTGTTAAAAATAAATTTTAAGAAATTCATGTTGGTTTCACATTAAGAGTTAAACAATTAAATTTTTTTCCAATTACATTTGCACAATTAAATTCTTGTATAATCTTCTTTCTTCTTTTTGTATTTTATATTTAGTTGGACTAAGATTGAATAACTATTAATTTATTATTATGTAGTATTACATTCATAAGTGTACGTTTGTAATTATGTAAAGTTAGTTCAACGAAGTACATTCTATTGAAATGAAGAAGTTGCATTTGAAGTTTCAGTTTAATTTCTTATTAAATTAAATTTTTTTGTTTAAAGAAAACATTTCGCATAAAATTTTAAAGTTAGTTCAATTAGAAATACAATATTTAGTAAGACTTAATTATTTTAATTTAATTTTCACACAATGCAGAATCACATAAAATCACAAATGATGATGATTAGTTTCTTCTTTTTTCTTTGTATACAATTTATATGAAATTTCTTTTAACAAATATTTTTTGTATCATTAAGTATTTTAAGGTTGTTTTTTGTTTTGCTTAAACGGAAAATGTTAAAAAAAACGTCATTTACAAACAGTTTTAACACTCACACAAAGACAATCTCATAAATTTAATCAACGTGTAATTTACAACTTAATACGCTTTTATAAGAATTATTAACATTAATTAATAATAATAGTTATAATTAATTATAATTACTAAATAAGATACTGTATTTTTATTAATTTAAATTCAGTCGAGTTTGAGCTTTTGTATTTTCCCCTTTACGAAAAAATGTACATATTTTTTATTTGTTTTAAATTACACAAAAGATATGTTGTTTGTACTTATACCTCAACTGATGCATAAATATTAAATCAATTTGATAATTATAATGAATTTTGCTGATTTAAATTTTGAATTTAATGAACGCAAAGAAAAATTCTTTTAATATTAAAAATTAAAGTTAAACGACGATTAAGGTTAGTTGGTTGAGCTTAAAGTTATGAGTTCAGTAGCGAAAAGAAATGCCATTAAGTGGGGGCATTGGGACAGGAAGTTCGATAAATTCTATTATTTGTATAAACTGAAAATTGCTCCACCTTTATGGAAATGTATTGATGGACACAATGGGAGGTGATCGACATACTACGAATACAAAAAATTCATAATAGAAGCCGAAGCTGCACACTGATGAACTACGAAGCAAGAGTTGGTGGGCTACACAAAATTGTACTGTTCTTCTAGAGCAATCGCTGATGAATAGACGAAATCATATGGTAACTTTGTACTAACTAAAAAGCTTGTTGTTTAACTCTCCCAATGGAAGATCCATCGCTCAGATTACAGGGGACCGTGGACGGCTAGTGGGTTTCCTATGTGCTCAATTGCTAATTCAGATATAATTCAGTCTACTTTCTACGAGGTACATGTGCTTGAGTGAGTCTTTTCCACTCCCACCAAGCGATTAATAAGAATAATCCCCCGCTTTGCTGGAAGTTTCACTTGGTCGTTTCCTCGAAACGAAATATGCTAGAAAATATATCTACTCGATTTTTATTTCGCAAGTTCGCAAACCAAACTTGAAATATTGAATTTTTAAGTTTTGAATTTAGGAAGTTTTGGCCTCTTATAATTTGAATCGTTATACATAAATACCATATGTTTAAAGCGCGATCGTGGCACACAGCGGTTTAACTGCGGGAAACTATCACAAATTTACCCTCTACCAGAAAAAAGGGTATATCAATTTCTACATTTTGTTGGAACTGATAGTAGGAAGTATGATAGATATAAGATAGATAAGTAAATAGGTATAAGTTTCTAACTATAGTAGTTCTGATCAGAATTGAAAATGGGTCCACGCCTACTTCAAATGTAATCAAAATATTTAACTACCATATTCTAAAAATACGTTCAATGTTAAGAAAAGTTATTAGTTGTAAAATCTAGAGAACAATATTACCGAAACTAACCGGATTTTCCATTAATTGCGAATAATAGAAGTCAAAGTAAAAAGTCAATATGTTTGACAATTTTGTAATATTGAAAATTTCACACTTTTTTATAAAGAAATATTCGAAATATTAACGGATTATCATCGTAGTATTGAGACCTTTGCCTTTTGTATAAGAAGGTGGCAAAGCATATCGTATGGCAGCTGCGAGTGAAAGTTAACTGATCTCTTTCATTTCTGTTTTATAATCAATTCTTCCACTCTTCGACTTAAAAGTGTCTCATGCTAAAATTTGTTGAGCTCAGACGATTCTTTATATGTTTCCAGAATTTGTATGGTAAAGTGGTCCTGGCTATTGACAAATCCCGTCAACTTTTAAGTTGGAGTCAGCTATCAAAATGATATATGGTATACAATTTTAATACGTTATCTTGACGGTAACAGATTTGAAAGCTATTTATGTTTTTCTGGTCGGCAGTTGACCGATGACACCCATTTTCATAATTTTTCTCTTCTATGACCTAAGAGTGGCTTATACCTAAAATCGTTGCGTCTATATTTTTTTCACTCTTTGTATACAGTCAAATCTTTGTGTGTTGCTGGCTCAGCGAATAACCCAAACCATTTCCAGGCATTTTTAAACTAAAAAATTGAAGCTTTACGACCATATTTTATGTCGGTATAAAAAAATTTTATAATTTCAACAGTTATCAACTTGATTGACTTGAGTAAACATGTTTTTGAAACTTCAATGCAGTAAAAATTTAAGCATGAATTGCTTTACACTGAAACAATGCGCCCAAATAGTGACGCTGTATATTGAAAATACTCCTTCAGTTGTGTTAACTCAACGTGAATATCGTCGATAATATCGTGGCCAACCAGCAACGGCATCGATATCGGTGGATTTTGGCTCATTACGTCTGCCCAAAAATGTGTGAAAAAGGTCTGGACGATTACTGGTGTCAACAAAGACGGTGCGCCATGCCACACTGCAAATCAAACAATACAGTTTCTGCAACGAAAATTCCTTAAACGAGTGGTGTCAAAAATGGCGACATTGAATGGCCACCCAGATCTCCAGATTTGACCCCTCCGGACTTATTTTGGTGAAGTTATTTGGAAAGCAAATAAAGAAGATCATTGACGAGCTCAAGGCAAACATTCGTGATGAAATCATCGCTATAGGAAAAATACTTCATACGAGTATATGGAAATCGATTTTTTTAAATTTATTCAATATTCACATATCAACATAAAACAAAAGTTATTCATAAGGGTGGCGCACCCTGTATATAGTTGCATCAAAATTACTTCTTCACACCTATGTACATATATCGCAGCATCGCGTCCCGTCATAACATTTACGAGTTCCTACCTTCAATCATAATTCCGAAAATGAAATATTGTACTATCGGAGTCGATTTTCGTATTGTCTAATTGAAAACAAATACTTATTTATTTCACAATAAGCTTTTTGAATTTCGAAATTCAGATATATATGGTAAGTGTTAGATTTGAATTTGTTAGTTTCTAAATCGATTATGGGAAAAAATAATTTTGCTTAAATTAAGGCGGTAAGTAGTTTTAAAAATAAATTTTTATCCTCCTCAACATATGCCGCATCAGTTTTAAAAAATTTGTGTAAATCATGAAAATTATACGTATTTTATAAATTTCGGGTTTTCAGTTTTCAATGTAAGTAGTTGTTAGTTTTGATTAGTAGCATATTTGCTAAGATAATTGATACAAGTTTTTCAAGGTATGGCTTAATTTTGTTAAAGATGTAGGTACGTACTTGTAAATATTATATATTGTAAAGAGTTCCCTTTGAAAGCAAATTGTAAGTAAGACTTGAAGTGGTGCTTTCAAAATAGTTTCTACATGTATCAAAAAATCTAGGTCTTCATTTCTTTTAGTTTTTTTTTCACAATTTTTTGTTTTGTTGGCATAAGAATTTTGATTGTCCCTTGGATACATATAAATAGAATACAGAAGATTTATTAATATGTATTAAATTCATTAAAGAGTTTTGATTCTTCTTTTTTTTTTTGTTTTGTTTTGTGTGTTTTCACAAAATTACAACAATATTTTAACAGTAAGTAGTAGATTTGATTTTATTATTTTTTTTTAATATACATACAATAAATTTTATGTATGTACATATAGTGAAAATTAGAGTAGATACACTAGACTATGTATAATGTTGTGATAAAAATAGTTTTTAAAGTTACGGTTTGAATAAAATCTAAGTTAGTTACAAACACAATTACATATAAATATGTAAGCTATATACAATATACATACATAAGTAGTAGGTATGTATATTTATGATATATGAATTTTCATTCCATTTTAGTTCAAATTGACAAAGTTTTGGTAAATTTTGTTTTTTTTTTTTGGTTTTTTGATTTCAATATGCATGTTTTTTATGTTTTAGAAGGTAGTTATTAGTTTTTTGTTAATATGATGCTTTGCTTTTTATTGCTGTTACACATTTAGTCAGTAAAGATTTTACCTTTTTTTTATATGTATATATATTTATATTCATTCCTATTTAATATTTTAGTTGAAATTATTTTTTCTTTTTATGTGCTATGCATTTGTTGCAATATTCACATTGTCATTTTTACATACAAAAAAAGAAACCGAAGAGTTTTTACTATTACACTAACAATATTGATTAACAATTAGTATATAGTACTTAGGTATATAAATGTAGTACCTTGTAGTTTTAGTATTAATATTTAATGTTATTTGTTTTGAAAATGGTTTTTGTTGTCTCTGCCTTTAAAATGTGCTCTAATGCCCAGCATGAAGCTATCTGTACATAGATATTTCATCTTGTTCTTTGTTTGTTTTGTATGTAAATGTTGTAAAATAATTTCAAGTAAAAATTCCTTTGAATCGGTATAATGGTTTGGGGCCTGCCCGATATTACATAGTACTAGATTTTCGTTCCTTTATCTTAGTAGTAGCAGTATTAGGAGTAGTGGAAGTAATAAATATATTTGTGTTGATTTATTTTATTGTGTTTGCAAAGTTTGTATGGGTTTTTCTTTTTTCGTTTCTTTGATTTCTAAAGCATTTTTAAGTTTGCTACTATGTAGTTTCAGGTATTGGAGCACAATCAAAAAGTTTTCTTTACGTATCAGCATGCAATAATATGCCTTAAAATATGTTCACATATGTACATTTGCTCATTTAAAATATAGTTGTTTGTCTAGAAATATATGTATTTTTCGACCAAAAATATTCTGTGCCTGATTGAAAATCACAATTCAAATGAGATCAATCAATTCAAATATTACTATTTTATTAGGTACTAAAGAAGGTTGATAGTAAATACTTTTTTGCATTATGTAAATCTGAGCTCGAATGAGAAATGTTAAGAACTAACCTGTGTGGATGTGAATGCAACAGGTGATTCGAATCCTGGATAGATGGAAGCAAAGTACGCAATGTGCCAGAAGAGCAGTTCATCAAATCTACATATATAATTTCTACATATCAGCAAAAACTGTGATTTCGATTGCGAGTATATTAAGCGAAAGTCTCACAGAAAATCTCTACCTAGGTAAACCATTTCAATACCTTTCACAAAAAAATATATTTTCAATTAACTTTGGTCTCTATGTAATGAACAAATATCTACTTCCACATATTGTCAAAGCTCTCCAAGCTTATCGCAGCCTCTACCATAATCACGAGCTCACATGCAGCACTAAATTCTTTAGCCATTATCAAAAGCTGGTATCAGAATGCATTATTTTGCTATTTGGTTTGTCTGTGCAATGGAGAAGCAACCGCTAAACCAAACCTATTAAAAGCTGCTGTCTGCTTTACAGCCTTGCTAATTGTTTTGATTATGAAATCAGCCGATCCTGGTGAATGAAATTAATTCTTCTTCTTCTGTCATCCTTTTTCTGCTAGTGGAGTGTGCCTCGATCGTCCTCTTATAACGAACTCATATTACGAGATTCGTGGCAGATGTGGTAGTGCTAGACCGACCTTTTCCATGTCTTTACAGGTGCACCAAAGCGTCCATCACTTTCCTGGGCATCCCATCGGAAAGCTTGACGAGCGAATATTTCCATTGGGCCTACAAAGTGTATGTCCAATCCAACGGAATTTCGCGCTTGCACACCGCGACGGGATCAGGAATTTGGTTAGTTGACATTGCTGATGCGGTTAGGCCACCATACGTTGGGAATTTAGCGCAGAAATTTGTGAGGAACTGCTTGTAACCTCATGCTTTCATGTCTCACATTCGTAAAACACGTTGACGTTGGAGTTGTAAATCTGTAATTTGGTGTTGGTGGAGATTTGCGTGAAGGTTCGAATGCATTACATCGTCGATAACAAATATGAAAAGTATTGGCGGCAGTATACATCCCTGGCATACACATGTAGCAACTTTAAATGGGTCTCACTTACTTTACTTTACTTACTTTTATTGGCACAACAGCCCATGGAGGGCCTAGACCGAGCTTTTCGCATCCACTCATGGTGTGCGTGTTATATTTGTACATGAATGGAAGGGACCTACAGTTTAATGCCAAATCCGAACGGCTAAGTACTTTCTTTCTTTCTTTTTTTTTTTTTTTTTTTTTTTTTATTTTGCCTGTTCCGAGATTCGAACCCCGGACACTCTGCGTAGCAATCCAACGCACACAGCGACCACGGTCTCACAGTTTTCCATTATCTAGATTTGAACCACCTTTCATGGTGACCTTGCTAATACTAATACACGGCGCAGAATTAACACAGTAGCCGCCTGCCTTCAATTAGTTTATTAGTTAACTGATACTGATCTTCAGTCTGATATTGATCTTCCATTCATGTACAAATATAGCACGCACAATGGGCTGATGTGCCATTAAAAGAAAGAAAGAAGATCTTCAGTCTAACTGCACGTTATTTACTATTGATGGCAAAATGTTTACTTGTAGATTTCTGGGCACCTGTCTTAAGGGACAAACATCGTCAGCATACATCGTTAGTATACATCGTCAGACTTGGCGTACACCTGATCTACATGGCTTTGATTTGCTTTAAGAATTTCAGTATTAATATTTAGTGTTATTCAATGATTTTCAAGTAGTTATTATCCACAGAAGACTTCTGTTTAAACTTTCGAAGCTTTCATGAAACCTAGAGAATTAACTCATTAATAAGTCCAGTCGATGACACATGTCGATCATACAGTCTCACCACGGGCTCTTAATATCCGGTATTTTACTAAATCTAGGAAATGTAAATTATTTGTTTTTATAATATATAAAAATAGCAAAGTCTGATGAAAAACTTGTGCATACTTTTAGGATGCTATGGAGAAAGTAACAACGATTAACACATGTATTAAATGGAAAACTTGAGCATACTTTTAGGATTGAGTGGATACAGCGTAAATTTTCAATTTCACTCCCAAAGCTAAAGATTCTCACATAGTGTTCACTGGAACAAATAAATATAAGTTTCAAGAACCCTGTGCATTTATTTTATTCTGAAGTACCCTTTTCATTTATTTTATACATCTGTAAATTGATAAAATGCAGTCATGCATTATCCTTCGTTGTTTTAACATTCGTCTTTGCAAAATGACACCGAGACCACTAGCACATTGAAAATTGGGACAGACCTCTCCGCACCATTTGATACCAAAAGAGGTTTCAGGCAAGGCGACTCCCTAACCTTATGCTGAAGAAAATAATTCGAGCTGCGAACATCTACATCTCTGCCATTATTTCTACAAGAGTATCATGCTGCTACCATACGCTGATGATATTGACATCATTGGCAAAAACGCTCGAGCAGTCAGTGCAGCATTCTCCAACCTGGAAAGGTAGTCTCGCCGAGTAGGTCTAGTGGTGAACGAGAACAAAACGAAATACCTTGTGTCAACAAACAAAGAGTAATGACGTCTTGGACAAAATGTTACTGTTGATAATTATACTTTTGAATTCGTCAAGGATTTCGTTTACCTAGGATCCAGCATTATTACCAACAATATTGTCAGCCTTGAGATCAAGCGGAGATTAACTCTTGCCAACAGGTGTAACTACAGGCTCATTAGACAATTGAGAAGCAGAGCCCTCTCTCGATCGACGAAAATAACGCTCTATAAGTCCCTCACCCTTCCCGTCTTAATATGTGACGGCGAGACGTGGACATTGGCCATCAATGATGATAGGCTGATGGCTGTTAGGAGCGTTAGAGAGAAAAATACTCCGTAAGATCTACGGTCCAGTATGCGTGGACGACGTGTATCGAATAAGATGGAACGATGAGCTGTATGAGCTGTACGCCGACACTGACATAGTCAAGCGTATAAAAATCCAGCGGCTTCGCTGGCTGCGTGATGTTAAACGAATGGAAGAAAGCGCTCCGGCTAGAAGGGTGTTTTATTCGAGCCACGGTGGAGGAACACGCAGAAGAGGACGTACTAATCTCCGTTGGAAAGACCAGGTACAGGACGACCTTACTGTACCTTATCAACTGGCGCTAGCGCGCGCATAACAAAGGCGACTGGCCAAGCTTTATAGAGGCGGCCAAGACCGATCATCAGTTGTAGTGCCAGCTTAGTAAGTAAGTAAGTAAGTTGCGAAATTGTAATTTTTCTATAGTTCATATAAATTCTACTACCCATATATTTTATATCAACATCTATTGGATTTAAAATAAATTTTAACTTCGAAAAAACCAGAACACCAGCATTTTTTAAGTGCATGATAGTAAAGTGCTATGTAGTTAAATACTATATAAGTGCTAGTTTTTATATTTCCCTTCCGACGCTATTTTACTTTCGTCGGCATCCACTGCAAAGGCCGTGTACCTATTCCTCACAATCTCAGAAGGTATAACCTACACAACGTTACAAGCAGATATATTGCAGATAATAGATTTCCTTTTATTAGCAGGACTCATCTGCTTGCTCCATTCAATAATAAAATTACTTTTTTGTCCTAAAAAAAAAGCCTTTAAAAACATTGCAAATTGCATTCTTCACTTACAAATCTATAATGCATAAAATTTATGTAAATATGAATGTAAACACTTATAAAGCAAGTAGTATCCTACATAATACGCTTTCTGTGCCCTATGGTAATTGCATCTATGAAGGGTGCCGCTCTACTAACGCTAACGAGTAGTAAAATGTGTATACTTTTGTACGTGTTAATATGTATGAATATTGAATTTAATCATTTCTAATTAGTAGTTAACAACCCAGTACAATTTCTATCGAACAGTAATAGTTACTAGTTTCGTTTTCATATTTGTTCTATTTTTTTTTCTTTTATGCTAAAAACATTCAGATATTTGTAAATAGTTATGAATGTTTGTAAGTATATGATAACCATGCATTACTCCAATGCATGAGTATGATAAAATGTATGTATGTATGTATGCATGATTGGAAAATGTTGTTAGTTGAGTGTATTCTACTGATGTTATTTTGATTGATCTCCACACTATCTTTAACTAGTTAGTATGTACGAGTACGACGATGATATTAAAAAATAAAATTCTAGATATTTTTGTATGTTTTTTTTTGTTTGTGTTATAACAAAAATGATTGCATATGCATAGAAATATTATCATTTGTTTATATGTAAATAAATATTTTTTGTTTAACACAATATGATCTAACATCAATAAATTTGTCTCTACAGTTTCTGCTACATTCTTTTGTTTTATAATTTTTATTGTTTGTTTGATTGTTTAGTTAGTTTAACTTTCATTTGATTTACAGATATACATACATTTTTATGTTTTTTTTTTTTAATTTCTGTTCTTTTTTTTCCTAGAAGTATGAGTTTGAAATGTTTTCTTTTTTGTTCTTTGTAATGGTGCGAAATTTTTTTTTTTGTTGTTTAGTCTTAGTGTTTTTATTTTTATGTATTTTTTTAAGATGTGACAAAAATTGGTTGATGTTTCAAAATGTAGTTGAGAATGTTTTTTTTTAATTTTTTTATTTAATTTCGACCGGAGAAAAGCTGGTACTGCAATGAATTTTATTAAAAGAATAGTATATTTGGTTTTAGTTATTACTTATTAAACGAATATTGAATAAACTGTATTCAGTTATTTAAGTATAATTTTCTAATAAAAAGTAAAACAATTACAACTACGAGTACGAGTACAATATTATTAGTAATATTTAAAACATCTAGAGATGTTAAAAGTAAACAATAAAACTAGTTACTTAACAGTTTGGAAAAAAATGTCCTTTGAGAATATATTGAAAGAGATGTTAGACAATACTGTATAACTACATATGAGAAAATAGTCCTTTGAGACAATATCGTTGCATACTTTTACTTATTTTGCATGGTAAATCAAACTCGAAAATCATAATGTAAAAATCCTCAACATAATACTGTGGGCAAAAGTTAGTAAGACTTTGTTCATAATTTCAAATTTTTTTTATTCATTCTTCCAAATCTATTTCGTCCCCTTCAAAGTAATCCCCCCCGGCCCCAATACAATTGTGCCAACACAATTCTCGAAACAGTTATTCCAATTCTCGAAACAGTTGTTAAAGTCAATTTCCGGAATAGCCTTCAATGCGCTTAGCGATTCATGTTTAATGTCTTCAATTGACTCAAAACGGTGTCCACGAAGCGGTTTTTTGAGTTTAGAAAATAGCCAAAAGTCACACGGTGCTAAGTCAGGCGAATAGGGTGGTAGGGTGGTTGCGGAACGATATCAGTCGAATTTTTGGCAAAATAGTCTCGTAAAACCAATGCAGTGATTTTGGAACCAATCGTGTATTCACTCTTCTTAGGCCCAAATGATGTTTTAAAATGGTTTTCACTGATCCTTCCGATATTCCAACGATGCCAGTAAGGTCTCTGTTGATTGACTGTTAATCGTCGATTCTCGAGCACCAATTCCTCTTGATTTTATTGACGTGTTGATCATCAGTTGATGTTGATGGCCGTCCTGGACGTGGTTCGTCGTCAATGCGTTCTCGACCATCTTTGAACAATTTGGTACCATTGTACCAATCAAAAACACTTGCTCGCGACATACAATTATCACCGAAGGCTTTAGGCCTTTTGCAACATTCTGAACGTTTCGGCACCAGAAATTTGATTTGATTCCGCACACAAAATTTAATGGAACTTCTTTGTTGAATAATTTCACTCATTGTGAAAATCGCCGAATGCACTTTTTGTACTTCAGAAAGACAAGCGTATACTAAACACTAATGATTATTTTGATGTGACATTTGGCACAGATGTCACCGACAGTCATACCAACCTTAAAAAAATAATATTTTGATGAATGGGTTTCCGCGCGAAATTTAAATTAAAAAGTCTTACTACTTTTTGCCCACAGTAGTATCTACGTTTTACATTATGTAGTTGAGCTACATCGGGTACATTATATGGTATGTATTAATATTATTTTTCAACTCACTAAAAGTTTAGCTCCCACCCTCCTATCTTGTTTCAATAAAGAAACAATCTGTGCAAAATTTGCACTTAATCTGCGAAACGACCTTCATCGACGATGAAGTTTTGACACAAGGAAGAAAGGGCACAAAAGCCGCACTCCAAGGAAAAAACCACATACGAAAAAATGGGGGAATAAATTGTGCTCCCCACCAACTTGCTATAGTACATCAAAAATTGAGGATAGTACATCACGCATCCAAAGTTCTTCTGTCGTCGGTCAGCAAATACCAATAACCGCAGCAGCAAAAACATAATACAATAACTCGAGGTACAACGTATGAAAGTACGATAGAAAAAATCACTGATAGCATGGGGTTTAAATATTAATGGCTGCTGCAAAAGCTCTCGGGTGTGATACTTAAATACTGGATATAAATCGCAACACTTTAGAATAAATATTTAGGGAAGCGAGACACGAAGAAATTTGACACAAATTTAACCCAAATGTCTGCCTGGAATTACTTAGTGTTGCACTGCGATGAAAAGCTGGTCCCACCACAGGTATTGAAAAGGTTGTTAGACTGGCAATCATAGTAATTTTTCAAGGCAAGGAGCAATTTTTGGCAGTCCCCGAAATCCCAACATCTTCAGGAGAAGAGCAAGCAACGGCAGTGAAGAAGTGAAATAAAAAGAAATTTCAATTGTATTTTGCCAAAAATTAAGCTTTTCTTCTTCTTATTTTAATCGCATAATAGCTCATGGAGGGCCTAGGCCGAGCTTTTCGCATCCACTCAAGTTGTGCGTGATATATTTATACATGGAAGGGACTATAGTTTAATGCCGAATCCGAACGGCGAAGTGAAAAGATCTTCATAGGCAATTTTTATTCTTGTAGGATTGTCATTGCCCGCCAAGAGGTGGTGCCGTGCAGTAAAATGTTTATTTCTACTTTTTGATTGTGTGCCTGTACCGACCCCCGGACACTCTGCGTAGCATCAGCGAATTCAAAGCTAAATTAAAAGTGGCGACCGATATGCTAAAAACTGTATAAGTAAAAACGGTGAAGCATCGTCCGTCAGTAATGGTTTGGGGATGATTTTCCTATCAAGGAATTGTGGAACTGAAGCTTATATTTTTAGACAAGAAGAACAAAAGGAGATCAAAAACAAAAGTATGTAGTTCGGAACAAAAATATGGAGCTTTGAAGTGAGCCTTTCAATCTACGCAATTTCTGTGATCGTGACTGTAGTTGTTCACTATGTGATACTCAGCTGGCTGAATGCTGTTAGAGCAATTAATACAAAAGCATGGTATGTTTTTTTTTACTCATTTATCTTTAGCCGGGCTTCTGTTTCAGCTTTTGTGAGTATGATAACCCGATTTAATTAACATTTGAAACCAGGAGACACGTTTTAAAAAAGGATATCGTTGACAGATGGATCATTTGGAGTAATTTTCGAGCGAACTGAAAATTGAGTGTTCTCTAGTTTCTTAAAATACGTGGCAATGACACGGACTTCTCAAACTTTTCACCAGTCCAGTCGGTAAGAAAGGCTAAAAAAAGAAAACGGGGAGAAGTGATCCATGTCTCCTCGTGATCAATATTTTCTCTACTAATGTTATGATTTAAATTATAATAAATAATAATAAATCTCTAAAGTTTGTTTTTAATTTCAAGTCGCAGTCACAATTTAGGTAAATATTAGCAGAACATAATTAGAACAATGTTTAACATATTATACATATATAACTTAATGGCTCATAAAGGAGTCACTATAAACAAACTCGTGCAAAATTTGTTTTGCACCGAAAAATTTTTGATTAGAAAGAGGCAAAAATAAGTTCAGTGAGTTAGCTAAGTATCCTAGTTTTTGTTAAATGAAGTCGCTGTGGTGTAGTTTGTAGTGTTTTGGCCTGCTACACAGGGTGTCCGGGGTTCAAATCTCAGCACAGGCAAAATCAAAAAGTGTAAAAGGAATTTTTCTACACAACACCACCTCTTGGCAGGCAATGACAAAAACGTTGCCTATTAAAATCATTTCACTTCGTCGTTCGGATTCGGAATGAAAAACGGTTGGTCCCTTAATGAGTGGATGCAAAAAAAGCTTGGCCTTGGCCTTGGCCCTCCAAGGGGTGTGTTGTGTATTTAAAAAAAGAAGAAGCAATTAGATTACTGGCCGAAAGATTGTCTAGATTTTGTGTTCACTACATGCCGTGTTCCGAAAGATTCAGTTGGTCATAATTATGTATTTTCTCAAAGGGCATTATTTTACAAAACTCAATATCAATACAAAGAGAATGACGCTTGAAAAAATTACCAAATTATAACACTTTTATAGTTTGCGGCTAAGTAGAAGTGGGGAAAAAATTGTATTTATGTAGATATAAAATGATAAAGTTCAAATACATTAACTAGGGGGAATAAGTAGGTAGGTATGTATGTAATTGAGGTATCGCAAGTAGGTAGGTACAGTTAGTTAGATTTATGTACGTATGTATTAGTGTATGTGAGTAGTTAGCGCATGCAAATAACATTAATGATTTTATTGTCACCATGTAATAGTTTTGTATGTGTGAAAGTGGTTTATATGTATGTGAGTGATTCTGTTGATTTGTTTTAAGATTAAGATATCAAAATTTGTAGAGAATGTTAGCTTTGATAAGGGAAAAACTAGTTAGTGATTGGGTAAAGTAGTTCAAAACAAATGATTGACTTTAAGAATTATTTAATATGAAATTGAAACCTTATCAACGTTGGATGCTTTAGTTGGAGTAGGAAACAATAGCTACAAATTTTGATTTTACTAATCGGTAGCAAATCGTTAATAATAATTATATTTTAGGGCTTGTAAGTGAGTTCAGTGTAGGTACTTTTGTGTGTGTAGAGGTATTGGAACATTTAACTACTTGTACAGCTACTACTAAGATAAAGGCAGGCTCGAGGATTTCATATATACGATATATATATAAATATAATTATCATTTTCTAATAGATATATATTGTGTAAATCTACAACATTTAGAATAGATTTTTCTTATTTTTTGTTACTCTTTCCTTTTTGTTTTTTTTTTGTGGAGAAATGACTTGCGTATTTAATAATGCATAGTTCATATGTTTGTTGGTTTCATATTTATTGAATATTGTTAGAATTTTCAGCTTTTTGAGAATTTATTCTCAATGTATGCAACTTTTTGTGACATTTTGTATGTATGAATGTGTGTGTGTAGGTTTATGCTCAAAACAAAGAATATAGTTTATTTTTACTTTTGTATATTTTTTTATATTTTTAAGGCACTTTTAAATAAATTTATCTATATATGTAAATATGTATAAGATAATACATACATATGTAGATATATAGATAGATTTATTAGAGTTTATAATAAAGGAAAGGCCATTTGAAAATTAAATATGAATATTCATTTCAAAAAGCGCATACACTGGAAAGTCAACTCTCGTTTGTTTTTGTAAATAAAAAAACCTGTTTAATTTTCCCTTATAGAACTAACAACAAGATTTTAAAAACTCCTCTATTACTTACTAAGTCGATTTAAATTTTAAATACATAAATATATTATTGTACTATGTACAAACACTCAACGAAAAAATGAACAACGAAAACTATAAAATATGTAGATTAACACTAAGAAAAGAAAATAATTACACTTAGGAGTTACGAGTACATGAATGAAAATATCGAAACATAAATATGTAAATATATTTATGTAAATATATATGTATGTATATAACAATAAGAATAGATATGTATGTGTAGGTATGGTTTGTTGTAGTATTTAAATACTTTGAACATAAAGTATTTTTGAAGTTTACTTCTTTAGAATGGTTTTTTGTATTTACGCCGGTAATGATGGGCAGCGCCCTTTATCAATCGAGTATGAAAAAAAAACTAGATTGATAGAGGACGCTGACCATCAGTTTCTTGTCAAATTCGAAATTTCAAACAAAAATTTGACATTGACTGAAAGAATGAGCAAGTATAGTCTAAAAAAAACAAAACCTGACGCTGATCTGCAGACAGCGAGAATGTAGACTTCGTCGAAAAATGGAGGCCCAACAAAATTCAGATTTTGTTATCGTGATAAAACCCCAAAAACCTGCACCGAGAGACCGCGGTTGTAGGCTTCGCAAGCAACTTTAGGCACAAAAGAATTCGAATTTCACTGAAAAACAACTCGCAAAGATTAATGCGGAGAGAGAGCATGACTGGCAAATGAATTCATTAAAGCCAATAATTGCATCCACGCTCATGCCATTAAGTTCCGACAAAAGTCTTCAGAATTACTATACAGCACCAGGCAGTCATTAAGGTGGCCGAAACCCAGCTTCTCAACGAAAGAGAAGTCGAGAAGATTTACTTGAAAATTTGACTGAAAATATTTACTCCGTGGAAAGAAAGAAAATAACTCGAATCAGCACAACACAACTTAGACGAGATTTGCCAAGTTTCTAGTCAACCTCATAACGTTCGTGAGTTCTCAGACCCGCAAGTAACAAATTTTCCAACTGTAGAAATCATTAGATTAGGGCTGGGAACAAGGCACAAAATCATTGCGGCCTAAAAAGCCCTATTGTGAAGAGGCCATTCAATATTCTAAGATACTCTTCCTAGTCATATTGCCCACTTCAACCGTAGTTGGGTATGCAATAGTAAGGTGACGAAGTCTAAGCCTTGCAAGTTTGTCACAGTGGCACAGAATGAGAACTGCTGTTTCCTCGTCTTCGTCACAAAATGTACAGAATTCGTCTGAGATATTCTTCTGGTAGCAAGATGTTTTTAGTAAGAAAGCCTGTGACAGATCGGATTTCGTTTCTGTCTAATATTAAGGGTTGTTTTTTGTTCTTAACTTTGATACACTTGGCAAGAATGATTTTGCTTGTCTGTTTCTTGAGATGTTGTCCTAGGCAGCCCAGATCTTTCTGTTATGATTGAGCTTTGGTCCAAACATGGGTTCGGATGCCCCTTTTCTGGCTAGCTCGTCAGCCATTTCATTGCCCTCAATACCACTGTGTCCAGGCACACAAATTAGATGGACTCTATTTTGTGATGATAGCTTGATCAATAGTTGAAAGCCAGTAGTGCAGCCTTACTGCCCGAGTGAATATCGACGTTTTGGTTACACAACGGCCTTTCTTCATATTCTCTAAGACATAATTCAATTGCGACTACTTCCGACTGAAAAACTGTGTTTTCTTGGCTCATACTAGCAATAATATCCTTTCTTGGCCTAACTCCACAAAAACACCCATTCCAAATCCCTCGTTTATTTTTGATCCAAACAGAGCGAGGACAATCCTTTTCCCAAGTATCTCTACTAGGGAATGTAACTTGCAAGTTGTGTTGGAAGCAATATCGGGGTAGGCACGATCATACAACCTGAATGTTTTGATGGTGATGATGATTATTATAATGATGATAATAATGATGATAATGCTAAGATTATTATTATAATGATGTAGTAAATAAATTCGCATGCTATGAGTATGAATATTTTGATGGAGATAATGATTTTGCAGAGGGCGTTGCATGAATGAATCATCAAACTGAGCTATAAAAGGCTTATTGTTTGCATAAATCAGCACATAAAAAATTTCAAATGTTCGTTAAAAATTCCTGTAATGTCTGTGATAGTCTCTGGTTTTTCAAAATTACTAAACCTAACCTGAAAACGCAAAACGCAAACGTTCTGAAGAAGTAAACTTCTCTAGGGCGTCCCACTGACGAACACAATTTCTTTTTTTTTTTAATATTAAATATGTACGATACTGATTTAAAGGTAGTAATTTTCATAGTATAAATAGTTTTAGCTTTTAACTACGTCTTTATTGAAAGGCAAGCAAGAACATACAAAATGATTGCACTAACAAACTTCAACAATCCAAAAACGAAAGCAAAAATATGTAAATAAATTCATTATAGTTATATTAATTATAAATCTATGTATATTATGTATGTACATATGTAAGTAAATATATATGATATATAGTAACTACTTATGTACATAGAAGTATTTAGTTAATTTGGTTATTTTTTTTTTGTATTATTTTAATTTTTAGCCTTGAGTGTCAGTCAATCAATTCCTTAAATAATTCAATTAATTCAGCAATAATTTAAAGGAATAATGACAGTTTAGAGTTTGAATTTGAATTTGAGTCTTTGTTTTTCGGCATAATTAATCCTTCACAATAGCCAAAAACGTTGAAATCAAAATTGTTGAACTAATTGTTTTATAATTAAGACTGTAATTTACTGTATACTTTATGTATGCAGCAGTTGGTAAGTTAAAGCAGCAATTCAAAATATCTTTTGTATATAAATTGTAGATATAGATATTTGTTTTAGATTCTTCTGTTACGATTACTTTTATCTGATTTTCAAAATGTTTATTTTGTTCCACTGTGCAATGTTAGATGGGCAGAAAGTAAAATGAGAGTATTTAACAAAACTTGGAAACGTTTTCATGCAAATTATTAATTGTAGTGTGAAAAGTTTCATAAGACTTAGCTTAATATATGGGCACACATCGTAAATATGTATGTATGGATGTATGTATTATATGCATAGACATTTAGGTGTATGTATGTATATGTATACATTGATATATATTTAATAGTTTATTATACAAAGAAGTTTTGGTGAAAAGTTGAAACAAAAGAAATATGCAAATTTGTATGGGGCATGTGCAGCGAATTACGAAATATTTAAAGATATGTGTATTAATTTCATATTATATTAAATGAAACATCACAGCATTAAATTTGTGTTCTAACGAAATTCACACCGGTATTCAAATTTGTTATTTATCACGAATTAAGTTCCTCGGTCGTTTTGGGTTGAGGCTAACTTAAGATGAGCAATTGAGTTGAAGTTCAATAAAGTTCTAAAATCGGATTTAAAGATCTTTAAATATTTTAATTTATAAAATTATTTGCGGTTTGCTTTAAGATATTTCACTAAACTCAAACTCCATGATATTTGCCAACGGAGATCATTGGTTTCATTATTTCGCATTAAAGCCCAAACTTATGGGTTGAGAACCCAGTTGAGAGATTCTATTCTAATTGGGCAAAGCATTTAGGCGGAGTTGGGAAAATTAATCAGAATTTGTAGATAGTATCGAGTATTATTAGGAGCAGAGCTGGGCGAATTACAATTCCAATTACAGGGAATTTCTAATTGGTATTTTTTGTCTTCAATTCCATTACCAGAAATTCTAATCGGGAATTATTTATTAGTTTTCAATTCCTCATGGAATGGTGTTGCAAAAAATATCAATTCTAATACATGGAATTGTATTTTGTAATTAAAAAGTTACAATTCCTTTCAAGAATTGAATAAGTATTTTTTTAAATAAAAATATTTTTTCCAGGTGTAATTAATTACTTTCGAGTAATGAAACTCCGATTTAAATCGAATGATTCCTTGAAAGTAAATTATTCCTTCTTAGTTCTACTCCAAAAAATTTAAGCAAGAAATTTTTTTTTAGTAGCATAGTAAAATACAGAAGTGAACTAAGTAAGGAGAGTATTATAGCAATATGGATTGTACAAAAATATGTCAACAAAAGTCATACAAAATGTTGGAGAATAATCATTTCTTAGCATATTATATTTATTCTATTACATAAAGGGTGTTTTTTTGTTAGAAGTGTGGTTTTCAATCTGGCAATCCTTTTTTCGGAGTTGGTCTTTTTGATAGCTGTCACTTGATTTAAGCTCAGTTTGGTTTGCCATTTCATAATAAATAGACTTACTCTTGAACAACGTTTGCAAATCGTGTAAATTTATTACCAAAATAATGGTTCGGTTCGCGCGATTTACACAAGAAAATTTTGTTCAGCGATGAAGCTCACTTTTGGTTGAATGGGTACGTTAATAAGCAAAATTGTCGCATTTGGAGTGATCATAATCCACAAGCCATTGTTGAGATGCCGTTACATACTCAAAAAGTCACTGTTTGGTGTGCTCTGTGGGTAGAGGGAATCATTGGTCATTGGTCCATATTTCTTCAAAGATGAAGCCGGTCATAATGTTACAGTCAATGGGGAACGCTATAGAGCCATGATTAATGAATTAATGACTTTTTCGTGCCTGAATTGGAGGATGTTGATGTGGACGACCTTTGGTTCTAACAAGACGACGCTACATGCCATACAGCCAACGAAACAATCAATTTATTGAAGGAAACTTTTGATGAGCGCATTATCTCGCGTCGTGGGCGTGTGGCGTGGCCTCCAAGGTCGTGCGATTTAACACTGCTGGACTATTTCTTGTGGGATTATGTGAAGTCGCTTGCCTACGCAGATAAGCCCGAGACGATTGACGCCTTGGAAGAGATAATTCGGCGCGAAATTACTGACATACGGCCCCAATTGTTGCAAAAAGTGGTCGAAAATGGGGCCTCTCGGCTGAAATTTATTCGAACCAGCCGCGGCGGCCACTTTCCCGAAATCGTTTTTAAAACATAATGGCAAATCCTTATCTTTACAATAAAGCTAAATTCTTGGCCATAACATTAAATTATATGCGTTTTATTTCTTCTAGAAAACCACACTTCTAAAAAAAAAAAGCTGTAGATGGCAAACGCTGTATTCAATCGCATGAATTAATAAAGTAACATACATGTAATTTTTGGTTGGACCTAACCCATACCCTTTAATTTATTTTAACAGCGCTTCATCTTCATTTGCAAAACGTAACCAAGATACTTAAAAGAAAAAAATTACTACTGCTAAGAGTAATAATGGTATTTCTTTGGGTTGAACCAATTAAATTTTTCGAGCGAAACCTATTTAGTTTTAGTAACACAAACTGCGGATGGTTCGATTTAAAACAGTTTTGGGTTTAAAACCAGTTTGCATACCTGTGAAAAATCACCACCAACCAGCTCCCAGCTGCTATTGAGCAGATCTATTGTGAATGACTGCACAACAAAGCAGAAAGGTAATAATTTAAACGTTTTATTCGCACTTGATTTGGCGAATAAAACACAACTAACAAAATTATGTAAATTATGTAAATTTAAAAAAGTGTTAATAGTTGTCTAGAGGTATCCAAATTGTTCATTGCGGATTGGGCGAGTTAGAACTTATGTACTATAAATATATTAGCTGAATTTTATTCGCTAAGTAGTTAACCATGTGCGAATAAAACGACCAAGCGAGTCACATGGAAATAATTATGTGTATGTGGGAACTTTTCTTGTGCGGACATTTTGACAAATTTAATTTTTTTTTTTTCTTTTCCATACTGGACATATTCCATTATTGACAGATTACAGTAGGGTTATTACCGAAACCAGGGATGTTAAACAACATGCTTGCTATACATAACATCTATAGTTATACGCGTTATCTCTGTAGCCTTTGTTGTTGTCTCCCATACAATTATCGCTGCTTGTTATACATATATAAGGAGTGAGATCGAAAAAATCTTAACATATATAAAACTCATAATTTTTAAACGGTTGATCTTAGAGTTTTTATTTTTTTTTATTTAATTGATAATAAATTACAAATTACAGAAAAATATAACTTTTATAGTTCTAACCACTATTTATGAACTCGTTGACCTTTTTTTGGTAAGCCTTCCATTAGAGATTTGATAGTTGTTTCAGACACCTTTTTAAAGCAGTTTGCCTATCTCCTTTTAAAATCTTCAATATTTTGGGACACCTTTTTTGTGCTCTTTAAGTTTCTTTTCACAAGAGCCCAACATCTCTCCACTGGTCTTAGCTCCGGACAATTTGGAGGATATGCCTCTCTTGGTACAAAACCTATGTTATTACTTTGGTACCACTGCAGAGCTTTCTTGCCGTAGTGACATGATACCCAAATCGGGTCAAAAATGTGTGGACACATTGTGCTCTCTTATGAAAGGAAGAAGCCTTTTTTTCAAACATTCTTTGATGTATATTTCGGTATTTATAGAGCCCACTTTAACAAATGATTTGCTTCTTTTGCCGCAACTGCATATAGCTTGCGATACCAGGAATTCTCCTGAAACTGTTTAATAACATTGGCCAATTTTTTGTAGGACCAATTTGGATTTTTTTGAAAATCTTTAATAATTTTAAGACGTACTTCTTTTTCTCACAATAAATCAACATGTTTGTCATTAAAAATAATAACTGACATATCTTTCAAAGATAACTAGATCAAAGAAATTTTTAAATTTTACACCCAACAAAAATTATTAGGTAAATCGCGTGTTAAGATTTTTTCAATCTCACTCCTTATTAGCTGCATTTTATTCGCCAAGTACCATGGTTAACCATGTGCGAATAAAACGATTAAGTTTTTAAGTCGTTTCTTCGCTGTATAGTCAAATGTCACTCACTTTGAAATAGCGCAATAACCAATAACACTGGCAGGCTGGAGGTGGTCTTCAAGCACATAGCATACGCAAGCGTATAAGCGTTTCTCTTTTTTATTATGTATGCATATGTATGAGTGAACTTTTCTTCAGCGGACAATTTGACACATTTCCATTTTGTTCTGTTCTTCTTCCATTATTGAGTGTTCACAGTAGGTTTGTTACAGTAGGGCTGCTAAACCAGTTATCTCTTTACTTTTCGTAGTTATTTCCCATACAATTATCGCTAATTTATACATAAACTTGCCACGCGTTCCAAGTTTATACATAACTTGGAACGCGTGGCAAATAAATCGCAGGTATTGAGAAATTGTATTTTGACAAGCAAAAGAGCTTCATGCACCACTACCATAAATCATTTAGATTTTTGGCTTATGCGTTTCATGGTTTTACACTATGTGATCAGATATCATCTACACAAAATATATGTACAGTTTTGTCCTTTTACGATACAAAATCTAATATTCGGACTCATTGGCCAAGACGGATATCAAATTTATTTTTATGTATGTTTTTTCTTTGCAATAACAGCTCGGGATGAGCAACTTGACGAAATGAAATTATTGAATTTAAATACTCGTATATAAAAATATTTGACTGAACTTCAGGTAAACTCTAGGGACGAGGTTAGGGTATTTAATGAAGTGCACTGAATCTGCCATTATCTGCTTTTTAAGACATTTACTTTTCATTTAATATTGTAGAACACAAAATATTGCTGTTTCGACGTTCAATTGTGATTTTGTTAATTTTTGTTTTTTGGCACATGCTACAATAATTATTAATTAATAAAAACTTAATTTTTATAAGAAAAAAAAAAAACAAAATGAAATTTAAGATGCTATAAAAATAAGCTATAGTTTTCTGAATTCTTCAAGGTTAAAATGTTGATACAAAATTTCTGCAAAAAGCTGAAAATTATATTAAAAATTGGGGATAAATCAATTGCGAGGGGGGTTGAGGTCGGGAGATTTCTTCTACACATTTCTGCAACATATATATTTAATATTTAAATGTAATTCAATTCACTTTCTATATATCTACTTAATTTTGGTATCATATTAAAAAATTAATTAAATAATACAATATAATATATTTTAAATTTTGATATTACAAATAGCTAATATTTAATAGTAAAATTTAGTGCATGTTAAAAATGGTTTGTTTAATTTTTTTTTTTTTTTTTTTTTTGATTCAAATATAATATTTTGGTTGGTTATTTTTCTTTTGGGGGGGAAATAAATCTATAATAATCGAACACATTACTAAAGCTACTTGATATTTTTTGTTAATGTTTTTGTTTCTTTTTGTTTTTTTTTTCAATCAATTACTAACAAAACAACAATAAATAAATATATATATATATATATATATAAATAAGTTAACAACTATAATTATAAATAGAAACAATAATAAATATTTATATACATATACAAATACATATATTTAAATGTATTTATGTATGTGTATGTGTAAGTGTATGTTTGTTAATTTTAAGTTTAATATTTAAATGGAGATATGTTGAAAGTAAATATAACATTTATAAAAGTCTGTAATTACTAATTATTAAATTAATAATAATCATAATAATAATAATATTACCCTCTGCCCCTTCTATATATTGCTTCCAATCAATATCGGAATGGATTTGTTATATTTTAATAGATTTGGTTTCTTCGTTTGTTTTAAAAAAGTTCTAGTAAGCACACAACCACTGTGCCATTTCTTTGACTTTGATTTTGCCATGTGTTGAATATGCTTCATTATGTCTTTATGTAATTTATATAAGTATGGCAACTCTGCATAAATAAATTTAATTATGTACTTCAAGTTCAAGTTTTTAAAGTTGCTTTTAATTTAAAATTTCACTGCAAAAGTGAAAGAGTTTTCTTCTTTTAAATAAAATAGTGCGTGTACATAAATATAAATTTGTATACAATAAATATGTACGAGATTAATATCACTACTCATTCACTGGCTAAATGTAATATTGAGTGACGGACACTTTCGGACGTAGGTACGTGTTCCATTCACAGCTAAATGATGCACAGGACTAGCAGTGCCAGATACAGATGTTATTTGTCTTACCATTCCGGAGCCCAATTGCTGTAATATACCCGAGCCAGATCCCAATGGTCCCGATGATAGAACTGTTGAGGTGCGTCGCGATCGTATCGATTGCATGCTGGACGACAGCAGAAATGGTACACTGCTCGATGTGTTCGGCATTGAACCACCCTGTTTTTGGGAGGATAATAAAGGAGATTTCTTTGAAAGATTATGAAGTCTCTTCAGAGCATATTAATGCAAATGTAATAGAGTGTGTTCTTGTGCGAAGCAAAGAAGAAGATTACTGTTACGATTTATTTTACTATTGTAGTTAATATGGTATAAATAACATAATATTGTACAAATTGTAAACCTTTATTTACATAATTATGTTGAATGTTTGTGGGCGGAATGAAGTCATCAATAAGCTATGAATTATAGAATTTAGTGCCTGGTTTTACTCTACAAGTAAGAGTTTCTAAGATATGTTGGGAAACTAGTGAATTTTCTTTGTGGGCACTACTTACTGAATTATAGAACGTCGCAAAAAAATTTCTGACGGTTATAGGAAGGAAGAATTTATTATTTTCACCAAAAAGCAAGGAATTTGAGTAACAAAAACGTGGTAATTTTCTTTTACTTTAGTTTGACTTAAACCTGTAAGTAAAATTCATAAGATATGTGAAGAAACTCAGGAGTTTTAATGGAGAGCATTATTTTCTGAAAAAAGTTTCTTTTTGCGAAAGGAAGGATCATGAGAACTTTACTTATAGAAAGTAGAAAGAAATTTTTAAATATTTTTGCCAGAAATGCTGATTTGTTCTTCCCCCCCCCCCCTCCCCCCCATTACTTGCAGCGGTAGAAAAAACGTGCTAACTTCATTAATTTTAATCCTGAGGCAAAATTTCCAAGATATGCAATAAAATTAGTTAAGTTTCTCTGGAAGCATTAATTCTTGAGCTACAAAGTTAGGAACATTTGAATGTCTTCGCCAGAAAACCTGAAGGTTTCTTGCATACTTACACAGCTGGAATCACAGATAGTAATAAATTCTCATATGTAATGTTAAAGAGTTCTCATCATAATGTGATGTTTCAACTTGCTCATTTTATAAATCTAATAACCACGAGTTCAGAGTCTTAAAGTTAAACAATAAGATTTTTAACATAAATTTTTCAATCCTTATCTGTATCTTATAAGCATAGCTCCTTGGAATATAAAGAAACATGAATTTATTGATCATCATGAGCTAAATTCTTCAATAACTTAATTTTAACATATTTTCAAAACTTTTGTTCAATATTTGAATGCTCGCAAGCTTAAAGCTTAAAAGCTATTTCCTCTGCTATAAACATGAAACCAACTTTAATGTTAGCTCCTTGGAATATGAGGAAAAATGAATTTATTGAACATCATGAGTAGACTTCATAAATAACTTCATTTTACCATATTTTCAAAATTGTTATTCACTAATATTCTTCTTTGCTAAAAAAGTGGTCAGTATTAGGGTCGTGCGATTAATCCAGATTTTTAAGTTTATCATGAGTTTTGTCTCAATAAAAATCAGGATTAATAGCTTAATCCTAGTAAGTAAATATATGTAAATAAATGTTTGGTTATTATTATTTGGTTATTTTTTTAATGTAGAATTATAAAAATGCAATGAGTGATTTAAAAGCTGATGCCAACAAAACTGTCAACAATGAAACAGGAATATAAACCAAAAAACAAAGTATAATTATTACAAAAAAAAGTAATAATAAAAATACAAACAATCAAAGAACGACTCGGAATTATGTGAAAACTTTTCATAGCATTTGAACAACACAGGAAACTGAAAATCAAAAGCCATCAAACATTAAAACTTTTAGTATTTTCTTTTTGCAAATTTCGAACTTTTTTCCTTGCCAAATAGTTATTTTTTGTTAACGTAATGCGTACAAATCAACATCGAACAAAAATAATAAAGACTTTTAATTGAAACTTGTAAAACAAATACATGGTATAGTAAGTAGTTAATAAGTTAGTTAGTGTTAATGAAATAATACAATTAGCACAGTAAGTAATCGCTTTGTAAAACATAGAAAGCAATGACGGGCAAACCTCTGCGAACTTGAGGTTCTAATTTGTAAGGACTTCGTAAAGCTGGAAAGCTTTAGAGCTCGTGCATAGTTTTGCACGTCACTGACTTGGGGGAGTACGAGTAGATGTTGAATGCAGTTTTCAGTAAGTATTTACATTGTTAATAGTATTTTTGGGAAATTGCAAATCAATCTCTACATGTATGTATAATTAATTATAGGTATATAGGAGTATTTGTTTGAAATCAAAGCGAAAACGTGTACTCACGATCATGCTCCGTGCAAGCTGCGAAAATTTTCATGGTAACCGAAAACGAAAACAAACACATGGAATGAACAGATTTTCTTTTTTCTTTTTTCTTTGTTTTTTTTTTTTTTTTTTTTTTTTGTTAGACCTTGGATAGATTTACTTATATAACATATAAATATAAATATATATTAATAAATATACGCAAAAGACTTGCATATCAATCGGAAATTAAACAAAAAACAATGACAATAACATATGAATTCAATTTATGGTTTAATTGATGGATAAATAATAAAAAATAAGAAACGAAAAATATTTAATACGAGAAAAATGCATGAGATTCAATTTGTATATTTGCATGTCCACCAATCGATGTTTTTGAATGTCTGTGGGTGAGTGTATGTGTGTGTGTTTACACCACAACAAAGACAACAATCAAATAATAATAAAGAAACAATTTTTCAGACAACAAATAAAACAAAAAACAAAAATATACAAAATTGTATGCAAAAGCATAGAAAGTAAATAAATATGCAAAAGAAATCACATAAAAACACATATGAAAAAAAGAGTATGAAAAAATTATACTTTTCCATCATCATAAAATACAGAAAAATTCTTAAATCGAATACAAACAGAAATTGGTTGAATTGTTATGGAATGTACGAGGATTGTAAGTAAAATTGATTGTTGATTGTTGCTTTTGTTTTCAAAATAGATTATACTGTACATATTTTAGGTTATTCCACCAATCCGAAGTTATCAAAAAGTACGAAAAACATTGACAATTTAATAATCAAATTTCACATAAAATAATAACCCAAATGGAAAAGGAACGGTGAAAGCTTCAGTTTTCATCATCACAATACATTTCAATTTAGAAAGAAAGAGAATGGTTTTAAGAACAAGAGTCCAATACCATAAATTAATTCCCTTAACGCCTGATGATGAACTGCGATTAAAGTGTGAAATTGCTCTGAACACTACTCTCCAATTCGCTGTTCTTCGGTGTTCCCCTTTTTAACTGATGGTACTATAGAAATATTATAAGAAGCAGATGGGACAACTAAGTTTTTAGGGCAAGATTTAAAGCCACAAACTTGCGGTTGAAGTAGAAGCTGAAGATTTAACCTCAGGTTGAGTTAAATCGATATCTTCCAGTATTCCGCTACTTGTATTCAGTCAAATGCTTGATCTGGATCTGCGGGATCTAGGTATATATATATATAAATAATTTTTAATAATTATTCTCTACAGTTAATTCCGAATACCGAACAGTATTGGTCTAAATACTGCTGTGAAAAACCTAGTGCTACTACGGGTTGCAGATTTCATTTCTTATAGTAACAAGGGGTGTTTTTTTTTGTAATGACAATCAAAACAGAGGGGTGAATCATATAAATGCAAAGCATTTTATTCATTATAAAGCGAAGAAAGAAAGTTAAGAAATACATCCATCATATATAAAGGGCATGTTCTTTCCAGAAGTCAGGACCGGGATCATAGAGCTAACAGTCTAGCACACTTGACGACTAAAGTCTCCAAGTGCATCTGAGGCTTACTTACTTCTGCCCTGAATACTTTTCTTCCATTCAGAATGGAGTCCCAACCCATTCAGTCAAATAATAGAATTTTATGCTATGTAGCAAAAACAAAGTTTTGTTGTTGTTACTGATTCAAACATTTCACATTTTGTATAAGAAACACCAGAGCAACGACCGCACAATGAAGAAATTGTTTCATGTGTGACTTTAGGACCTTCTCCATCGGAGTCGGAGGCGCAAAAGTAATCACTCAATTTTCTAAGGCCCCAACTTTTTTTGTAAATAAAAAAAAAAAACGGTACTGTGTCTGAATTTCCTTTAAGACTGTTAAGATCTGTGACTTAAGTATTCAGATAAACGCGAGATTTCAAATGACCTCAAAGAAAGAAGTCTGAAGGAGTCAAATCGAGAAATTAAGCGACCTCGAAACATCAAGCTCATTATTTTTCGTAAAGCGTATGTAGTCGTGCACCAGTTGATCCTGCTGGATCAACATATTCCTAATTCAACAAGACACCATCCGCAGTTGCAATGTTTCCGTTAGCATTCACATTTTCTACGTAAATAACGCACCAAACAGTGACTGTGAGAATATGTAATTAATCTCTCATAGTCCATTATTTGAGGATTTCCGGTGCCGCAGGAACGTAAATTAGGCTTGTTAACATATTCCCATAAGTGAAAATGTACTTTATGTGAAATATGATGATTTTCAACCAGAAATCATCTTTTACGTTGCTAATGTTTAAATATGGCTATGATTAGCTTATGTACTGTTTGCATTTTACACGGGCACATCTTCAAATATTTTACCAATATACGTTCATGTCGTCTGGTTGATGTTGTTGGGCTATTTTGGGCACTTTCATCGACTACGGCGATATTTTCAGCAGAACGACTACTCCGTGGCCAGCCGTATCTTGTAGTGTACCGTGGTGAGCCAGTTTCCCAAAACAGCGGCTTAATCCTGCAATGTTAGTTAGTCCAGTTGGTATTGCACGTCCAGTTTATTTATTTACAGCTACCTGCCAAAGTCACGATGGTAGCACTCGAAAAAGTACAAGAGTGTATGAAATTTTTATTTAAGCTGATAAATCAATGTTTACCATTTACTTTACATTTCATGTAAATGCTGACCACGACTACCTTATAAGTGATCCTTCCGAGAAGGGCAATTTTAAAAAAAGTTTGAGCTTAGAGGGTGGGATCTCGCTAATACCATGTTTATCGGTATAAACGAGCGACTTTACGTTACGCACAAAAAATAGTCATGAGGTGTCAAATCGCACAATCTAGATGGCCAACTCACTGATCCAAAACGTAAGATAAATTTCGCATCCAACCCGTCTCTCAATAGGTCAATTATTTCTTGTTGAAACCCCACATGTTCAGTTTGTGGGTTTTGGGCAAAAAAAAGCTCGAAACCATCGTCAATTTAAAGATTAGTTAAAAATACGGACCGATGATTGCGTTGTCCCATAAACCGCACCAAGCATAGCATTTTGCTGGATGTCTTGGCAGCTCTTGTATTGCTTTCGGTTGCGCATCAGACCAAATGCAAACATTTTGCTCAGAAATAAGCTTTAACCAGAAATAAGCTTCATCGCTGAACACAATTTTTTGGTAAAAAAGCCGACCTTCGTCAAGTTTTGATTTTTCAAAGAGCATGAATCTTGATAATAAATTCAAACGTAAACTTTGTTCGGGTGAAAGTCTTTCCATGATGAAATGGCAATGCTAACTGAGCATATTTGACTCTGACACATGACACTAATCACAAGGGAACTTTAAAAAATTTTTCACTGAAAAAATAAAACAATAAATAAATCACCCTTTATATTCTATATGATACATCGCTGCCTCCAGGGAATTACCGTTGTTATACCCGTGCTGTGACTTATATAACTTTAAACCATATGTTAACAACATCCGCTACATAACAACAAGCAAACCCGGGCGGGTATCTCCATAGTTTTTGATATTTTTAAATCAAAGTTTGAATTGAATTACAATGAGCTACGAAAAATTACACGTTTATAATACCGAGAAATGATCATTTAAAAAGCCCACTTAAAGAGATTGTAAGAATTATTTTTGTCGCTTAGTTAGCACTACTGTGGTGTAGTGATAGTACGTTGGACTGCTACGCAGAGTGTCCGGGGTTCGAATCTCGGCACAGGCAAAATAAAAAAAAAAGTAGAAAATATAATTTTTCTACACAGCACCACCTCTTGGCAGGCAATGGCAAACCTACAAGAGTAAAAATTGCTATGAAAAGCTTTTCACTTAGCCGTTTGGATTCGGCATTAAACTGTAGGTCCATCATGTACAAATATAACACACCAACATGAGTGGATGCGAAAAGCTCGGCCTAGGCCCTCCATGGGTTGTTGTGCCATTAAAAGTAAGTAAGTAAGCACTACTCTATCCTGACGTTTGTTCCCGATCTGTCATTAACTTTGTTTACAGTGCTCGATTTGGTCAGTTAATCTCAAGTGTGTTTTTCGATTTTTACAATGAATAAAAATAACGAACAAAAAATTTGTTTCAAATTTTGTATTGCATATGAAATTTCCTGTGCCGAATTGCTGAAAATGTTATAGAAGGCTTACAGTGGAATCGATTTTACCAAAAACACTTGCATGTGATTATAGAGTGCATTCAAAAGCGGTCGAGATGTGGTGGAAGATTTGTGTTGCTCTGATCGATTTGTCTTTAACTGAAGTTAACATCAATGAAGTAAATGAAGGAAATGGTGACGGAAAATCGTCATTTAAGTTTAAGAGTTTCTGTGTCTCACGGATCAATTCGTAACATTGTACACAATTTGTTTGGGCATGATATGCCTTGGCGCTCCGCTCGTCTAGTTCCGAAAGAGCTGAATTTTCTTCAAAATTTTGAACGAATTTCTGGCCAAAAACCAAACAGATATCATCGAACAACCATAGTACTCATTCACCTGATATGGCTCCGGCTCTCGATGCTATCCCTTCATCAACTTAATGGAAGATACGAATTTTTTGAATGATAAGACTAATTATAAAGTCTAGCATTTTCGACATTGTAATGAAACCATTTGGCTATTACAATAAGTTCAAATCAGTTCTTCGAACATCGAATTTTATTCATAATGTACATAGTATAATTGTTTTATATATAAAAAAGAGAAACAAGACGACTCACAGCTTTCAATTAGAGAATAAGAAAATGTTATAAACATATGTATAATTAAAAAAAAAAGAAGAAAGTAAAAACAATCAGCAAACCTTAGAATAAGTAATGAACAATTAAATTTTTAAAACAAATTATGAAGGAATATACCGATGGTAATTTTTAAAAATACATAAAATACAGCAAAATGCAATTTTGTCCAAAACAAAAAAGACAAACAGACAAAACAGAAAGAAAACATAAATAATTAAACTTCAAACACTTTAGTAGAATGGAAATGAACACTTTTTTTTTATTAATTATACATAATTAATAGTTAAGGAACGACAACACTCTGTGGTTAAGTAGCATCACCATTGTTAGTACATATTATTAAGATATATTTGGCGAGCGAGCGTGCGATGGCGAGCTATATAAAATGTGATATACTTAAGTACAAGTTAGCAAGTAAGTGGGATGATATTTATTGTACAAAGTGTAACAAATAGTGAGCAGCAAATTTGTGCCCACTGTCGTTTTATTGTTGTTGCTGTTGTTGTTGTTGTACACAGTTCACAATTCACTTTTTCGATAAAACACTCGCACAAGAGCCACGTTAATTTTGGGGTATTGCAATTCAATTTGCTTTTGAGTTTTTTAGACTTACAACATAGACAGAAGATGAGGGTACTGAAAGACTGGATCCTGAGCTACCGCGCGCACCAAAACCATACGTCTATTATGGATTATTTTTGTTGTGGTTGTGGTTGTATTTTTTTTTTTTTTTTTGTAGTAGTAAAGGTAAAGGTAATATTGTAAAATGGTTTCAAGTATGAAAAATGTGAAAAATTGTAAATAATTGGAATGAATTTTAAACGAAAAATTAAGCAAAAGTTTTAATTTTAAAATTAAATTAATAATATACATAGGTTTTTTGTTCTTATTGTTTTTGTATTAATTTTATAAAACTAGTTTTTCTATTTTATTTAGGTAAAATGAAAATTAACTCCAAAGAATATAAATACATACATATTTAGTACATATACTAATAACTAATATGAATATCACTGTTAATGTGGTGACCTGCTTTCTCTGAATTTTCACAGCGAGAGAGAAGAACAGTAGGTACTTCTCTATCTCAAAATGCATGCAGCAGGGCTGGGAAATGGGTTCGGTAAAATGGTATCGAGTTGTGTGAGAAAAAGTATTTTTACGCAAAAAATACTTAAAGCAATCATTTTTAATGTATTTTTATTTACAATAGTTTATTAACTATGACTGTGGTACCACGTGGTACATACATTTTTTATAGCCACGAAGAGTTCTGAGGTTCTGAAATGGGCCAAATGAGCTATCTATCTCTCTATATGAGAAATTTTCTAAAGGTGATTTGAAAAGGAAATTATAACAAGTGTCTCATAAGTTTTGAGACGACATACAGGCGTTAATTGTATTGCATATAAAAGATGAAAAATTTCATCCACTGCACTCTGTGTTTATAACGGCACCTCGAGGCTTCTGTCAAACACAGTATTGTGAAATACATCGAATAAGAATGTCGTACAAATTCGATTTGCGAAAAAATGTTTCGCCCCTCTTTGACGAATTAAGTACAAAGGAACTTCTTCAATTGTTGGAAGACAAACCAATCTCACGTGCAACTATGTATTTATCGTGTCCTAAAAGATTGTCGTGAAGGTAAAGAACCGGAAAATAAAAAGAAATTTGATCGCCGCAAAAACTTAGTGACAGAACAACAAAAAATCTATTAGCAAGTGCTAAAAACAAAGTTGGTCAAGCAACACGGCGATTGTTGTAAAAATTTGGTGTTTAAAAAGTTACAATTAGTCGCATTTTGACCCAAAATGACGTGATCTATCGAAAACATAAGCAAGCACTAAAATATACGGCCAGGCAACTCGAAATAATATCAAAATGTTGCCGTAGGTGAAAAATTCATGATATTGGATAAATGAATCTTACTTCACTTTTTCACACAATGAGCTGAGTGGAAATTACAGCTTCTACACTGACAACACTGGAGCAATAATAGACAATGTTAAATTTGCTGGTAAATCAAAATGCAAGCCAAAAATGTTGGTTTGGTATGCAATTTTATCAAAGGGTATTTCCAAACAAAGCAAAAGCAATAAATTCTGACATTTATATCAGTTAGTGTTTGCCAAAATTGAAGCAGTTTATCGAAAAACATCACTCTCATTCGAAAAAAACAATGAACAAAATATTCAATTTGTACCGAAAAAGAACAAAAAGATTTTAGAGCATACTCAAACGAAAAGTGTACGAATTGGGCTGGGAAGCTCAGAACGAGCAGCAGTTGATGAGTCGAATCAAACGAAAGTTGAAGGAAGTCGATATACCTGCATGCCAGAGCATGATTTTGAAAGTTCAAAGCATACTACGAAAAATCGTAGGCAACGGTCCTTTAAATGTCTTTTAAATGTGATATTCCATACTTATTGAATAAAGGTTTCTAGCAAAAAGAATGAATTTGATATTGTGTGTTTGTTTTTGAGATGGAATAGGTTTGCGTTTTGTCTTAAAACACATGTTACTTCTTTGAAGTACCCTTTAGAACAAGAATGAACCGTAAACACGTTTTCTTCCTATGTATATAAATAAAATATATCAAATTCGGTAAACATATCACTCGTTTGCTGCAAGACTATCACAACTCAAAAATATATATCAGTATATAAGTATGTATATAAATTCTTAGAAAAACGTTTATAAACTTTTCAATTTACCTATTACTCCATACCATAGCACTGATAACAACAATCACTCTTCTCACGTGAATAGTTCATAAGATACAGTTATAATTTTTTTTTAACACAATACAGTTATTTCTGTATACTTAACTGGAATTTAATTTTGGATTTGTGACAGTCTTGCAGCAAACGAGCGATATATAGATAACAATAGCATCAAATACAACTATTGAGAATATTATCAACATCGGGGAATAACAATTCCTGCCCCCATTTAAGTAAAATCTTCGAAACACAATATCAAACGACATACTGCTGCAAATTCAACAAAACTATGTTTAATAATTATAAAATTGTTAATAATTCTGCAAGCATGGTGACAAATGTGTAAAAAGGAAAAATGGTTATTGGTAATAGTACCTAACTTCATGTTTATTATGTCAAAGGTAGTGAAAAGGGGTAATGGTCGTACCTCAGTACTTTTAAAACCAAAAGGTACTACTGAAAAAAAGTACAACATACCTACATTGCCCAACACTGGCATGCAGTCGATGGTTTTGCTCTGAGAGAGTAGAGTTCTAATCGATCAGCAATTTTGTCGATATGAATTGCATATTACGCTCACATTTTATTCAAACATTTATATTTAAATTTAATTGTAGAAAAAGCAAATACAAGTAAAATGAAATGGCTTTGCTAGAGTTAATGTTACTCTCACCATTTTATGCCTCTCATTTCAAATACATTCAAGCTAATACTAATAAACTTCTATGTAAGTATGAATATTCTTTGGTGTATTACATAAACAAAGTTACAATCTAGAGTCTAAGAGAAGATTAATTTATTTTATTTTTTTTGTATTGATAGCTGAAATATGTACTAAATCATAATAGAATGTTTCGTTTTATATTTAGTACATAAAATTATAAAACTTAATTATTTATTATATTTATTATGTATGTTGATTATTATTAGATACAATATATAGTAAACATAAACCAAAAAAGAGAAATATAACTAAATTTTGTTTCAACAATTTCAAGTACAAACCAAAAAAAATCTAAACAAAATCAAAATACATCACAATTATAATTATATTATAATGAGTACAAAAGTACAAAAGGACAGCAACTTACAGTAGGTGGTGACAAATTGATTGTTGAGCCGCGTCGCTCTTGTGGTCCAATGCTTGAGTGACGTCGCGTTGGCAATCCACTGCCCGGGGTGCCACCTGGCGAGGACGCACACGATGGCGCAATGCGTATTTTCGGTGTCATTAGTGTATTGTCAGAGAGACGACGATTTGGAAAAGCGCTGGCAACGCGCAGAAAATTGCTATCAGGCGACGATGGCGAACAACCGAACCACCAACCACCAAGCATGCCGGAACCTGAAACAACAGAACATAAATTTAATTAATATTTTTTGTTTGTTTGCTTAGTTGACATTTGAGTTGTTTCAATGATGAAAGCGTGTTCGACCTGTTTTCATTCAAATTCCAAAACCAAAAATAAATGATAAATACTTTTGTTTTTCAATTTATGTATGTGTACGAGTACGAATGTTGATTACTGTTTAATAATAAACAATTTTGAAATTTATGAAATAATTAAATTGTACCATATATCAAGAGGCTATTAGTATGACATGGTGAAACTAAGCAGGTGGAGAGAAAAGGTAGATAGAAAGTGGAGGTATAAAAACGTAATGGCATTTCTCTTTTACGGTGTAGAGCGGCTACACGTTTTAGATTTGAAGTAAATATTCTTTACATGTGATTCGTAGAAAAGCTTGGAACGAGGAGAGAGCGGAACGAAAATTCCCTAGCCAATTCTTATTTACATTTTGTCTAAAAATAAATACCCTTTAGTTGCCTTTCCAAAAACTTCTCCTTTTACAACCACAACTTTCCACAACTTTCTCTTTCAAATACCGCATAACTTACTTACTTACTTTACTTTTAATGACACAACAGCCCATGGAGGGCCTAGGCCGAGCTGAATGCACTGTACCTCTCATATGCAAGTGTTTTTGATAAAGTCGACTCATTGTAAGCCTTCTGTAACATTATCAGCATTTTGACACACAAATTCTTTGTTCGAAATTTTCATTCATTGAAAAATCGCAAAACACACTTGAGATAAACTGACAAAATCGGGCACTGTAAACAATCTAAATGACAGATCGCGCTCAAACTTTAATATCAGTTTAGAGGAGGCCAACTTAGCGTCAAAAAGAGTGTATGCAATACCTTTAAGCGGGCTTTATGACCGATTTAAGTCGTACTTTGTCTTTAGTGTATTACGTTTAAAAGTTTAATTTTAAACATTTTTTTTTGTGCATAAACATCAAATATTATTTAAATATTTAACTGACGTGCATAAAAGAGGGTCACTTTCCATATCATCCACATCAAACTGCGTTCCTGTACAAAACGTAGTTTTGAAGAAAGATATATGTACGTACTTGTCCGATTTCGCCCATTTTAAATTCAGTGAGCACTTATCATCAGCCAATGCTATAAATATCATCGATACCTTATTGCGGAATATAGTCACTTTCCATTATATAGTTACTTTTATTCCATTTTGAATATCTGTACGATTTTTTCAGCAACAATACAATACGTTGGAAAACTTCACACAAAAGTAAACTTCTTCTTCTTTTAATGGAACAATAGCCCATAGAGGGCCCAAGCCGAGCTTTTAGCATCCACTCATGTTGTGCTTTTCATAGGCAATGGCAGTTTGCCATTGCAAGAGGTGGTGCCGTGCAGAAAATTTGTTTTTTTTTTTTAATTTTTTGATTTTGCCTGTGCCGAGATTTGAAACCCGGTCAACGCTACTGCCATCACATAAAAGTAATCACTGTTCAATATTTCAACATACGCTGGCTTTAAAACTGTATTTACACAACTTGAAATTATTATGTAGATATCACTTTGCTCAAAGGCCAGGTAAACAGACATGTGTTTTTTTTCTTTGGATGTAGTTTTGGAAATTGACAAAAGTTAGTGAATTTAATTAAATGGCATTTGAAATGTTAAATGAATCTAGACAAAATAATAAACTTGATGAAAAACTTGCTCATGGAAAAGTAAACTAAATAAATAACAAAAATGCAAATGTTTTACATACATATATAGGCACATTGTTCTTATTCTCTCTATGGCAAACCTAACGTTCATTAAGCCTGTGTATGTAATACACTAGATACAATCTCACAAGGTGATTTGCCTAATTCGGCAAAACAATTATTCCAAATTAAAAAACAAATCAAATTTTACACATTTTGTTGACTTTAAAAGATTAAAAATCATACTTTTACTTTACTTTTAATGGCACAACAGCCTATGGAGGGCCTAGGCCGAGCTTTTCGCATCCATTCATGTTGTGCGTGTTATATTTGTACATGAATGGAAGGGACCTACAGTTTAATACCGAATCCAAACGGCGAAGTGAAAAGCTTGTCATAGGCATTTTTTACTCTTGTAGGTTTGCCATTGCCTGCCAAGAGGTGATGCCGTGTAGAAAAATGATTTTTCCTACTTTTTGATTTTGCCTGTGCCGAGTTTCGAACCCTGGACACTCTGCATAGCAGTCCAACGCATTACCACTACGCCACAGCGACCAGATTAAAAATCTCTATAAATTAATTTTCTAAAATAATATTTTTTTTTCTTTTTGCCAACTGCATAACTATGTACTTATGTTTCGTAAGAGTATTTATGAGTTTGTACATAGTTGGTCCCTTGATTTCTTTAGGGTAGGCCAACAACTTTTACATCCTCTAAAATTCATGAAATATTTTATAGAATTTTTTTGGAGTGATTAATTATCACACAGTGGATAATATTCGAAATCTAATTAAAATTTAAATTGTCAAAATCATATCACGGATTCTGGTACCAGTTCAAAATGGGTTAACATACTACTGTGGGCAAAAGTTAGTAAGACTTTTTAATTTAAATTTCGCGCGGAAACCCATTCATCAAAATATTATTTTTTTAAGGTTGGTATGACTGTCGGTGACATCTGTGCCAAATGTCACATCAAAATAATCATTAGTGTTTAGTATACGCTTGTCTTTCTGAAGTACAAAAAGTGCATTCGGCGATTTTCACAATGAGTGAAATTATTCAACAAAGAAGTTCCATTAAATTGTGTGTGTGGAATCAAATCAAATTTCTGGTGCCGAAACATTCAGAATGTTGCAAAAGGCCTTCGGTGATAATTGTATGTCGCGAGCAAGTGTTTTTGATTGGTACAAATTGTTCAAAGATGGTCGAGAACGCGTTGACGACGAACCACGTCCAGGACGGCCATCAACATCAACTGATGATCAACACGTCAATAAAATCAAGAGGAATTGGTGCTCGAGAATCGACGATTAACAGTCAGAGACCTTACTGGCATCGTTGGAATATCGGAAGGATCAGTGAAAACCATTTTAAAACATCATTTTGGCCTAAGAAGAGTGAATAGACGATTGGTTCCAAAATCACTGCATTGGTTTTACGAGACCATTTTGTAATAAATTCGACTGATATCGTTCCGCAACCACCCTACCACCCTATTCGCCTGACTTAGCACCGTGTGACTTTTGGCTATTTTCTAAACTCAAAAAACCGCTTCGTAGACCGTTTGACCGTTTTGAGTCAATTGAAGACATTAAACATGAATCGCTAAGCGCATTGAAGGCTATTCCGGAAATTGACTTTAACAACTGCTTCGAGAATTGGAAAAAACAAAAACGTTGGCACAAGTGTATTGGGGCCGGGGGGGATTACTTTGAAGGGGACGAAATAGATTTGGAAGAATGAATAAAAAAATTTGAAATTATGAACAAAGTCTTACTAACTTTTGCCCACAGTAGTATGCACTTCGTATTTAGGTTGTAAAACTTTCGCCGCCTCGTTTCGGCACTGAGAACATCTCATGAGTTATTATTAGTGAGTCTGAATATGTCTTATGTTGAAGTGAAATTAAGTATTATCGTTTTTGTCACACTGTATGTAAAAAATATGATGTTTTGATGTTTTGCTGCTACCTATTCGCTTTATAAGCATACGTACCATAGCTAACAAAATATCCTTGGAAAATGTTAATTAACTGCAATTTGTAGAAACAAATTTTAATTGCAAAAATAACTATGTCGTCACGCCTCGCACACTGGATCGTTTGTGTTCTATTCTATTCTCTGTTTTTATTGCATTTTCTCTTTTTGCCATTAAACTTTACTGCATGCAGCACCTGCCAATGCAATCACTATTTTTTTTTTTTGGCCATCTACTTTTGCTATCATGACCTAATTTCTGTTTCTGTTTTTGTTGTTATTTTTATTTTTTGTTTATGGGAACTTTTACCATAAATTCTCATAGATGCAATTTTATTCCGTACTTATGACCTTGACAATGAAAGGTAGTCCTTGGATGGAATTACTGCCGTTCGCTGAGAACAAGTGTGTGTTTGCTAGTGAGTGTATCCACAATCAATATGGTTTCCAAAGAGAGAAGAGTATAAACAAATTATTGGGTAACTTCACAAATATTGTATTTAAATGGCAGTTTAAGTAAAGATTTTCATAGCTTGGGACACTTAATAGACCCTAGGAAAACATTTGCTACGTTTGCCACATGAAGCGCGCTACTGTGGCCAATGAAAAGTATAGCAAGCAAAGAATATTGCTTGGACTGTTTCTGGAATTACCTAAGGGTATGAATTTACCATGCCAAAGACCACTCATGGGCTGTTGTGCCATTAAAAGAAGAAGAAAGTAAAATAAATCAAGAGTAGTGAAATTAACGTACCACTTGAATTGCCTCAGTGTTCTGAATTAGGTCCATTAATGTACCTATATATTATATACGCCAATGACATGCTAATAACATTAGATAAATAACAGCATACGTAGATGATTTGAAGACTCTTGTATTTCACAGGGAAACAATAATAATGCAGCAAGAGCTTGACGAAATCTTACGATGGTCTTGTTATCAATGGAGATGATTAGCCCCGGGGTGAGTTATTCGAATGACAGATCGAAAGGGGGGATTTAATTTAAACACAAAAAAGTTCGTATTTAGAATTAAAAAAAAAAAATTTATTAGTAAACCGAACGACATGAAATTTTTCAAAAAAACAGCTTAAAGAAAAAAGTTAGAAAGAGTAGGACCAGAAGTGGAAAGAAAAAATGGTACAAAAAGAAGCAAGAATGCTGGGAATGGAGAAATAGAATAGGAAATAAATAGTGGTCGCCATGGCATAGTTGGTAGTGCATTGACCGGGGTTCAAATCTCCTCACAGGCAAAATCTAAAAGTAGAATAATCGATTTTTTTACACGGCATTGACAGGCGCAACGGCAAACCTACATGAGTAAAAATTGCCAATTAAAAGCTCTTCACTTCGCCGTTCGGATTCCGCATAAAACTGTAGGTCCCTTCCATGTACAAATGTAACACGCACAACATGAGAGGATGCGAAAAGCTCGTCCTACTCGTGTAGGTTTGCCATCATTTCAGCCAAGAGGTGGGGCCGGATTACATTTTTTTTTCTACTTTTTGATTTGGCTTGTGTCGAGATTTGAACATCGAACAATCTGCGTAGCAGTACCAACTACGGCGGTCGCCACGGCGACCACCATGAGAAAATTGTAAACCTTGAATTGTTTTTTGTCATTGCCAGATCAAAAAATGAAATTTAAGTGTCCGCTTGTAATTAAAACAACATTTCTATGTCCCTATTGAAAATCCCGTTTTATTTTTTTAAGAAGCCGTTTTGATATTTCAGTGGTAGCGAACTATCTTCTTAGAGATTCTGGTTCAATTCCCGGTTAGTGCATGGATGTAGAATTTGTTAATGATATGTTAACCGTCGGCTGAAGTACTGATTAGAATTTGTTAATGATATGTTAACCGTCGGCTGAAGTACTGATTAGTACTGAAGCGGACATTAAGAAAACGGCCCTAAGAGTTAGTTAATGGATATTATTGTTTTGTTTAGTGAATTTAAGAAGAACTATGAAGGTTCTCCTATGTTTAATGAAACCTTTCATTCGCTGGTTTGCGAGTAGTGTTTCCTGTCTGCATTGGTCCGGCTATGCTCAGGCCTGGGGTGGGTTTTTTTTTTTTTGGAAGAACTCGCACTTTCAGGTTTGTTGACAAAAAAATATAAATTAAAGGCAATTTAGTGGAATGTATGGATGACGATATAAAGAAATTTTCCGATCATAATGAAAATTTATTGCTACTCCATGGATATTTACAGTTCCGAGAAAAATAAATTTAAGTTCATGTTCATTCCCACTTTATTGTCCAAGGTCAGTCCGTCAATCCGTTCGTTTGTCTGAATGTCGACGTTCAACTCATCGACTATCCACGCCCCTTTAATATGAATGCATGGTTTGAAATTTATTTCATAATCTTAAAAATTCTCTCTCTACAGTTTTGAAAATATTATTTACAGTTCCGAAAAACAGAAACGGAGATTAGAAGTTGAAGTTTAGAGCAAATTTCAAGAAAAATTAACCAAACAACCCATGGAGTAGCAATAAATTTTCATTATGATCGCAAAATTTCTTTATATTCTCATCAGTTTTCTTACCTCGCCCAAACTGATTTACAATTTGAATTCAGTCTATGTAAATAAGCAACTCCTAATTTATTTGCTATTAAAATGTAGAAGAATAAAAATTAGCAATTTGAATTTTTAAATACCATTAATGGTACAGCAAATCAACGCATAACAATTAATTACAGTGTAAATCCAGAGAAAAACAAAAATTATGTTAAATTTTCAATTGGCACGTATATGCCCGGGGCCACAAGTAAATTAATATTTAATTAAAACAGAAATTTGTAATTGACTTAAAATCCACAATGGCCGTACTCAACAAAATGTCTGTATGCTGAAGGGTGTGCAGTGTATATGAAATTGTGTGGGTGAGTGCTTGAGTGGGAGTGTGTGTGTGTGTGTGTGGGTGTGTGTGTGTGGTGTGTGTGTGTGTGTGTGTGTGTGGGTGTGTGTGAGTGCGACTGGGTGGCGGTAATAATGTGCCACATTTTAATTCGATTTAACAGTGAATGAAATTTGTGCGCGGAAATATTCATAATATTAAGAAAAACATCACGATTCACAGGCGTATTGAAAGCAAGGTAATGTGTGTGTGTGTGTGTGTGTGTGTGTGTGAACTGGCACTGTCACATTTTCGTAATTAAGTTTGAATGTTAATAAGAATATTTTTTTTAAATTAAGAAGGAAATTTGCATGACTTCCTTCTTTCATTACTTAATACAGTGGCAAATGCTCAATTAACGCATGCTTAATTTTTGGTGACTTCATGGCAAAACAACAATAACGAGAAGTTTTATTTTCAACTTACAAATCACACACATACAAACGCACACGCACATACAGTTGCAAACAGTAACACCTCAACAAAACCAGCTGTAGAAAAAGTTTCCAATATTCTCTTGTGTGACTATGACTTTTCAGATTTAATCTTATTTATTTCATAAAAATGCTAAATTTGAAAATGGGAAGAAGGACATTCATGAATGAATGAATGAATGAAAAGTTGCTAGGTAGATAGTACACTTCGTATTCGTTGTTAGTGAGGTATGCAAATAAGTAAGTAAGTAGGTAAGTTGATAGGTCGTTCTGCTATGAACGTACATAAGTGGGCAGGTAGCAGTGGCACTCTAAGGTGGCATGCAGGCGCCGTTCTACTTAAAATTGTTCAGAAAGTTTTTCCAATTTCAAAAGTTAAATCAGCAAGAGGACAGAGAACGAGAGCAAGAGCTTTCAAAGTGTTTTTGTCTTCTTAGTTCAGTTTTTTCCACACAGTTTTACGTTTTATTTTTTTTTTTGTATACATTTTGCTTAGGTATTGTGTGAAAATTTTCTGGCATACAAGTCATATTATACGTATATCAGTGAGAAGTGGAATTGTAAAGGTTTTCGTTTTGTAGTGCCTAAACAAATTTTCGCTATTTTCAGTGCAGGATGTTCTTTGTTTCTGTTGTTGTTGCTGCTATTTGGTATTCTTGTTACTGAAAGAGCTTCAGGTATATCGACTTCATTGTGCATGTTGATGCTCGCTCTCTGTATGTGTGTGTGTATGTGTGTGTGCGTATTGCAGGTAAGTACTTGAAGTGTGACTACATCTGTCACACCAAAAGTACTTTATAATCCAGATTAGAAGGTAATAAGACGATTAGAAGTTTGAGACATTTTAAATTACTTTTAAACGTAAACGCTTAAGCTAATTTATTCGTTTTGTTTTACGGTAAAACGCTCGCGTGGTTATCTACATTTATACATATATGTCGTAGGCATATCTCATTTGATTTAGATTTAGATTTGGATGTAGGTCTTGCCCTAGGTATGGACCTTCCATAGCAAGCAATTTGTTGGACCATTGTAATTGAAGCTGAACAATCATCAAGTGCGTCTCACGTTCGGTGAATGGACCCAAAACGAGATGGCCACCGGTCCCGATTTTCACAAGAAAATTTTGTTCAGCGATGAAGCTCACTTTTGATTAAATGGGTACGTTAATAAGAAAAATTGTCGCATTTGTAGTGATCATAATCCACAAGCCATTGTTGAGACGCCGTTACATTCTCAGAAAGTCACTGTTTGGTGTGCTCTATGGGCAGAGGGAATCATTGGTCCATATTTTTTCAAATATGAAGCCGGTCATAATGTTACAGTCAATGGGGAACGCTATAGAGCCATGATTAATGACTTTTTCGTGCCTGAATTGGAGGATGTTGATGTGGACGACCTTTGGTTCCAACAAGACGGCGCTGCATGCCATACAGTCAACGAAACAATCAATTTATTGAAGGAAAATTTTGGTGAGCGCATTATCTCGCGTCGTGGGCCTGTGGCGTGGCCTCCAAGATCGTGCGATTTAACATCGCTGGTCTATTTTTTGTCGGGTTATGTGAAGTCGCTTGTCTTCGCAGATAAGCCCGAGACGATTGACGCCTTGGAAGAGAATATTCGGCGCGTTAATACTGAAATACGGGCCGAATTGCTGCAAAAAGTGGTCGAAAATTAGACCTCTCGGCTGGAATTTATTCGAACCAGCCACTTGCCCGAAATCGTATTTAAAACATAATGGCAAATCCTTATCGTTATAATAAAGCTAAATTCTTGGCCATAACATTAAATTAAGTATATGCGTTTTATTTCTTCTTGAAAATCACACTTCTAAAAAAAACACCCTGTACTTTGCCCAGATAGGAATATGAGAAGCTTTAAGTGGGTAGATGTAGGGTAACAAGGTCATACTATATACATACACTGGTTGTACCTGCAGTTTAACGTCGGTTCCGAATGGCGTGGCTGCAATTTATATATCACTTGGTGGTCTTCACATTGCCTACCAAGAGATATAGTAAAAGTACTTTTGCGCCTCTCATTCACTTCATATCGGTAGAAATTTTTATAAGAAGTTTATGAGAATTAACCACCAGAACAAGAGGAAAATTGTACATCCAGATTCACGGGTGAAAGTATAGTGCTCTAACCACTACATTATCGAGGTCGTCTACATACATACTTAGTTTTCGCGGAACGATAATTCTTTGAGCTTCAATCGAGACCAGTATTAGCCCAAATTCTAGCTGATCAAATAATGGCCCAGTACTGGCAGTATAGCCAACGAAAAGTTCGTTTATCGTGAGTTCTAATTCGATGCTAAGAAAACTATTTCTTTCTTCTTCTTCTCTTCTTTCCCTTGGTGCATACGCCCCTGTGTTTATGGTGTAATTATAATTAAAATTAACTACACTGTTTCTGATATACCATACATAACTCAGACCATTTTCACTTAATTCGAGGCTTTTAATGTGGTTTTCATTATTAATTTTAAAGATTAATTATCTCAAACACAAAGTCCGAAACACTATGCAATATCATTTTTTTGCAGTAGGTAGACATACGCCATAATTTCCTCATATATAAAACATGGAGGTAAACTTCGATTTATCATATTTAGCTGCTACTGATCTCGACCGGTAGAGTTGTAAAATCAATTTTCTTAAAAATCTTTAAAGAGCTTTAAAATTTCTCAAGGTTAATGAAATTTATATCAGAGGAAAGAGAATAATCAATAATAAATGGAATATCTTTTCGAAGAAAAAGGCATTATAGAAAAGGTCAAATAATACATCAGTGAATATCCTTGAAATCATTTTACAGATTTTTGTTACAAAGTATAAATATATACATATATGTATATTAAGAAAGCTTGGATGAAGCTCATACATAAGTACATATAATTAGATTGATTCGAATGGACTTACACATTTCTATGTATGGTATTTTACCTTCAACTTTTCTTCTTCTTCTTTTAACGGCACAACAGCCCAAGAAGGGCCTAGGTCGAACTTTTTGCATCTATTCATGTCGTCATGTTATATTTTTACACGAACGGCAAGGACCTTATGCTGAAATCGAACGGAGATGGTCATCGCTCTAATGATTTTACAAAGTAACAATGTTTCGGCAAAAAAATAAATTTAGCGGGAAAAGCGCTGAGTTGGCCACGATAGGCTTACTAACATATTTTTAGGTTATTGTTGTTGCTGTTGCTCTTATATGTACGTACCCACAAGAAAAAGAGGAAAGGCTTTCAATCCTACGTGTTAGGAAGGTTTAAATAAGTTTAATGTTGATATTACTTCCACAAAGCTGCTTTAAGAAGGTTTTGTATAGTTTCACTTTTTAATTTTTTCGAAAACTTCCATATAGCTTCTTTAGAATACATATTATAAGGAAGTTTTTGTATTGCTTTTAATATTTTGCCTTCATTCCTTTATTCAAAATCTGCCGATAATACAATATTTTTGAGTCATTTTCGTCTTTGGATCAGTTCAGCATTTTCAGTTGGATTAATAATTTAACAAGATGTGTGAGTGAGAAGACAATAGCTTCTTCTTCGAAATTTAAATTCAAAGCTTCTATTTACCGCCCAAAGGCAGCTTCGCGTAAGGCTTTTCTTGTATTCCGTTTTCTTGAGGGTAATGTATGAACACACATAAGTATAACGTTAGTTAGTGTAAGTGTATAATGTATGTACTTATGTATGAAGGTGAAATTAGAACTTATGTAACGACCGAGCAATCTAGCCGAACGAAATAACGAACTTTAAATTATCTACGAAAACACAAATAAAAAAGCGAAAATAAGAATCATGAAGAGAACAACAAGTGACAGTGCAAAGAAGTGGTGCAAGGTAGAAACACTTTGTACTTTCTACTTTATGAATTTTGTCTTTTCCGAGATTTGAATAGGGGCAATCTGCGTCGATCATAAAGCCGCCTCCGACAGCACGATTAGAGATCACTTGTCCGTCGCAATGTCAAATTTTATCATCCCAGCAAAGCTCATTCGTCTTTGCAAAACGACACTGACCAACACCACTAGCACAGTGAAAATTGAGACCGACCTAATTGAGAGGTTTCAGACAAGGTGATTCCCTATCGTGCGACTTCTTACACCTTATGCTGGAGAAAATAATTCGATAGCTCTGGCTCGGTCTTTTACTCCTAGCATACGCTGATTATATTGACATCATTGGCACCAACGCGCGATCCGTCAGTGCAGCATTCTCCAATCTAGAAAGGGAGTCTCGTCGAGTGGGCTTAGTGGTTAATGTCACTGTTGACAATTATAATTTTGAGGTCGTCAACGATTTCGTTTACATACGATCCATCATTAATACCAACAATAATGTCAGCCTTGAGATCAAGCGGAGATTAACTCTTGCCAACAGGTATTACTACGGACTCAGTAGGCAATTGACAAGCAGAGCCCTCTCTCGACCGACGAAAATAACGTTCTGTAAGTCCCTCATCCTCCCCGTCCGTAATATATGGCGAACACGCGTGGACATTGCACATTAATGGTGGAAGACTGTTAGGAGCGTTCGAGAGGAACATATTCCGTAAGATCTACGGTCCGATATGCGCGGATGACGTTTATCGAATAAGATGGATGTACGCCGACACTGACATAGTCAAGCGCATAAAAATCCAGCAGCTTCGCTGGCTGGGTCATGTTGAGCAAATGGAAGAAAGCGCTCCGGCTAGAAGGGCATTTTATTCGAGCCACGGTGGAGGAACACGCAGAAGAGGACGTCCTAACCTCCGTTAAAAGACCAGGTGCAGGGTAACCTGACTGCACTTGACCTTATCAATTGGCGTCGGCGCGCACATAGCATAGGCGACTGGCAAAGATTTATAGAGGCGATCAAGACCGGCTTTGCGTAAAGCACTCAAATTCTCATTTCCCATACTTTGACATAATTGGGCAGTGTCCAGTGGAAACACCTGCATAACTACTGTTTGTATGTAACTAACTATGTGTGTCCATATGAATTGGTTATTTTATAGATACTTACCACCCGAATTCTTCCTGGCCATATCCTCAGCACTGGAAGTTTTACGTTGATCAATACGTAAGTTGGGTATGTTGAAGGGCGGTGCATTCATATTGTCCGATGAGAATTGATGCCTTAAGGGGCGATGCCGTTCTGGTGATGGTATTGACAAGTTATCCAGCTTTAATTTATTACGTTGCTGACGGTCAATTTGTTCCAGCATTTCTTGCAGTACCTAGATGAACAATCACAAGCAAACACACATCGATGCATGTATGGAAGATATAATTAATTTACAATTTTTAATTAAATATGCCAATTTTGTGGCATCCCATATATGTAGTACAAAAGAAACGAAAGAAGGGGGAAAAGTTAGAAAAGAAAATATGTAAAATGCAAATTAATGATCATTTGATTATGAATTTCAAGTTATTGTAGTTCGACAGCGCCAACAATGTCAGCGGTTAGTAGATGACGATGACGACGACGAAGCCCATAGCATACAAACCTCAACTAGACAACAATATTGCTCAAGATTTAATCCCGGATTAACTGTGTGCGGTATCAGCAATGGCAGTATGTGTGTAGCCATTATTTCCACATTTAAGCCATACGATCTGTCACTGAGCATTTTGTAGTAGATACCTATAAAAGGATATGAATATACGAGTAAAATACATGTGTGTATATGTGGGTGGGTTAATTAAAAGGGGTAAAGCAGTGGTATGCAAGTAAGCAAATATGTTTTGGAGTTTATTAAATTGTTTTAAAGTTAAAATCACACTCAGAGGGGAACTCATAATTCTAAAGCACACATACGTATTAAATTTAAAAATAAATAAATCTCACATAACAAGAACCTATCTAATTTCCAGGAATCGCATTCAATTTTTCAGTTTCTACATAAGTACATACACGAGTACGAGTATATCTGTGGTATGTACTGTGTATAAACAAAACATTTCTATATAATTATGATAAATAAATATATAAATGTCATCGTAACTGTCAAGTGAATGACATAGAAATGTCAGCTAATGACATTATGTGTATAAACAAAGCTCATGATGACAACTCTTTCTAAAAATAATTCTTCCATACACACACACATGTACCTTCAAAGCTAAAAACGCATTGGCGTTGCCGCTACCACGAAAACAAATATTTCCTCGCTCATACACGCCCATACACGTGCACACAGGCATCTCAAGTATAAAGAAACAGATAGACAAACAGACAAATAGACAGACAAACAGACAGACAGACAGTCAGTATAAATGTGTGAGTATAAGAAAAACATTTTCAAATTACTTACGCACGGTACGCATCACAATATCCGGATCCGGTATGCGCACGTCACTCAATAATGGCAATACTTCTTCCATAACCTTTGCAGCGACAAGACCCGTCGAGGAAGGAGAAATTTACGAAAATAAAGAAAAGAAAATTGCAGAAATATGAAAGCCATTCTATTATCATTTGAAATTGCATAAAGACGGTTTGTTCTTTTTGTTTTTTTGTAAAATAATATATTTCATTTTCTGTTATTACTCACACATACACACACACACACACATACACACCTGTGACTTCTCCAGTTTATCCATAGTGCGCTCAATGCATATAAGTACATTCTGTACAATTTTCGGATCGGCAAGATTCTTTTCAAAGACTGATTTTACCTTTGGCAATACCATCCGGCGTATTGAGGCCTCGTCTATGTTATCGTAAACATTTGTAACAGCAACGACGGCAGCACTCTGTTGGTGGGAAGGGCGAGAGTGGGAGATGGAAAAAGAGAAAAGAATACGCATACATACGAGTATGTGCATATTATGGTATATATGTAAAAAAGCGCAACACAAGCGTGTTGTGAAGCGTGTTTCGTTGGTTACCTACCAGAATCACGAATGTGCAAAGTTTTTGTTCGGAAAAAGAAACCTTTTTCAGTTTCAATCGCATATTTATAACTACAAACATAAAACACACATTCATGATTCTGGCAGACAGCCGACGATAAATACAAGGACGTACAATGCTTTAGGGCATATCGAGAAAGCTAAAGCGTTAAATTTAATACAATTATGAGATGTTGCTATCGAATGAATATTAAATGGGCTGTGTAAAAAGATCGAATATCAAAATAAAGTTTAAATATTTAAAAATATATATACCATTCATGTACAAATTGTTATAACTCGCATAACATGAGTGGATGCGATAAACTCGGCCTAGACCTTTCATAGGCTGTTGTGGCATTCAAAAGAACAAGAACGACTGAAATGTAACATCAACAGATTCGTCATGAATTATGGTAAGCTTTTGTCGGGCTACCATATTAATGAAAAACTGAAGGCTTCAATGGGGAAAAAAGTCGCTTATCTTAACATACACAGAAATGTTAGCTATTGATATTGATTCAGGGTACGTGCTTTTTTACATCACTGGCCTCAGCGTCATTAAAACTTGTTTCGGTTATTTAATAAAACTGACCGAAATATTTATATTTTAACGTAATTAGAAAAAAAAATAGAATTAAATAATTTTCTTTGCACAAAAATCATCAGCTATGTACTTGAAAAATTTCCCCAGTTCTCCCAAAACTTTAGTTCTGGCTAGAGCCGCGTTTATAATCCGTATGAAAATTCCCATACCCGAGTAAAAAATTGAATATTTATCGCTTGGAGTTATTATAGCATTATTATAGTGGTCGCTGTGGCGTAGTGGTAGTGTGTTGGGCTGCTACGCAGAATGTCCGGGGTTCGAATCTCGGCACAGGCAAAATCAAAAAGTAGAAAAAAAATAATATTTCTACACGGCACCACCTCTTGGCAGGCAATGGCAAACCTACAAGAGTAAAAATTGCCATGTAAAGCTTTTCACTTCGCCGTTCGGATTCGGCATTAAACTGTAGGTCCCTTCCATTCATGTACAAATATAAAACGCACAACATGAGTGGATGCGAAAAAGCTCGGCCTAGGCCCTACATGGGCTGTTGTGCCACTAAAAGTAAAGTAAGTAAAGTTATTATAGCATTAGCGGACAGAGGAAAGGGGAAATCTCCTGCACCCTTGGCCACAGATTTTGATTTTTTTTTTTCAAGAATGACTTTCGCACGCTGATGGTTGTGGAAAGTAGGAAGATTGCTCAAGAAGCAGAACTGATTTATCTTTTTATTTGGACTGAGATTCAGAGATATCAATGACATCGAAATAGCCAGCGAGTTCTCAGAGTATTTTCTTTTTATCTGATCAAGATTTAGTGAACTATTCTATCGCAATCACATTTTCAAGTGTATTCCCAAATATGTTTTCCAAAATTCGCTAATTATTAGAAAATTTTCTAAATACACTAGGAGTATACGAACACCTACGATTTCCAGACTGCTCTTTCAATAAATCCTTATCATTAAGTAAAAGTTTATAAAACGAAAAAAAAGTCAGATTAAGTTATTACTATCGGACCTTATCTCCCAGCAATGGCAGTATGTGTGTGTTATCTCCCCAGCATTTTAATACCCCGTTACTAATCTAAGAAGTTTCATTAGATTAGAATATATTTAAATGGAAATAAATAAAAAAAAGTTCGACACGACTGTACAAATTTTGTTTTGTTCACGCGCCGAGCATTTACATGAGCCCTCAAAACACCCATGCAGACACCTGTTTTTTTTTTTTGACATTTGTTATCTACTTGTTCTTGCACACATTGTAAAAAAAGTTTAAAAAGTGACTGGCTATTGCAAACTATTTATTTCATTTTTAAGAAAAGTCTAATTATTTAAAAATAAATTATTTTAAACAGAAACTGTCACTGGCAAGAGAATTGTTCAACGTATCAACTTAACTTTAGCGGGCAAATGAAATCGAAAATGAATAAAAAAAAATAACCCAAGAAAACCGGTTGATTACACAGGGTAACACTGATTCTGCGGCATGGAATTCGTTAAGCAATTTTAGGTAATTTTGGTCAGCTGAATAAGAAAATAATAATATTTTTGTAAAATTTCACTCTACTTTTTGAGATAAAGGCAATCCATTTATACTGGAATTATGTATCGGTTCATACCTTTTCATTTACAGCAGAAAAGTAGCAATCATCAAGGTGATTTCTTGGCTCTGTCCACACCATCGGTAGTCCAAACGGCAATACCTTTTCGTCCTCCTTAACTCCAATATCGAAGTGACTCCACGTAAGCTTTACAAAATTTATGTGGCTCCCAACATTTGTCTTATTGTTCAAGTTGTTTTCGAAAATATATCCGATAACTTTGCGTTACGTAGCTTTTCTTGACAAAATTTACCACAAATATATAGGTATGTAGCAGAAATGGTTGGGGATATTAACACAAGACTTGCGTGAAGAACTCATACTTTTTGTAACAATAACTCGCAATAAAATAAATAATGTAATCAACTGGGATTTTTTAACGCTCAATGAACAAGGTGCTATTCGTTTAAAGACAAGGGTAAGTATTTCTCATGTCATACTTCGAAAAAGCACGTTAATGAGGGAAGATTAGTAAAAAAAAAAAACGTGTATATTTTATATAACGGCTTATCTTGAGAACCAGAGTCAATTCAAACAAAATTATTTACAGGCTAAGTACTTCATAATCATAAACCTGCATGCTAGTGTGTGCATCTAAGTGAGCGACAGTGCTGCTGTTTTAAAAAATTGCGCTGCAAAATCTCGCTTACTTGAAAGCTGAAAGTCAACTAACTTGATTTGCGTTGACAAAATTGCTCTCAAACTTCGCCCGAATGCCATTGTTCGTCAATAGTTCGTAAGCTACACGAAGCAGTTTATAGGGTACGTGCATGGCAGCATTGCGTCGGCAGAGAATGTGATCCTATTCACATGTGAAAGGCAAATAAAAATTGCCCGACACTGATCTAAATTGACTCAAGTCAAGCAGAGAAGGCAATCTATTCCCGTGTATGTATCGTTTTACATAAATCAAATAAACATTTTTGAATTAAGTATACAGAAATAACTATTATTTAGATTTTTATCTTGTGTAAACAAATCATAGATATGGTATATGTTATGAACTCTTTACGTAAGAAGAGTAATTCTTGTGATCAATTGTACAGATTGATATGTAAATTGAAAAGTTTAAATACGTTTTTCCTTTAATTTACGTTTTTTGAGTTATGCCAGTCTTGCAGCAAACGATTAATATTTGCTCGTCTTTGAAGTTCATTAAAATGGCTTGACAGACTACTTGGTCTACTGCTTGCTTACTGCAATGTATTATAACATTTAATTTTAAACGCAATTTACGTCGAGAATTGCTTGAAACTTATTCAATGTTAATTCATTATTTAAATAAGAAATGCGATTCATAGTTATTTTCTTTATTCAAATAATGACCGACACTTTACATGGTAATTCAATCGCATTTAAAGAACCGATATTGATTAATAAATATTGGAAAAACTCCTATCCTAGAGTTCAAAAAACATAATACAAATATAGAGATTAATCTTAAAATTTAAACTTCTATTAAAACGTGAAAATATCAAAATTAGCATATCAAGTATGTATTTCAAAATAGTGTAATTTGCTTAAGTTGGTGAAGAGAATTTTCTCTGCTATGTTTTTAATTGGCAATCATAATCGTTGGTGTTTCCGTGAAGTGAGAGTAAAATCTTGTAAGGGCAAATATTATACAGGATCCCGTAAAGTTAAAGTTATATATAATATATATCATATCTATATGCATTATTTTTGCCACTTTTCATCTTCTACTGATGTTTCTATAGTTCGTGGAGAGAATATTCTTTGCTATGCTTTTAGTTGGCCAATCATAATCGTTGGTTTCCGTGAAAAGAGTGTAAAATCTTACAAGAGTTGTGAGAGAAAATATTATATACTACTGTGGGCAAAAGTTAGTAAGACTTTGTTCATAATTTCAAATTTTTTTATTCATTCTTCCAAATTTCGTCCCCTTCAAAGTAATCCCCCCCGGCCCCAATACACTTGTGCCAACGTTTATTCCAATTCTCGAAACAGTTGTTAAAGTCAATTTCCGGAATAGCCTTCAATGCGCTTAGCGATTCATGTTTAATGTCTTCAATTGACTCAAAACGGTGTCCACGAAGCGGGTTTTTGAGTTTAGAAAATAGCCAAAAGTCACACGGTGCTAAGTCAGGCGAATAGGGTGGTAGGGTGGTTGCGGAACGATATCAGTCGAATTTGTGGCAAAATGGTCTCGTAAAACCAATGCAGTGATTTTGGAACCAATCGTGCATTCACTCTTCTTAGGCCCAAATGATGTTTTAAAATGGTTTTCACTGATCCTTCCGATATTCCAACGATGCCAGTAAGGTCTCTGTTGATTGACTGTTAATCGTCGATTCTCGATTCTCGAGCACCAATTCCTTGATTTTATTGACGTATTGATCATCAGTTGATGTTGATGGCCGTCCTGGACGTGGTTCGTCGTCAACGCGTTCTCGACCATCTTTAAACAATTTGTACCAATCAAAAACACTTGATCGCGACATACAATTATCACCGAAGGCCTTTTGCAACATTCTGAACGTTTCGGCACCAGAAATTTGATTCCGCACACAAAATTTAATGGAACTTCTTTGTTGAATAATTTCACTCATTGTGAAAATCGCCGAATGCACTTTTTGTACTTCAGAAAGACAAGCGTATACTAAACACTAATGATTATTTTGATGTGACATTTGGCACAGATGTCACCTACAGTCATACCAACCTTAAAAAAAATAATATTTTGATGAATGGATTTCCGCGCGAAATTTAAATTAAAAAGTCTTACTAACTTTTGCCCACAGTAGTATGTTTTCGTAGAGTGAGAGTTTAAATATATGAATTTCCCCCCCCTCCCCCCCCCCCCCCGCTTTCATCTTCTATTCATGTTTTCTCCTTTTTAAATACAAATAGGGAAATAATTCATGAAACAATAGCTACTCTTTATACAATAAACACTGTAGATATATTTTAAAATTCAGTAGAAATTGAAAATTAAAAAAAAAATTATTTTTAAATATTACTTACAGACGGTTTGAGTTTAAAGGAATCGTATTTATTTGATTCCCAATCAACTTTACTTACTTTTAATGGCACAACAGCCCATGGAGGGCCTAGGCCGAGCTTTTCGCATCCACTCATGTTGTTCGTGTTATATTTGTACATGAATGGAAGGACCTACAGTTTAATGCCGAATCCCCAACGGCGAAGTGAAAAGCTTTTTCATAGGCAATTTTTACTCTTGTAGGTTTGCCATTGCCTGCCGAGAGGTGGTGCTATATTTTTATTATTATTATTATTTTTTCTACTTTTTTGATTTTGCCTGTGCCGAGATTCGAACCCCGGACACTCTGCGTAGCAGTCTAACGCACTACCACTACGCCACAACGACCACTATTCTCAATCAAAAATTTTATATATTTATATCTACATACTCACTTACTTACTTAACTTATCTTACAATGAATTTTCTATATACATATGTACGTATTTGTGTTCTATTGTATAAATTTCCATCGACAGGAAAGAAAAACAAATTTGAAAAAAAAGAAAAAAGTCCTATATAATGATCGTAAATTGTCACTTTTCCATTCTGCTTACAACACTTAAATTGCCAACACTGTTTAATTGTGAGCAATTTTTCTCGTTGTTGCCGTTTGCCGTTGTTGTTGTTGTTGTTTTCTAACTTTTCCATTGCTTTTGTTTAATAAAAGAAACATTGTTCGTGTTTCATGCAATTTGCATGCTTAACATCCACTTCAATGATTACGAGAAAATTGAAGAAAATGTAGATGAGAATGCTGTCAAGTCTCGCATTCCCCGCAGCACTTTTCTTCCTTCTCTATAAAACGAAATACATAACAATGATAAGCGAGCGTGAAGAATGAACGCAACAACAACAACAACAACAACAATAACTCAGTAATAATAACCAGCGAGGGAAAGAAGCATAAACAATAGAACGAATAAGAGCGAGAAAGCAGAGAGTGAAAAAGGAGAGAAGATATTGCAAATTGTACTCACCTGCACTTGTATTGTGGAGCTTTCAAATGCAAAAAATAACATTGGCATTATATCGGTGGTGACATCCTCCGGTTGTGTTTTCTCGATAATAAGATGCAAATTCTCAAGTAAAGTTACTGTCGCCTGGATGGATTTAGGTGAAGCAAAAATTAATCTGAAAATAAACGAGCGTAGGATATAATTGAATTTTTAAATAACTACTACGCTAGTAGCATGTGATGCCAATCGGGGTTTTCATGCATGAGTTAAAGTATGTAAATTGTGATATCCTTTGACGTTTCACTTTGTTGCCTCAGTGCAAATCTGTTCTCTCTGTTCTAACTCAGCGAACTAAGCGCTCCTACTCTATACTTACATACTGCACACATATAGTACAGTGGCACAAAAGATGACAGCTCGCTAATCATTGTATTAAAATTGCAATTTTTACTTAATAATCTTAAAAAATTGTACTAAAGTTTCAATTGTTCTCGCTTATGCACAGACAAAGCTAAAATATTTGGATTTCAATGAATAAACGTTTTAACGTTCATTAGAGTGACAGCGAACAGGAGAAAGAAAAATGTAACAAAAAAATAATTACATTAAAAAGTGACAGATATAAAGCTGTAAAGTCAGTTTGGCTTTTATTTGTACTGACAGAGACACAGGACACTTTCTGATTATCATTGTTGGAATAGCACTCGCCAAACCGAATAAAGCGAGAGAAATGTATAAAACGGAAACGGAAATTGAAAAAAAAACAAAAACACAAAAAAATAGTAACTATAGTGTACTTTGGAAAGTTGTTGCAAAATTTGTTATTTAATTTTTTCTTTTTATATTTTATCTTTTTCTATTTTTTCCTTTATATTTCTAGTATTAAAAATTCGTATGATTACTAGTCATTTGGCAAAATTTATGGTTCATTCTATTTATTATTGTTATATGTCATAAATTTTTGAATGACAGGAAAATTTAATTTCTCGTTTATTTACATCTAATTTTTTCAATGACGTTGCCATGAGAAACTCTATGTTTGCCGGCATCATGGCTTGCTTTGGGTCAATTAAGTTTTTCGATTCTAATAATTTCTCTCAATTTTTTGTTCAGTCAACATTGCCAAATTTTAATAAAGTATTAGTTTCAAAACGGAATCGTAGTGCGTTGGACCGAATCTCGGCACAGGCAAATGAATTAAAAGAGTAAAGCTAGATGGAAATGAAAAAAGATGCTATTGCAAATTTCTTACATTCTTTTTTAAAGTTCAGTAGAGTCTTTAGAAGTTTAAGCACATTAATTTAAAAACTCTATAATTCCAAGGATTCCTTTGATGCTTGGTGGCAACCTCGGTGGTATAGTGAATGAGTGCTTAACTGGAGTTCCAGTAGCCATAGGATCGATTCCAATACAGTGAAATTATAGAACTATGAAGCTCTATAACTCGAAAGATTTCTTCATTCCCTTCTTTTCAAGTTACGAGAACCTCTATTTTCTGAATTAAAAACTTTGAACTATTTTTCAGCATTATTACCTTTATTACAAAGCTTAACTTCACATATTATCTATGCTTATATAAAATCGTACTCAGTAACAACAAATTGTATATATAATAAATTGACTAACCTATTTAAAACTTGTATTACATAAATAACTAAATTTGCTCTTCTTATTTTATACATGACCATACATAAAAATAACCCCCAACCTCGATAATTTATTTTCTTAACTTTTATGTTTAACTCTTGGCATGGAAATTAGCGAGGCTCTACTATACAAGTGAATGACGAAGCTAAAATTCGCATGATAGGCTTTAAAATAAGTATTTTAAGCGAGGCATTAATAATAATTTATATCTCTCTTGATCGTTACATTGCCCTCGACTCATTGCCTTCAACTCACATCAGCTTTTGAAGAACTCGTTTCACTGAAACATTATCCAATGACTTTTACAGAAATGTAAAGATGAGAATTAAACAAAGTATTCCATGAAAACCACTCTCATAAGTAGAGAGAAAATATCCCAAGCACACTTTGGAGCCCATTGATGGAAAAAGAAAGGCCATCAAAAAAAAAATATGTACGTCAGTGGAACACCCGAGAGAAGTTTACTTCTTCAGACCGTTTGCGTTCTGGATTTTCAGGTAAGGTTTAGTAATCTTGTAAATACCAGATTCTATCGCAGACCGAAGCGAGTCCGAAGGAATTTTTAATGAGGTGCTGTCTTATACATATGCTAAGCCCTGTATAGTTCAGTTTAATGATTCTCTGATCCTAGATGTTAACTTCATTTTGATCGTTTGCATTTCCAATGCATGTATCGCCTTCTGCAAAATCATCAGCTCCATCAAAAATTCATACTCAAGGCATTCAAAATTATTTGCTACATCATTATAATTATAATCTTAACCTCATAAGCATTATTATCATCATTATAATAATCATCATCATCAAATTATTCGGGTTGTATGATCTCAACAGGTAGAAAATTTACCACTTGCTGGTTTGAGAACTCGCGAATGTTATGAGGTTGAGTGAAAACTTGGCCAAATCTCGTCTATGTTTTGTTGCGCTGATGCGCAAATTTTAAACTAACTCTTCTGCCCTTTTATTTTGTTGAGAAACTGGGAATTCGGCCAGTCAATAACTGACTGGTGTTGTAAAAGGTGTTTTTTTTTCTAGAAGTGTGGTTTTCAATCTGGCAATATTTTTTTGGGAGTTGATCTTTTTGACAGCTGTCACTTGATTTATGCTCAGTTTGGTTTTCCATTTCATAATGAATAGACTGACACCTGAACAATGTTTGCAAATTATTGAAATTTACTTTAATTAGTGCTCTGTGAAAAATATGTGTTATCGCAAAATTGTCTTCAGCGACGATGTTCATTTTTGGCTCAATGGATTCGTGAATAAGCTGAATTGACATATTTGGAGTGAAGACCCACCAGAGCCAATCAGCAGCTATCAATGCATACCGAAAAATGCACTGTTTGGTGCGGTTTATGAGAAGGCGGCATCATTGGGCAGTACTTCTTCAAAGACGATGAAGTCCGCAGCGATAAGGTCAATGGAGAAAGGTACCGTTCGATGATAACAGACATTTTTTTTGCCGAAAATGCAAGAATTGAACTCGGCCGATATGTGGTTCCAACAGAACGGTGCCACATGCCACACTGCACGCGAAACCATGCATCAACTTAGAGGCGCATTTGGTGAGCAGTTAATCTCACGTTTTGGCCACCAAGATCATGTGATTTGACCCCGTTAGACTATTTTTTGTAGGGCTATGTTAAGTCTCTTGTCTATAGGGACAAGCCAAACACGATTGCTGCTGTGAAAGCCAACATTGAACACGTCATTGCGTCATTGGTGCGATTCCGGCTGAAATGTGTGAAAAAGTATGACAAAATTGGAACTTCAGAATGGACCACTTGAAGCGTAGCCTCGGGCAATATTTAAGTGAAATTATCTTTAAAAAGTAAAAGGCAGGAATTGATTAATCGATCCAAATAAAAATTTCATTCACGTTTGTAAAATTTCTGTGTTGTTTGAATTCCCAAAAGCCAAGCTCTTAAAAATCACCCTTTATTATTCAAGTACCTAGAATATGTTTTTTTATCTACAGATAAATAATAATAATAAGAATAAGATTCATAAGAACTGATTTGCTTATAAAATCATAGTTTGGTTAACCTAAACCAATATTTCTACTCGTTCGATTTATTGATGTTTAATTCTTTAGATATCGCAAAAACGAGGGAGTAAAACATGATCGTCAAAGTAAAAATGAGGGACAGCGTCCTCTGTCAATCAAGTAAAAAAAAATTAGGATACATATGCATATATATACACATAAATGATTGGTAGCACACATGCATCCACTAAGTATGCGCCTTTGAAGAAGTACTGCCCAATTAAGCCGCCTGTCAATAAACCGCACCAAAGCGTGCATTTTTAGGGATGCATTGGTAGTTGCTGAATTGCCTCTGGCTCGGCTTCACACCAAATAGGGCAATTCTGCTTATTCACTTATCCACTTATCCATTGAGCCAAAAATGAGCCTCGTCGCTGATGACAATAAAATGGACGCAAACCAAACTGAACATGTTTCATTTTGACACATGTCAAGAATCACGCAGAACTGTCAGAAATATAAACGTCGAAAACCAAGTAGCAAAAAAATCACCCTTTATATGTAACACGTTTTTCGATTAAAACATTCTCACCATACTACATTTTACAAGAAGCTCCAATTACTTTTATTGATTCAAAAAATATTCCATTCATTCACTGACCTAATATTTATTACTGCTTTTATACAACATTTTACTGTGTGTTTTACTGTTTACAATGCACTGCTTCTATTTTCTAATTTTCCCCTGCATTGTGAAAACTTTTAATGTTAAAACATTATGTGTATTCAATCAAAGACGTAAATGCGACGTACCAGATGTCTGCATTATACGCCAAAGTAAATTTACATCATTTACGTACGTCACTTACGGTGCATTTACGTCTGTGATTGAATACACATATTATTTTTAAACAAAACATAAGAAACAGAAAAAGTACATATATCGGGTTTAATATAACGTTGAATCACGTGGAAACTGTTGATTTACGTTGGCATTGTTAGTTTACCTTATAATAAATATAGAAACAAAAAATATAACTCATGCCAATAATAAAGTTATACAAATAAAAAAAATAACGAATTTCTTAGTAGTGTGAAAATATTGCATGTAACAAGAACAATGAAAACCAGAAAATTGTAGTGCTAAAAATAGCTTAAAAAATAGAAATAAATTCCTAGTATAATTTCAAAAGGTTGAAGGTAAATATTTAACTTTAAATCTTTGCTGTAAGTAAAATTGCTGATACTCACTTCATAGTTGGAGCCATAATATTCTCATATTCGGCGGGTGTTGCCTCCTGTATTAGAGTAATGACAGGTTGTAGAACCGCCGCCAGAACTTCGCCATTACTAATTTCCGCTTGCAACATTGGCCACACATTTTGCCACCATAATTTCTGCAATGAAATTGCAATAAATACATACACATACAAATTTCCATATACTTAGATACATAATATACATACATATACACATATGTAGTACATACATATATTTATGTATGTACATATTTATTTTTGCATATTAATTTTATACTATATTATATACTAAAATACGAGTATCCACCATCATCAGTAGCAAAGCACTTAGATGAGAAACGCTAAATTTACAAAAGCCATAAAAATGTGGTGGTTACAACAAATAATAATACATATTCAACTACATACTCTATTCTATGTACTAATATTGTGGATGCCATAAATGTAGGAAGGTACCAAAGTACAAATGTGTGTGTGTGTGTGTGTGTGTGTGTGAGTTTGTGAGTTCGTTCACATAAATTTCTCTCTTAAAAATAGAAATGTTTCTCTTCACTCACTTTGTGAAACTTTGCAGCATTATTTTAAAGTATGTATAAGTATGTATTTATTAGTGTCGGATAGAATTGATACTTAAAATGGTAAGTAATCGATTCTCAAAACAATCGGTAGTATCGATTTCATCAAAGGTGCTAAGAATTGAATTGTAATTATTTTTTATTTTATTATTTTTTTTTGTGTTGATTGGAAGGAAGGAGGTAGAAATAGTTATGAGCGTTTGCTTTAAATTTCCAAGTGTCATAATAATCGTGGAAAATATTTGTAGGGAGCTTATTCCAAATACGGTACGTCAGATAAAAGAACTTTATCTGTAATGCGTAATGCGGTGGAACACCATGTCTACGTGAAAGGCGTGAGTTCCGCTTGCTGTTCGTATAGTTCTGGCGACCATACCAACTGCCAGCATTAGCTTGCTCATCTCAGCTGCGCATCTACCGTGAAAGTTACGGCAAAATGGAGAGACGCAAGCCACGTTTAATCGCTACTTGTACCTAGTATCGAATCGATACTTTTACTAATTTATTTTTAAGCCATAAACTGTCAGTTTAATACGTTGAAGGTCAAATGTATACAATATTTTATTTAACATAATAATTTTTAAAAATTTATTATTATTTAATTTAATAATAATAAATAGTAGTATATATAATTAATTATTAAATATATTAATAAATAATTTAATTATATCAATTACTCCAATGAATTTTCTAATCATAAAATCTAATTTAAATTCATACAAAATACTTAAAGGACAGTGACTACAATGAATTCATTAAAAAAAAAGTGTTCTCAATATATTAGCTAATTTACTGCTAATTTAGACACTTACTATGGCTATCTGGCCGGTTTGTAGGAAAATTGTTTCGGATGGCACTGAAGTTGAAGGAACCCAAAGATATTTTGCAGTAAGTTAGTATAAAAGAGGAAAATTATTTGTTGTGCATTTGTCAAAATTCAGGCAGATTTCCCAATCTTTTGGTAGTGCATGTCCAAATATTGATCCACTAAAAGAATACTAGACGTTCTTGGACTAGCGTTTGTGAAGTATCTAAAAATCAGCGCATCAAAATGTGGTCGTATATCACATTTGTTCGCTGCTTCCCCGATTGTGTCCGTTCTTGCCGATGCAGGCAAAATATTTTGTGGGGTATGTGGTTGATTAACTTTATAACACTTTAAAAAACAAAAAAAGCTTTTTACACCATGCCCTCAGATGTTTGAATTTGGTGGCATTGGATCAGGAGTAGTTACGTGGGAAACAACTAACACGTTAAAAATCAGCTACATATTTGTTAAAAATGAAAATGTGTCGCCAGATTGAAATTTAATTAGTAATGAAGTCTTAAATGTAAATTAATGCAAATAAAGTATCCAATTCATTCGAAAAATACCCGATTTTTAAAAGTATCGATACCGAAGTAGTCGATACTGAAAAGTACTCGATACATCTCATCAGTAGTATTTATGTGATTTGGTCAAGGAAAATATGTAAAATAATGTAAATAAAGTACCCAATTCTTTTGAAAAATACCCGATTCTTAAAAGTATCGATAACAAAGTGCTTGATACTCAAAAGTACTCGATACTTCTCATCACTAACATTTATGTGGTTCGGTCACAGAAAATATGTAAATTAATGTAAATAAAGTACCCGATCCTTAAAAGTATCTATACCGAAATACTTGGTGCTGAAAAGTACTCTATAATTCTCATCACTAGTACATATTTATGTGATTCCCTCAAAGTTATGTTAAACTTAAGTAAAAAAAAGACTGTTAAGTAATTGATAAATGTATGTAATATAAGTTGTAATATTCGGTTGTGGTGCTTGAAATATCTTTACAATAATGGTAAAAATTTAGATCTTAAATGCCAGCCACTAGGCTCGTTCAATGTACTGGATTCAATAACTCTAAACTATTGTGATGAAATTTTCTATAAGAATTTTTACTGCAAATAAGAGAATACAACATATTGTGATCTACCTTATGCTGCATTTTAATAGAGTGCATCAGATGCATTTTGTAGTGTACTTACACGTGGAATCAGCGGCATTGCTTCCATAAGAGTATTTTTATAGAAATGTGATTTTTGTGAAGTATCCTTCATGTTGACCACATCAAGAAATTTTAATGCATTTACAGCAGGATCACTGAATAGTAGAAAAAAGAAAAGATTTATTTGTAGTACAGTTTCACTTACAATATTAACTTTGCCAAGAAAGCTAAAAAGTACACAGCACAGTCGGTTTTTATAAAAGTGCCATATTGGTAATATTAATAAAGTTCAATGGTTTCTACTAAATGTGGCTGCACTTCTGTAGTTTCTTTATCGAGGATTAATTTTAATAACAGTTGTTGCACACACAAGCTTTGAGTTATACACACATCGAGGTTGTCAAAAATGGATTAACAAATACAGGGCGCCCTATCTTTTATGTTGGTATTTGAATATTAAATAACTTAAAAACAAGAACAGCCTATTTCCATATATTTGGTCCTTTAAAATTTTATATGGACTAGTTAGTTGAATACAACATTAATCAAGTGCAAAATGTGGCATTTTTGCTACATTTTCCATCACTTTTTCGAGCATCTCGGGCGGTATTCCGATGATTTCTGCACGGATGTTTGAGCCCGTCAATGGTCTGAGGCTTATTGGTGTACACTTTGCTTTTCAAATAACCCCACAAAAAGAAGTCGGGAGGGGTCAAATCTGGAGACCTGGGTGGTCAGTCAATATCCTCATTTTGAGACAACAGACGTCCATGGTGTTTCATGGATTTCGTGTGGATTCTCCGTTCCCCGTGAAATGGGCCTCGTCAGTCATCAAAAATTTCTTCCAAAAATTAGGTTCAGTGTCAACCATTCCAGCCTGTTTGACCATATTCCAAGCGACGTGGACGGAATTGATTTTTCAAAAACATGTTTATTCAAGTCAATCAGTGGATAAATCATAAAATTAATCAATGTTTACATACCGACATAAAATATGGCACAGCCTGTATAACACGCACATGAATGGATGCGAAAAGCTCGACCTAGGCCCTCCATGGGCTATTGTGCCATTAATATAGGAAGAAGAAGATATTCTGTATCTGCTTGGGTATCTGTTATTCTATACCATTCGATTACCTACAATATTGCACTCATAACATCTACGAAATAATAATTAACAAAACTAATACGTTTTGCATTTGTATCATATTTGTAAAAAAAAAATCAACTTTCAGCTTAATTAACTGATTGATGCGGAGGCTTGAACTTTGAGATATTTGTCATGATGAAAATTAAATTGTTGAAATGTTTTTCAGTTCTCCGATACTTACTTTCTGCTTATGCACATGAACTCCAAATTATCTTAAATTGGAATTTATTACTATGCCAAACGGAATATTACCCCACTTCAAGCCTAAGATTGCATTCTATATAGACAAAGGAAAAGGCACACAGACAACCACTTGAATATGAAAATATTCATACTATGTAGCATATAAAACCCTACAGAATGTAATAAACCGTAGTACGGCTAACCTACTCTCTGCTTTCTGCTTAACCTGTGTGTAAACTAGGAATATCCTATTTCAACAGGGAAATAAAATGTTGACAACATTTAAATTATCTTTAAAGTGGTTTAATCTTTCACAAGATGGAGTGCGTAAATATTTGCTCGCTTTCAACGATTGCCATTTCTGCCTGCCCGCCTCAGCTTGCTGCTGCTGTCTTCAATGACTTCCATGTCTTTGCTTTGTTGTTTACTACTTCTTCAGCTTGTTCTTCTATGGCTACATTACTGTCACATTGCTCTGTGTTGCTCTGTCTTCTTTAACAAATTTGTTTTTTACTTTTCTTCTATTTCTTAGTTATTACGATGACGCGTGTCGTGGTTGCTGCCTGCCACACAATGAATCCTAGTTTAAAATTGTTGGAACGAACGTCTGTATGTCATTCAGCAGAAGGTTAAGTTAACAAACAGAATTCAAAGTCAACGCTAGGATAAACAATACTTTAGTTTGGAAGGATCAGAGTTGAAAAGAGGCAAGGACCGCAAGGAAAAAAATAAGGATACCAAGGAGAAAAATGTGGGAAGGCAAACACAATCAAGGATATGCTTGTTTATGCATGTGTATTACAAAAGTAAAGAAAAAAGTGACAAAGTATTTTTAACGAAAACACTAGTAAGTAAATAAGTAAAGGGTGGCCCATCTAACATTTCGAATTTGAAATACTGGTTATTTTGAGTGTGACAACTCTAATGGTATTCGTATTATGACGGAATGTTAGATTTATATTTGCGGTTAACGAAATGGGTCGACATACGCTTGAATAACGCTGGGAAATACTAAAAATTTCACATTTCACGTACTTTGTTGTTGCGAATTTTACATAAAGTCTTCGGTATGAAACCGTAAAAAGTTAAATTGGTACAACAGCTGAGACCATCGGCAACGTTTTCGATTCGCTAATTGTGCTCTGGATCCCTTGGAAGATGTTGAACGTTTTCAGCGAAAAATCATATTTTCTGACGTAACTCACATTAACCTCGGTGGATACGTTAATAAGCGAAATTGTCGCATCTGGGGCTCAGAAAATCCATGCGCTATTGTTAAGAAGCCAATTCACCCTCAACGAGTAACTGTCATTGGGTTATTTTTCTTTGAAAATGAGAATGGAAGATACGCACAATGATAATCAGTTATTTGTAACCTATGAGAAGATGTGGACTTATGAACTTGCATGGGAAGTTTGCGTTATTAGCCGTTTTGGTGATGTACATTTAAAGATAAGTGTTACGCTAACTACCCAGCAACAATTGAGGCTCTTAAACGACCAAGTTGGTGCAGCCATCGGTTAAGTACAGTTGCATACAGTTGAAAATGTATTGATTGTACTTGGGTTGATCGTAAGGGCTACTGCAAGGCTAGCCGAGGAAATCATTTGAAAAAATAAAATAAAGTTCCACAATTAACAGGATTGTACCAAAATCAAATTATAAATGGTCCACCCTGTATAAGTTAAAAAAGCATAGGAAATCAATCAGCTCTAGTCAACAAGTTGAAAAACAAGAAACCCAATTGTTAGTATGTAACATAAGTATATATAGTTGTATTACGTATATGTAATGAGAAGGGAAAGAGAAAGAGAGAGAGAGAGAGAGAAAGAAAAGATATATATATTTCATTTTATTAAGGAATTTACTTTGTCGCTAGTTGATAGAAAGAAATAAAAGAAAAAAGGTATGAAAGAAGGAAGGAAACGAGAAGCGGATATGGCGACTTGATGTAAAGTATGCTTCAAATACTAGTTAAGAAATTTCGATTGTGTCTGTGTGTGTGCGTCTGTGTGTGCGTGTTTGTACACCATCAAGTAACCGCTATTGTAATTATATTACTTCATGTTGTGGCAGCTCGTAGTTAATGCTTAGAAATATTTTAAACCATTGCCATGAGACGTGTGCCTTTCGCACGCTCAACAGCAATCAAGCACCCGCATGAACCTCAACCAATCTTAACCAATCTCAAGCATCAACCTCAACCACCAGCCTCAACATCAGCGACACCGACACCAGCCAACCAAACAACATTATCACATTATTGCGATGAGACATCCGATGAGGCATGCAAGTTTTGACGTGCGACATTATTTGAATTTTTTTCTTTTCATTGACATCTTCAGCTTACAATGGCAATGGCAACGACAACGAGAATGACGTGTTGAATATTAAAAATCTTCTTGCACAAAAAAATGTGTCCTTAGAATAACAGACACCGACACACATACTAAATATTTCTACATATGTAGACTAAGGCATATATATAAATATTTACATATTTATGTACAATAGATTCGCGTATACTTACGTAAAGTATTTAATCAATTGTAAAAGTTGCGCCGTTGGTCTTGAGGTGGGATCGCGACTGACTAGACGCGATGTCGCCTCTTGTAATGGCACCGGAACACGTGGTAACATTTTTTGTACAGATTCTTCAAGCTGAAAGACATTGTTATTAGTTAGTTGGATGCTCGATAAATAACATATAAAATCATAAATTTCAGAAATTTATTTAATATTATTAAAAGCAATAACTCTATAGACATAAATTATACAATTGTAGGTACTTGCAGCAGAGTATGCGTTATTGATTCGCTTACTGGCAAGAATATTCATATTGAATTTCTTTATATTTCCTTTTTCTGTAAGTTTAATGGTTATTCATCATGCTTCATTATACTTATTTTGAAGGTATGCTATGAAGGCACTATAAAATTGGTAGCTCAAAATTTAAGGTTAATTTGAGACAAACTTAAGAAAAATATGCGTGAGATAGGTTTAGTTTCCAAATGCCTTTTATACGTAATAGATTCTGTCGCTGTACCGGAAATTGGTCAATAAAACACAAAATATTTATTGTTCATTCAAATTTACTGTACCGCTTTCAAAGTAGGCCGAATAATTCACTTATGCTAACGAATAATCCAATCAACAACACATTATTCAAATGCATTTTCCTCGCTATGAATTCTCTTTTATTTCTTCTATTGACTGTGGGCTCTGTGGCGTAGTGTTAGTACATTGGACTGCTACGCAGAGTGTCCGGGTTTCGAATCGCGGCACAGGCAAAATCAAAAAGTAGAAAAAAATAATTTTTCTACACGGCACCACCTCTTGGCAGGCAATGGCAAACCTACAAGAGTAAAAATTGCTATGAAAAGCTTTTCACTTCGCCGTTCGGATTCGGCATTAAACTGTAGGTCCCTTCCATTCATGTACAAATATAACACGCACAACATGAGTGGATGTGAAAAGCTCGGCCTAGGCCCTCCATGGGCTGTTGTGCCATTAAAAGTAAGTAAAGTAATTGACTGTAAAAGGGGGCCTAAAATTGTTAATTTGACTTTTGATGATTGGTGATTGTTGGATGCTATTTGTTGAGTATTTTTGCCAGAACTTCGTTCATAATGATAGCCTTGTGAGATGGTGCCTTATCGTGGTGCAAACTCCATGAGTTGTCTTTACACAAACTTGGCCTTTTTCGGCGAATTTGATCTCTCAAACGCTACATAACGCCTAAGTAATATTCTTTATTTAACGTCTGACCTTCTTACTTACTTACTTAGCTGGCGCTACAACCGATGATCGGTCTTGGCCGCCTCCACAAAGCTTCGCCAGTCACTTCTGCTATGCGCGCGCTGGCGCCAGTTGATAAGGCCAAGTGCAGTCAGGTTACCCTGCACCTGGTCTTTCCAACGGAGATTAGGACATCCCCTTCTACGTGATCCTCCACCGTGGTTCGAATAAAACACCTTTCTAGCCGGAGCGCTTTCTTCCATTCGCTCAACATGACCCAGCCAGCGAAGCCGCTGGAGTTTTATACGCTTGACTATGTCAGTGTCGGCGTACAGCTCATACAGCTCATTGTTCCATCTTATTCGAAACACGTCATCCACGCATACTGGACCGTAGATCTTACGGAGTATCTTCCTCTCGAACGCTCCTAACAGACATCAGCCTCTCATCATTGATGGTCAATGTCCACGTCTCTGCGCCATACATTAGGACGGGAAGGATGAGGGACTTATAGAGCGTTATTTTCGTCGGTCGAGAGAGGGCTCTACTTCTCAATTGCCTACTGAGCCCGTAGTAACACCTGTTGGCAAGAGTTAGTCTCCGCTTGATCTCAAGGCTGACATTATTGTTGGTGTTTATGCTGGATCCTAAATAAACGAAATCCTTGACGACTTCAAAAGTGTAGTTGTCAACAGTGACATTTTGTCCAAGACGCCGTGACTCTTTGTTTGTTGACACAAGGTATTTCGTTTTGTCCTCGTTCACCACTAGACCCACACGACGAGACTCCCTTTCCAGGTTGGAGAATGCTGCACTGACTGCTCGAGCGTTTTTGCCAATGATGTCAATATCATCAGCGTATGCTAGCAGCATGACACTCTTGTAGAAGATAGTGCCAGAGATGTCGATGTTCGCAGCTCGAATTATTTTCTCCAGCATTAGGTTAAAGAAGTCGCACGATAGGGAGTCACCTTGTCTGAAACCTCTTTTGGTATCAAATGGTGCGGAGAGGTCTGTCCCAATTTTCACTGCGCTGGTGGTGTTGGTCAGTGTCATTTTGCAAAGACGAATGAGCTTTGCAGGGATACCAAAATCAGACATTGCGGCGTACAAGTGATCCCTAATCGTGCTGTCGAAGGCGGCTTTATAATCGACAAATAGATGATGGGTGTCGATCTGTTTTTCTCGGGTCTTTTCCAGGATTTGGCGTAGTGTGAATATCTGGTCGATGGTGGATTTACCAGGCCTGAAGCCACACTGATAAGGTCCAATCAGTTTGTTGACGATGGGCTTCAGTCTTTCGCACAGTACGCTCGATAGAACCTTATATGCAATATTAAGAAGGCTGATCCCACGGTAGTTGGTGCAGATCGTGGAATCACCCTTCTTATGGATTGGGCAGAGTACGCTGAGATTCCAATCACTTGGCATGCTTTCATCTGACCATATTCTGCATAGAAGCTCATGCATGCGTTTTTTGAGCTCTTCGCCTCCGGTCTTAAACAACTCAGCAGGCAGGCCATCTGCACCTGCAGCCTTATTGTTTTTCAGCCGAGCAATGGCTGTTAAGACCTCCTCATAGTCAGGCGGCGGTACTTCAACGCCGTCAGTGATTGGGGTTTCCGGAGTGGGTTCCGCAGTGGCGGGATTGTTGCCGTCTTCGCCATTAAGCAGCTGCGAAAAGTGCTCCCTCCATAATCTCATTATGCCCTGGATATCTGTCACCAGATTTCCATCTTCATCCTTGCAGGAAGAGGCCCCGGTCTTCAAACCAAGAGTCAGGCGTCTTATTCTTTCCAAGAATTAATTCCAAGTGCGCAACACCACGACAATCATAGAAAACAGGTAATAAGTATTACCAACCAGACCGCGGAATCTTCCACCACATCTCGACCGCTTTGGAATGCACTGTACCATTGTTTTTGATAAAGTCGATTCACTGTAAGTCTTCTGTAACATTTTAACGATTCGGCACACGAAATTCCATTTCCATTTGCAATACCAAATATCAGACAAATTCTTAGTTCGATATTTTTAATCATTGTAAAAATCGTAAAACACACTTGCAATGAACTGATAAAATCAAGCAGTGTAGGCAAACTAAAAAGATCGCGCTGACACTTCACGTTAGGATAGAAAACAGTGTTGTTAACTAAGTGATAAAAATAATTTTTACTATCCGTTTAAGCGGGATTTTTAAATGATCATTTTTCGGACAGAATGTAAGTATAACAAAAACTTATTGAAACTTTTCAGTATGTTAGAATTAGCGACATATTTTGTCCGTCAGCACAAGGTAATAATAAAGAGGGTGAGGTTACCTGTAATGATATGCTACAATAACGTAAATAATGTTGCTAGTTTTTACTCAAGAAAGAGAGTTTGCCCTGACCAGTACTGGTGACAAAAAACTAGCGAAGTAGCTGGTTTTGAACTAGTGCCATGCACCGCAGGGTAAGTGTATCGGTCAAAACAAGTCCACTTCGGATTCGTATTTTTAAAGGGAAACTACGCGGAGTACGTAAGTTGCACATACTCGTCTAAGTCTAAACAGGTTCAAAAGCGGAAGCTTTAGTATAAAGACAAAAAAACGTTACTAGGTTTCACTACCTATAGAGAATATTATTGTTATTAATATAGTAAGAAATTTGTATGATATTTTAATTTGCATTTTTGTAAAACAGGAAACAATACAGAAAATAAAAAAACATGAACTACTAGGAAAATATCTATCTTCTAAGGTATTTTTAAAATTACTCACTCAAGACATTTAAACAGAAAACCTTCATTTATAATAATACAATATTTTTCCTTAAATTTAAATCATTTGAATGACAAAATTCTCAACGATGACACGTGACAGTGATCAAAGTGAGTGGTTAAATTTTCCACGTAACTTTTTCGCACTACAGCTCAGCTTTGCTGTGAGATGAAACGAAAAATTTAAAAAATGCTGTCTGTTAAAGTTCAAAAACAACAATTGTAACCGCAAACTTTTGAAGCATGACCTACTACCACTTACAGCTATACGATGTGAAAAAGCTTAACCCCCTACTGGCTAAACAGTACTTACATATACATACATACATACATTTCTGTCTGTTCATGTAGTTACTACCTGGTGATGTAGATTTAAGAGGGGTGACAGATTTTACTTATTCCTTTGCTTTGTAATCTCATTTATTCATTCTTACATTTGAATAGAAGTTGAAATCTAATTAGGTCTTCAAGTGGACTTTTGATTACATTTCCATTTATAGCATATATACAGCAAGGAAACGAGCAAACAAACAAAAAAGAAACAAACAAGCAAGCAAACAGACGGAATCAACGTTCAGCGACACTGATTCTACGACTGCTAAAGTGAGAAGTAAATTACAAATGATTAGAATTTTGCAAAAAAAAAATAAAAATAAATAAAAAATAAAGTACATAAGTAAATACGACAAAAAAGTTCCAAATTAATTTATAATGTTTTAAAATGAATTTGATCAAAATTGCGAGTATAGCGCAATCAATAAACTTCACTCACCGATTCCAATTGCTTTAAATAGTTGGAAGATGAATTGCCCGCTTGTATAAGTGGGCGGCCGCTATTGAAGACCGCACATATGACCATGCCCAAGGAAAACATATCGCTGAGTAGACTACATTTTGAAGTTAATTGCGTTTCAGGAGCTAGAAGTAAATTGAAACTTTAAAATAGCTCGCTGGGTAAGTTTTTGTAATGAATTGCAATATATGTACGAGTATACCCAGCGAAACAAAAACAAAAAAAAGCCGCATTCAATTTTTTGGGTTTTTGGATGTTTTAAGCCGAAAATTTCGTTTGAAACTCGAAATATTTTGTCATTTTAGCTTTACTTTTTTCTTTATAATACGAATGCAAACAATTATTCTCAAGAACTTTTTGTTTTTGTTTTTGTAGTGAATTGCAATATATGTACGAGTATACCCAGCGAAACAAAAAAAAGCCACATTAAATTTTTTGGGTTTTCGGATGTTTTAAGCCGAAAAGTTCGTTTGAAACTCGAAATATTTTGTCATTTTAGCTTTAGTTTTTTCTTTATAATACGAATGCAAACCATTATTCTCAAGAACTAAAGAAAAAAGAAATAAAAAATGATTCAAAGCTTTTGCATCATTTACAAAATAATGATAAAATCGTAAATAAATATTTATATATACTTTTTGTTTTTTTTTTACAGCGCTTTTCTATTTAAATAATGTATAAGTTGAATTGGTTTTGTGACAAAAATTTGTAAAATTGATTATTCAATATTTTGTGGGACATCCTTTAGCCATAATGACACTTTGAACCCATTTGGGCATGGAGTTGTACAAAGTATTCAAATATTCCCCCGTAACTTTTCATGCCATATTTTCTCTATAGTTTCCGGCAACTCAATCATTGTTTTGGGCTAAATTGAAGGTCTGGACTGTCTCCAAAGTCAATTCAATGAAATTATTTATTATTATTTATTTATTCCTTTAGTTTTGTTAATCTAAAAACAAAAAAACAATAAGTCCTAAAAAGAGCTGGGACTGATAAAAAGTCATTGTGTTAGTTGTGCCTGATGGCAAGGTGCGGAGTCATCCTGAAACACAGGATTTGGTAAATTTTCGGATATGGATTCCAAGCTGGGAACTACTTCGTGCAGCATTATGTTTTACATGCATCCCCATGAGTATCATGATAAAGGAGAAATGTTTCACGGTAGGAAGAATGCAATTTTCTTTGAATCGTTCGCCTTGTCTACGGCGAACTGAGCGATAGTAAAGGTAAAACATGGACTCATCAGAAAATATTACATTCGCCCATTCGGATTCAGTCCAATTATTTATTTATTTTTTTTTTTTTGTCAAAATTGATTTCTTTGCTGGTTTTCTAGTCGTTATTCCCATTTCCTTCAATCGATTTTGAACTGTGGGAAATAACTTTTGAAATCAATGGCTGCAGCTATGCTTTTATCTCTGCAGCATTCTTGAATCGGTCTAGAAAGCTTGTTCTTAAAATAGCCCGGCCTACTTTCACATTCAAACATTTTTTTCTACCGGATCCTTCTCTCCTCTCCAGTTGACCATTATCACCATATTTTTATACAAATCGACGTACTAGCTTTCATTGGAGCAAAGTTGAGTAGTTATTGTGCGATTTAATACTTTTCGATCAGCTAATGATAAAATTGTAGCCTTTTGAGATAACGACAGTTTAATTTGTTTAGCCAAAGTTTTGGCTTCCTTTCTTTTTGAAGACACTATTTACACGTGCAAAACACACTGACACTGCTTAAAAATGTGTAAAAATTAAAGCAAAATAATTAAAAAAAAAAACACGAATAAGTTTCTGCATGTTACATCGATATTCGCGGAATCCCCAAAATTATTTACATAGAATTTGTTCAAAATAGCTTGTGCCGCTTTTTTTTTTTGTTTCGCTGGGTATAAAAAAACCTGAGTATTAATTGGAAACAAGAAATCTTCGATGTATATTTGTTATTATTTATTTGAAAATTAATTTTATAAATAAAACATTAGAAATAGTACCTAACTGCGACGGTCTCCAGCCTAGCATAATATAATAATATAGGGTATTCACAGTTTCGTTTACAGTTATGTAAGACCTGGTATCTTTACAAAAAAAATTTACTAGCAAACTGTGAGCATGCTTTCGTTTTTGCTGTTTTGTACTTTTTTCGTATTAATTGCACGGAATTATTTTTAATATTTTACTAACTTCTTCACTTTTGACTCTTATTTTCATTTTACAAAATCAATTGATTGGAGATACCAGTTTACTATTGTACAATTGAAAAACTTGCAAATGTAGTTCGCAGACTGTCTTTGGTCTTCACTGATTCGTTTAGTTATAGTTATTTCGTTATATATAGTTATATATGTATATAACGTTATATATATATATATATATATATTGTAGTTATAGTTATAGTTATATCTTGATATATAGTATGGTGAGCATAGTTCGTCTGCTTCTAGTCGCTTATCCGTCATTAATCACATAGTGTTGTTTACTTATATACGTATACAGGGTGTCCGAAAAGTCAACGTGATTCCATTGAGGGCTAATAGGCCAGCTTATAACTAACAAGAATTTCAGAATATTTCATTCTTTAGTAAACAATTTCTAGTTTTTGAGTTATTACCACTTTTTCATGAAAACTCATAAATCGGACAAAAATGTTTTGGTTTTTTGTTTTTGTTTTTAGTTATTATTTTTACTATCGACGGTGATCCAATTTTTAGCTCTGCCACTTGGATAACTGATCTAAGGTGTCGATTTTCCCGAAATTTATGTAAGTGTCAACATCTCTAAAACTAACAACTTTTTAATCAGTCAGTTATCAGTTTTTGATATTCTGGCTAGTTATGACCTTACCTATTGGAACACCATGTATACTATAGCTAGTGTTGTTCCAATACTGACATGTACCCGACACCTGTACTCATTAAAAATGTCGATGCTAAAAAGGTATCGGAGAAAATGACCCATTACTCACGTACTTTCGTATCGGAAAAATAATTAATACAAATTTATATCAAAAAAAAAGAACATTCTATTTATTTAATACGCGTATAACAAGCAATTCATTCCAGTTTTAGCTGAAAAATTCTAAATCAGGAATGAAAGAAGCTTATCAATGTGAGGCAGCTTTCAGAATCTATGCATATAGATGGCTTCCGCCATGTGGCACAGATGATGCCACCACACAAAGGAAATTTCGTTCGATTTTGTATTAAATTAGAAAGCTGTTCATCACCTGCTCTCAAAAAAAAAACAAAAATTAAACATACGACGATAAAAATCAAAATACATTGTTGGTCATTGCTTTGCACGCATACATAATAGTTTTTCCGGCGCTCATCAGTCGCTACTGTCATATTTAGAACACATGAGATGAGACAGAGAGATTCAAATACGTAAGACTTCATTATATAGTAGCAACTTCTGTAATCACGCTTCTGTGAGGTATGGCATTGGTTCTTTCAATGCCAGCTCGTGTACAAAAAAAAACACAAATCAAGCAGCGAGTAAATAATGTACTCGATACCATCCTGATACTTGCAGTGCAAAATGTACTCGAAAGAAGTATCGAGTATTTAATCGAAGTTACTTGTATCGGACTATCAGTACACAGTTACTTCATTGATATTAACTTACCCATGAAATCCAAATTCGGTTGTGCCATTTTAGATATTCTGCTACTCCATGGTTGACAAGGAATTGAATCATTTAAATCAGTCTCATTCATTCTTTCTGTTAATTATAAAAATTCAACAATAACAATGATACTCAATTAAACTTTAGTATGGGCAACTATGCAAAAACTACAAATTCTTTAATAAAATTTCACTGGAAAATACTATAACTACAAAACTATTTTAATATTTAACTTCAACAGTGTTGTAACTAAAATGAAAACTAAATAATATGAACAGAGATTTTATGTTCGTTTTGGTAGAAAATTTCTTTTGAATACTTTGAGTTTTCCACCACATTGATTTGTTTATATTTTCAGTTTTTGAACGAAGAGAGTAAAAGTTTTGTAGTTTCTGTTTTAATTCAATGCCAAATGTTCGTATGCATGAGGTGTGTACAAGTTATATAATTTCTTTATATGGAAATTTTTAAGTACACAGAAAAAAAAACATACCAATAAATTCTAAGCCAGCCAACTTCCAAGTGCCACGCTTGGTTACCAAAATTGATGATGGACACACATTTCGATGAATTACGTGACCCGAATAGTGTAAATAGGATAAGGCTTCCACAAGCTGAAAAATATGCAGAATATTCATATAGAAAAAATATATAAATTTATTTATGTACGAGTATTTTTGTATTTAAGTTTTTAGTACGAGCTAAAATTGAGCATTAAAATAAAAAAAAAATGTTAAGGTTGCTAGACCACTTACTTACATATTTATAGATTTAAACGGAGTTGAAATGTTATAATGTTGAACTTGAAAAAAGAAACATTTTAACAAGGAACAACAGCTAATTATAAAGTCTGTAGTCAGTAGTTGTGGCTTAGCTATTTATCTCGGTAGTAGACACTACAGCCAAAGTAGGTATCTTCAGGGTAGTTAACCCCCATTGTATGTATAATGAACACAGTATCCCTAGTAGACATCCTGCTCCCTTTCATCTTTTAATTTTCTCCCAGTCAGTAAATTTATGTTTCACACATAGTTGCATAAAAAGCAATACGAAAAGTACTAAAATAGAATAGTATCTTACAATTGGTCCTGCATTTGTCGTAACTTAAAGTGAAGTTACACTTTTTAGTGAATTCCACGTGGCGGGTTCTACTCGAAATCTTTATTAGTGAAAATTGAATTTTCAACACATTAAAAAGATTTTTTTTTAAAGTGCCTTTGAGGAGTTTTTGAAGAATATTTGGGGAAAAAACTTTCTGCCCATTTGAACACTACAAGATAGTTATACATTGGTCGCGGTGTCGTAGTTGGTAATGTCCGAGGTTCAAATCTCGGCACAGGCAAAATCAAAAAAGTAGAAAAAACAGTTTTTCTACACGGCACCACCACTTGGCAGGCAATGGCAAACCTAAAAGAGTAAAAATTGCTATGAAAAGCTTTTCACTTCATCGTTCGGATTCGGCATAAAACTGTATGTCTCTTCCATTCATGTACAAATAAAGGGTGATTTTTTAATATTGATTTTTGGGTTGATAAATCAATTCCTGCCATTTACTTTTTAAAGATAATTTCACTTAAATGTTGCCCGCAGCTACGCTTCGAGAGGTCCATTCTGAAGGCCCAATTTTTGCACACTCTTTTAAACATTTCGGTCGGAATCTCACCAATGACGCAATGACGCGTTCAATGTTGGCTTCCACAGCAGCTATCGTATTTGTCTTGTCCCTATAGACAAGAGACTTAACATAGCGCAACAAAAAATTGTGAGGCTATGAGGCTCTTGTCACACGATCTTGGTGACTGCACCAAAACGTGAGGTTAACTGCTCACCAAATTCGCTTCTCAATTGATGCATGGTTTCGCGTGCAGTGTGGCTGTTCCTGTTGGAACCACTTGTCGATCGAGTCCAATTCTTGCATTTTCGGCAAAAAAAAGTCTGTTATCATCGAACGGTACATTTCTCCATTGACCGTAACGTCGCGGCCTTCATGGTGTTTGAAGAAGTACTGCCGAATTAAGCCACCCGCCCATAAACCGCACCAAACAGTGTATTTTTCGGGATGCATTGGTAGCTGCTGAATTGCCTCTGACTGGTCTGGTCTTCACTCCAAATACGGCAATTCTGCTTATTCACGTAGACATTGAGCCAAAAATGAGCCTCGTCGCTGAAGAATAATTTGCAAACGTTGTTCGGGCGTAAGTCTATTCATGGTGAAATGGCAAACCAAACTGAGCATTTTTTACTTTGACACATGTCAAGAATCACGCGCGAACTGTCAGAAATATAAACTTAAAATACCAAGTAGCAAAAAAATCATTCTTTATAACACGCACAACATGAGTGGGTGCGAAAAGCTCGGCCTAGGCCCTCCATGGGCTGTTGTGCCATTAAAAGTAAGTAAAGTAATACTTTTTTTGGAGTTGGTCTTTTGGATAGCTGCCACACTTTCAAGAATTGAAGCCGAACGACCATCAAGCGCGTCGCACGTTCGGTGAATGGGCCCAAAACGAAATGGCCACCGATCCCGATTTTCACAAAAGAATATTTTGTTCAACGATGAAGCTCACGTTTGGTTGAATGGGTACGTTAATAAGCAAAATTGTCGCATTTGGAGTGATCATAATCCACAAGGCCATTGTTGAGACGCCGTTACATCCGCAAAAAGTCACTGTTTGGTTTGCTCTATGGGCAGAGGAAATCATTGATTCATATTTGTTCAAAGATGAAGCCGGTTATAATGTCACAGTCAATGAAGAACGCCATACAGCCATCATTAATTACTTTTTCGTGCCTGAATTGGAGGATGTTGATGTGGACGAGCTTTGGTTCCAACAAGACGGCGCTACATGCCGCTACATACAGCCAACGAAACAATCAATTTATTGAAGGAAACTTTTGGTGAGCGCATTATCTCGCGTCGTAGGTGCATTATCTCGCGTCGTGGGCCAAGATCGTGCGATTTAACACTTCTTGTGTGGTTATGTGCAGTCGCTTGTCTACGCAGATGACCCCGAGACGATGGACGCCTTTTAAGAGAATATTCGGCACGTTATTACTGACATAAAAAAAAGTGGTCGAAAATTGGGCCTCTCGGCTGGAATTTATTCGAACCAGCCGCGGCGGCCACTTGCCCGAAATCGTTTTTAAAACATAATGGCAAATCCTTATCGTTATAATAAAGCTAAATTCTTGGCCATAACATTAAATTAAGTATATGCGTTTTAATTCTTCTAGAAAACCACACTTTTTAAAAAAACACCCTGTATAGGTAATAATAATCTTAAGAAAAATTTATTGTATTTAACAGTGTTATGAACGTAAGCTTTTAACAAAACACTGACCTGCAGAAATCCATATTTTAATTCAATATCCAAAAAATGATATTCCTTGGCGTGTGCTGGTCTTTGTGGTGCTGGTGTTTGTTGAGTTTGTTGAACATTTTGCCCAGTCCCCACATGCGATGGAATATTATGAATATTTTCATATGTTCTGCCCTCCTGTAAAAAATAAATAAGCAAAAAATATAAAATCAAGATGGGTAAAAAGAACGTTAAATAAAAGTTTTAATAATTTACATACAAATGCATAATAAAACACACAAAAAAAAAGAAGCGATATCAACTAAAAACAAATCTATTTTTTTGAGAACAAGTTTTTTCTTATGTAAAGACTTAAGTTCTCTCATTTTACCTTCGATACTATCGAGCACCCACATACTGCACTGGCATAATCTATACCTGAGAGACAGTCAAGAGTCGTTTGAAACACTAGAATATCCGCAGCGAGTGCACTTTTCTTTATCAATCTCAATATATCGTAGGAATATCTGTATACTAAAATATAAGTATGTATGTACCTAACTACTACGTAAGTAGAGAGCAAAATTTGATATTGTGCAAGTTTCTTTGTTCTGTTGCATGTAACAGCAAGTAGGGAGAAGCTGAAGGAAACTGAAGGAAGTGGGAGGAAGCAGCAAAAGCGTTTCTATGAAAACTTGGAGACTTATATATTCAAATACACACATACATACACAGAAGTAAAAGTACTAAAACGCATTAAACAAAAAAAAGGAGGGCGGAAAAAACTTTATCCATATTAAGCAGCATATGATGACATTGCTAGAGTCTCTTAGAATGTTCAATGCAAATATACAACAGCTGCAATATAAGTGCATTCCTACAAAAGTGTACATATACATACATATTAACATATACACATACAATTACAGCTCAGCTACATATCTACTATCACCTGTAAACTGAGCGCATGAAAAATGTTTTTTTTTTTTTCATAGTACATAGTTTTCATAGTTATATAAATAAACTCATTGTAATGCAATACTCTGTTAGTGGGCAACGTGGGCGAGACGACTTACTATATGTAGATAGATAGCTGCTAGAAGCTGCTAAGAACTTGTGTGCATTTCAAATATAGCAAACGCAGAGCTTGCCATCAGGATAAGGTGTTGCAGAACGGTCGTTATACTCGTATGCTGTTATGTAACGCAACAACAAGAAGCTGAACACCTTCAAAACATGTCGACTAGTTTGTTTTTTTAACATTGAAATGTAAGTATTGTAAATTGAAAAACTTGTCCTTTCACTAAACTAAAACAACTACAAAAAGTAATAAATATTAAAAATCTCCTTTCTTTCATTCTTTCTTTCTTTAGTTGTATCTACTAATGCCCTTAGCAATCGTAAATCTTTTCTGTAAAAATCTTCATGAACCTATTTAAATTCATATGAGCAAGCATAACTTTTACAGTAGATTTGCTGTAATTGTTGTTTCTTTAGAAATGAATACAATCGTATAAGTAGTAAAGTAGGATTTATGTATAGCCATAGTCTGCAATGTTTTCAACTAAGCGAATAGTCTACAATAGCAGGCCAGTTTCAGTTACCTTGGCCTTAAGTTGTTTACTGTGAAAAATATTTTCGAATAAAAGAATCATTTTCAATGGCAAGTAAATTGTGTTTCTCGGCTCATTTGCATACTTTCTGGTTGCTGTAGCTTAGCGGTAGTGTGTTGGACTGTTACACAGAGTGTCCGGGGTTTGAATCTCGGCACAGGCAAAAATTAAATAGTAGAGAAAACAAGGACAACCTCTTGGCAAGCAATGGCAAACCTACAAGAGTAAAAATTGCCTATGAAAAGCTTTTCACTTCACCGTTCGGATTCGGCATAAAATTGTAGGCCCCTTCCATGTACAAAATATAACTCGCACAAGATGGGTCGATGCGAAAAATTCGGCCTAGGCCCTCCATGGGCTGTTGTGCCATTAAAAGAAGAAGAAGTAGTAAATTAAAGGCAAATCTTACACGTGTCGTAAAGCCAAACTAGTTACTTGGGTTCTAGGATACTTTGGTGTGCCTGGTAACAAAAACCATTACCATAGGCTTGCATTTAAATATTGTTTTGTCCGCGCCAAGTGGCATAGTTTAACCGAATGTTTCTGGTTCAAATTGGATTAAACCACATTGCAGCATACAAATGTTAATACCATGTTAATCACATATGGCTAATTCTGTAAAATTCAACCTTTTCCTCGTACATCAATGTAGTACCCCTCCAGTTCTGCTGCCATTGAATGAGTTTTATTTAATCATTTTGCAGTCGTTTGGATGAAATTGCGCAATAACTTAGGATACGAGGCCTTAAGGCTTAAATATTATGTCATATAAAAAGTATCTGTGGTTTTTTGTTACTAGATGATATTGCTACCTACAAATCGGTCATGTGATTGATGTTTAGGGCCTACGCTATCTCCTGACATATTGTGTATGTCGAGCTTGCTCCACCAGATGCAGAAATTTCATCGGCTTTTTGACTGACTGGTCGATCAGTGCGAGGTGCATCTTTAATATTGAAATTTCCAGAACGGTATCGACCAAACTAGTCCTGGGTTCAGCGTTCACTCACAGCATCCTCACCGTAAATAGCACAAATTTTTCAACATGTTTTCTTGCAGCACTTATACTTTTTCTACATATAGTAATAAAGCATCACATAGCTGATTTCTTTAGATCTCATTAGATCTCATTTTCAAATCAATGCAACTTTTTACACTAGCGACGAATTGCACAACTGTCTTTACACAAAATGTAGCCTGAAATGTCACCTTCAGAACATGTGTTCGTTTAACATAAACGGACTAGTTTTGTTGTTGTTGTTGGTAAGTTGTCGGTAAGTTGTTGGTAAGTTGTTGGTAAGTTTGTTGGTAAGTTGTTGGTGAGTTATTGGTAAGTTGTTGGTAAGTTGTTGGTGAGTTATTGGTAAGTAGTTGGTAAGTTATTGTCTGGTAACAAAAAAACAGCGGGTACTTTTTATATATTATATAATTTTCATAAAATTTTTAAGATATTAAGCATTTACAATAAATCATTTGGCTACCTCTGAAATATTTTGAATACATTTTATCAGAAACATCACGTGGAAGAATATTACTAGTTAAGATCAGGGAGTTGCGCCCTAAGTAGTCTCCTTTAACCCTATACTCGATATTGAGTTTCGAGTTGGGCTATGCGATATGTGACACTGTTAATGTATAAACATATTTTCGATGATTTTCCGGAGGCAAACGCTGATTATTTACCGAAGCAATTGCTTATTTTAAGTAAGATTCTAAAGTATGGTAAATATACTTTTCGCTTTTTCAATTTAGAAATCTCTCGCCAGCATAATAATTATTAAAATGTATTTTCCTATTAACTTAACAATGAAGAGAGAGAGAGAGAGACTTATTTAGTACAATAATGCTCATTACTTGGCCACATGAGCTACATATATATTTCCTTTAGCATACCATATAAATATGTCAAAATACTTACTTAACAATTAATGTCAACAACTTACATGATGCGCCAGAATATTCGAAAGACTTGCAAAAATTGGTTCCGTTGCAAATGCCAGTGTATCTGCTGACTCTTCTACCGTATGCATAATTTGTAGTATCTGCATGAAATAAAATTACGACAATTGGAAAATGAATGTTTCGTTATAAACCAAAACAAAGTGCAACAACAACTGCGCATAAATAAAATGTTATATTCATTTAACTTTTTAAGTAAGTATGTACACATACCTTGGGATGCCTAAATCTTTCCATTGTTTTAACAGATATTTTTAAAAGTTCCGTAACCGTCTCCTTGCGCCTAGGTTTATGCAATTTTTCGGCAATTTTCTTTTCAAAAACAAAAATGGAGCATTCCTTTACCGAGAACGAAGCGGGCGAGTGAGAGAGTGAGTGAATGCAATGAAAGAGAATAGTAAATATGTATTTGTTTATATTTTGCAAGTTTAAATATTTTACTTTCACACACACACACACACACACACACACACACACACACACACACACAGGTATGTATTAAGTTAATTATTGTAAAATTTTCAGTAGTTGAGTTTTACATAAAATAAATATATGGTTTAGGTTAGTAATTTTATAGTTTTACTTTTTATGTATAGTCCTTTGTGTTTCTGGTTAGTATACAGTTTTAAGAAGCTTTTATGTCTCACTAAACATCCAAAAGCAATTCTAAATGTTATTTATAAAACACAATTAACTTTTTGGATTTTTGTTTCCTTTTCTTGTGTGTATTTTTGCGCTGAAGTAAGTAAAAACTATTTAAGGAGATTATAACTTTTAAATAATTTGAAGAACTTTAAATGCAAGCCAGAAAATCTTCAAGTGTAGCTTAGATTCTTTCGTACTTAACTTTTGCATAACATCGGCAGCTTGCATTTCTGAGTGAATTGTGCATACGTACTTTCAAGAAGAAAGCAATCGGCTTTTTGGCATGAAATAATTTGAATATTTTGATTTGATTGATTTTCAAAAAACTTGATTTCATTGTAAATTTCGCAATGTAATTGTAGAAACAGTCCATTATACGCTTTCGTCTCAAGAGCATATCTAAGAAATGAGTTCCGTATACGCTAAACGTTTTGAAGCAGTCTTTCTTTGTTCCCATCCAAGATGTCCCACTTGAGTGCTTCGAAGTACTTAAAAAAGTTGAAGGTGTTTGTCCAGCATTGGAACCAACACTTTTTGGTGCACAAAAATGTGGACGAATTGCCCAATCGCGGCATTTGCAGAGCTACCTCGAAACAGGAAGACTTGGCTATAAAGAGGATTTTCGAAGCTAATCCAGCCATATCCTTGAAAGGAGGTAAACAAAAATTGGCTCGAACGGGCATAAATGTCTCTCTGAATACAATAAGAAACCGTTTGAGGGAGTTTCAGATCCAATTTCGAGCAACGACGGTAAAACACTTACTAACTGCAAAGCAAATAAACAAAAGGCCGAGAGTGGGCAACTGCACATTTGGATGACGATTGGAGCCAAGTGGTGTTCACAGATGAACCCTCCTTTTGGATGACAAACACTATTAAGCGTGATTGATCCATTAAAGACGGTAAGATGCTCCAGCGATCAGGGAAATATCCAGGAAAGGTTCATGTTTGGGGATGCTTCACAAAACAAGGATTTGGCAAATTAATCATGTTCACGATGTTCATGTTCATGACCACGATATACCGTCGTGGACTTCTGCCAGCAACGGATATGTATTTTGGGGCAGGAAGCCGAGATTGTGTTCTTCAAGAGGACAACGACCTAAAACATCGCAGTCGCTTGTGTAGCAGTTGCAAAGAGGAAAACGGCATAACTTCATTGGATTGGCCCTCACAGTCGCCAGATGCGAATCCGATCGAAAATGTTTGGGCTCTTATGAAGTTAAAACTACGTGGAAAAAAGATACGTTCAATAAGTCATTTGAAGGGCAATATGGCCAAGTTTAACACGGTCATATGCTGAAAAATTAGTCGATAGCATGCATTTCCGTTGTAATGAAATTACAGAGAATGGTGGCGACTGGACGCCATATTAATATATTTGCGCAATAAATAATTACTCATTTCAAGATGTTGTGGACTTTTTTTTAAGATACCTTAGTTTTTTCAGTGACTTAAGCCGATTGCTTTCTTGTTGAAACTACTGTACTACTGAAACTAAGTACATATGTACTTGAAGTTAAATTTATGCAAATAAGTACGAGTATGTTTGGAGTTCCAATGCTGGAAAATTATTTTTCAATTTATTAAATATTTTAAAAGACTTAGAATTATTTCCGTCTATTTTTTCAGGGGAAAAAATAATCATTATAATCCTGAAAGTATGCTCAACATTTCAAAGTCTAAACTTGAATTTTACTCCATTTTTAAAAATTGATTTTTTTTTTGTTTTTGTATTGCCCACACTTTATTTGTGTGGCAGCCCCATTGACTACCAATTATTTACCAGTGCTTCACCACTTTTATTGATTGATTACACTAACCACAATTTCAACATTCTGGAAAAAGTTCTGGGGATTAACTTCTATGCCAACATCAGATTTACAAAAACCCAGCTAGAATCCAAATACTGACAATCGGAGAACTGATACGACCACATGCATTACGCGTCATCAATCAATGTATCGTACTCACCTTGCCGTCACTCTTTCGATAGGCATCGTGTATCCGCCAAATCAGTTCGGGACCAGCGCATGCTACTTGCTTCCCAATTTCGAAATACTGACTAATTGGGTTTGTGTCGACAATGCTCTGCATTGTCGAATTGGTCGTATTTGTACTTTTAAATTTCGAAAACATTGTGCCAGCGGGCATACCATCGATTAATTTCGAGAAAACATTCGAGAAGCTGCCCTGACGTTTTGGCCCACTGACACTGCCGCCACCTCCGCCGCCACTAGCACTACCGCCACCACCTGTGATTATAATGCCTGCACCGGTGAAATCATTAACACCACTACTGCCACCACTGACCGCACTACCGCTGACTGTCGCTGTTGATGAGGAACTTACAGAGAGACGTGCTGAACGTAATTTTGGACTGCCACTAGCACTGCCAGCTGGTGTCGTCTGCTGCTGCTGCTGCTGCTGGTTATTATTTTTGCTATGTGCTGTTGTTGTATTGCTACCCAGAACACTGCCAAGTTTACTACTGACACCACCAACGCTGCCACCAACACCGCCGCTGCCGCCGCCGCCGCCTCCACCACCACCAACACCTGTGCTTCCAACTGCTGTACCACAACCAGAGCTGCTACTAACCAACGATGCATCACCAAATTCATTAATTAAACTGCCGCCGCTTTTCGATGCACGGCGTATTGAGGCAGTAGCTGCATTTGAGCCACCAATAATTAATGATGATGACTGCACTCGACCAATTCCAGCCTGACCGACACCGACACCAACACCGACGCCACCACCACCGCCAACACCCGAACTCACAATCGATGCATTTGAGACACCATCAAGTCCGGCAATACTACCACTTCGTACGTTACTCGCTGCTGCTGCTCTTATTGCGCCTACTATGCTACCCCTGGGACCTCCAGCTGCTGCTGCTGCTGCTGCTACACTTCCGCCGTATGCCAATGAAGAGCCAGTTCGGGCAGCAGGTGAGCCTGCAACCTGTACCGGTGTTATTCCAACTGAGCTGCCACTGCGGCTATTGCGTTGTAGCTCTTCGATGCTATCGTAACGTGAAAAAATTCTGGCTGCCGTTGTCGCCGTTATGGAAGTGGCTGCTGTTGTTGCGGCTGTTGTTGCTGCTACTGCTGCTGTTGATTTTTTTGTTAAAGTTCTTGCTGTTGTTGTTGGTACTGCTGTTCGCGGTGTACTAGCTGCAACTGCTGCTTTTGTTGCCGAACGTTTCTTCGCTGCGCTTGTTGTCTCTTCTCCTGGTGACCGTAATGATTCTGCCGATGACGGAGTTTGCTCGTTTTGCCGTTGTTTTTTCGATTCGCTCGAATGCTGTTTGTCCTCGTGTTGCTGTTGCTGTTGCGGCTGCTGTTGCACCAACCTATGTTGGTGGGGTTGCTGCTGCAAAATATGCTGTTTCAGTTGCTTCCAACGTTGCGCTATTTTGACAAATTATATTGAGCTTGGCGTGATGTGGAAAATTCTTCTTCAGCGCTATCATTAAATCGTCGATGGGCGTTGATTGGCCTGCAGGCAGCCGTGACTTGTGATTCGTGAGCTGTGCTGTGAGTCTGTGTGGGTGAGTCTGTGTGGGTGTGTGCGTGCTTTTCGTATGCGAGAGCTCGAGTGGTAACACACGGCAGTTGTACATATGTTTATATGCAATGTTAAGCCTTTTGTATTTATCGATTATTGCTGTTGCTGTTGCTGCAGCCAATTTGTCACGGTCAATTAATATATTATTGAAATTTTAAACAATGACCGACAATAGCGTCAGTGTATTATAGCCAAGCAGATAAGGGTTTTGCTGGTTATATATGTTGCTGCTGCTGCTGCTGGTGCTGCTAGTGATATTGTCGTCACAATTGCTCTGGTATTGCTGCTTAGTTGCAATCGAAATGCTAATGCAATTTTCGCTTTTTGTTATGAACTAGATTTTGTGGCATAAATCATGTATGTAGTTTCTGTTTGTATAAAATTGTTCAACTGATCTTTTTTTTATTTGATGCTGTTGCTGCTACTGCTACTGTTGCTCCACTTCACTGCTATATATTTACACGTGTTTTTGTGATTTTGTTTACATGATATATGCGATATTTATGAGCTGTAATTTATCAAATTCATCCGTTGACAGTAATAATGATTGTCGTTATAATATGTTCTTAATTTTTTCTCTCTCCTTTTTTGGTTTGTTTTTTCTCTGCTCTTATTATAATTGAGATTGACAGTTAAATTTGTTCCGGGTAGATCTAGTGTTATTTCCGTTTCTCCCTCCTTGTTTTTATTATGTACATAGAGCACCCTGCTTTAATGTTATACGGTCAAGGACATCAGTGAAAAATTTTGCGGAATACCTACAAAGGCACAAACAAGAATAGCAAAACAAATATTAATTTTATTAAATGTGTGTATGGATGTAGCTGGTGTTGCTGGTTGGTTGGATGATAGCTAAATTCTTATTAAGTTTTATTCATGAGTGAAATATTATTTTCAGTACTCCGGAGTTTAATACATAAATACATACTATACATACATATACATACATTAGTTCAGCTTCGTCTATATATTACTTATCATTAGTTTTGGTCGCACAGATCAAAGTAAAAATATTTATACATTCACTTGTACATAGAAGGTCAAGGGTAAGTTGGCAAATAGTTTCATAAAGTTTATTTAACTTTGTTTGCTATCAAGTGTCTTCTGAAAGGAGAAGTGCAAGTTTATATTCTTACTGTTCTTACATTGGCGTTGCTAGGTGGGGGCCTGAGGAAATGGCCCCCCTTGACATTCCTGGGTCCCAACAAAAAATGTGGTACAGAAAAATATTTATTTATTTATTTAATAATATAGAAATATTAGTGCAATAAGATGTACATAAATCTTTTATAGCACAACTACGGTGGATCTAAGTTAACAAATTAAAAAAAAAATATATAAATATCAATTAATAATCAACATGAGAAACAAAAAAATAAGAACATAAAAAACGCCCTACAAAAGTTTACCTCTTCAGAACGTTTGCGTTTTGGGTTTTTAAGTTAGGTTTAGTAATCTTGTAAAAACCAGAGTCTATCGCAGACATTAGAAGCGTGGTCGAAGGAATTTTTAACGATGTGCTGATTTATGCAAACGATAAAACTTATATAGTTCAGTTTGATGATTCTCTGATCCCAGGTGTGCTACATCTGGATTAACTTCATTTTGATCGTTAGCTTTTCCAATGCATGCAACGCCCTCTGCACTCGCTGCATGCGAATTTATTTGCTACATCATTTTAATCTTACCACCATCATCAATATTATCATCATTATAATAATAATCATCATCATCATCAAAATATTCAAGTTGTATGATCTTAACAGGAGGAAAATTTGCAACTTGCCGGTCCGGCAACTAGCAAATTTTTTGATGTTGACTAGAAACTTGGCAAATTGTTGACTTCTGTCTACGGAGGAAAGATTGTCAGGTAAATCTTGTGCCCCTCTCTTTCGTTGAGAAGCTGCCTGGTGCTGTATAATCTGTGGACCTTCGTCGTGACTCAAAGAGATGAGTGTTGATGCAATTATTGGCTTTAATGAACTGATTTGACATCCATGCTGTCTGTTTCTCCGCATTAGTCTTTGCGAGTTGTTTTTCAATTAAATTCGAATTCTGTTGTGCTTCAAGTTGCTTGCGAAGTCCACACTCTTGCGATCTTTTGATGCTGGTTGTCGTGTATTTTTTTCACGATAGTTGAATCTGAATTTTGTTGGGCCTCCATTTTTCGATAAAATCTACAGTCTCGCTGTCTCTCAGCAGCAGTTTTTGCTGGAGATTTTATCGTAACTTACTTTACTTTTAATGGCACAACAGCCCATGGAGGGCCTAGGCCGAGCTTTTTCGCATACACTCATGTTGTGCGTGTTATATTTGTACATGAATGGAAGGGACCTACAGTTTAATGCCGAATCCGAACGGCGAAGTGAAAAGCTTTTCATAGCAATTTTTACTCTTGTAGGTTTGCCATTGCATGCCAAGAAGTGGTGCCGTGTAGAAAAATTATTTTTTTTACTTTTTTGATTTTGCCTGTGCCGAGATTCGAACCCCGGACACTCTGCGTAGCAGTCCAACGCTCTACCACTACACCACAGCGACCATATTTTTTTTTTTTATCGTAACACAATCGCCATTTATTTTGTGCCTCGCGTTTGTTTTTTTCAGTATACATATACTCGCTCATTCTTTCAGCTCTGGAAATGTTGAACATTTTTGTTTGAAATGTAAAATTTTTGTTTGAAATCTCAAATTTTCTTGAAACTGATGGGCAGCGCCTTCTATTAATCGAGTATGATTCATACTCAGCGCCCTCTATCAATCAACTTCGAATCATACACGAATCATCGTCCTCTATCACTCGAGTTTGATACATCAACATCTGGATGCATAAGTGATACATATGCATCTTAATTTTTTCCATACTTGATTCAAAGAGGAAGCTGCCCGTCATTTTCTCCACAATTTTGGCTACGACGACAACTGTTACCCCTTCATAAATATAAAAACGATTCTAAATAAGTATACTTCAATAAAAATTAATAGTAAAATAAATAAATCTCGTTGACGATCAACAATTTTGTTATCGTCATCTTCGAGGTAGGCCTTTTCGAAGCTGCCTTGGGAAGTTATAAAGAATTGCACATGTAACTGCCTTTGGAAGGTAAATAAAAACCTTCGTTTTATTCTAGGAAGAGATATTTGAAAAGCATCTACCATATTGTTCTGAATATAAATTTTTCACAATTTTCTAACTTCAAATTTTGATAATCCATCGCAAAGAAAAGTTTTAAATGGAAGATGTTCGGGTTGTTCACAAGGTGTCTTATTCAGTATCGTCGTATCCTCTAATAAGACACCTTCTGAACACCACAATTGTTTTTAAGTTTCATTACGAATCTAAAAAATAAGATTGAAGCCTTCCTTCTTTTTTCTTGAGGCTAGGACATATCGATTCAAACAACGTCCTCACGTGTGGGGTGCTGTTCTTGTTGTTGTTGTCACAATGAGCAATAAAATGATTTTTCACTGTAAGAGCGTAAATAATAAGTTCAAGAAAAAAAATTTATTAAGCAAAATGAGAAACGTGTACTGAATGACGTATATATGTACTCGTATATAGATATGTACATGCAGGTACATACATAGTAGGTATATGTATGTAAATGGTAAATGAAAAATGAAAATGCGAAAATTGTGAAAAAATTAAAGTGAAAGTAATATAAATAATACATACTCGTATGTATATGTGTATGTGTTTATATGTATGTGTATGTATGTATGTGTATGTATCTGCATGTATCTGCATAACAAACAGCAATTAGCTTTCCATTAAAAAAAAATGTATGATAATTGCAATTAATTGCTGTATTTTGTTTTCAATTAAAAAAGTAAACAACGAAATGAAAAATGTATTTATTTCTATTTATTTTAATATTAAAGCTCTTTATACAAATACATATACTTTTAAATTATACTTTTATGCACTTAGGAACAACAGAGTACAACAGCAAATTAGCTTATTTAAAATGCAAATTAATCTAGTGAACTTATGTAATACTTTATTTTAGTGCCAGAGTGAAAAAGTCGTTGTTTTGTATAAAGTTATAATGTATACAGTAAAATGAAGTAAAGAGCATAAGTTGAAAGGTGGAAAACCAAACGAACTTTTTGATTTTATAAATATACTCAATCCTCCTAATAATATCAAAAAAATATGTTATCTCTTATAGTTAATTATCAAAGTGAGAGAGAGAGAGAGGTGATTTTTACAATGGTGCTCAGAAGCCTCCCAATGCCTTCCACATTATCGAAGAAATTTTCCGCTATGACGAGAATTAAAATAACCCAAAAAGAGTGGTAGAAAAAAGAGAGAGAGGCAGAGAGACGGTTGATATTTACGATAGTGCTCAGAGTTTAAACACTACCAAAGCATATTTAATAGAATTATCCAGGCATTTACATAATAGTTGTTTGCTCTCAATTGATATAGGCTAATAACAGTTTTAAACATAGGCATTTCCACCATTTCCTTTAATCTGTCATTTCTTCTATAAAATTTAGGAAGTTTTCTATATTCATTTATTTGGGAGACTCAGCAGCCCACATTTGAACTATGTACTACTGTGGGCAAAAAGTAGAAAGACTTTTTAATTTAAATTTCGCGCGGAAACCCATTCATCAAAATATTATTTTTTTAAGGTTGGTATGACTGTCGGTGACATCTGTGCCAAATGTCACATCAAAATAATCATTAGTGTTTAGTATACGCTTGTCTTTCTGAAGTACAAAAAGTGCATTCGGCGATTTTCACAATGAGTGAAATTATTCAACAAAGAAGTTCCATTAAATTTTGTGTGCGGAATCAAATTTCTGGTGCCGAAACGTTCAGAATGTTGCAAAAGGCCTTCGGTGATAATTGTATGTCGCGAGCAAGTGTTTTTGATTGGTACAAATTGTTCAAAGATGGTCGAGAACGCGTTGACGACGAACCACGTCCAGGACGGCCATCAACATCAACTGATGATCAACACGTCAATAAAATCAAGGAATTGGTGCTCGAGAATCGAGAATCGACGATTAACAGTCAGACACCTTACTGGCATCGTTGGAATATCGGAAGGATCAGTGAAAACCATTTTAAAACATCATTTGGGCCTAAGAAGAGTGAATGCACGATTGGTTCCAAAATCACTGCATTGGGTTTACGAAACCATTTTGCCAAAAATTCGACTGATATCGTTCCGCAACCACCCTACCACCCTATTCGCCTGACTTAGCACCGTGTGACTTTTGGCTATTTTCTAAACTCAAAAAACCGCTTCGTGGACCGTTTGACCGTTTTGAGTCAATTGAAGACATTAAACACGAATCGCTAAGCGCATTGAAAGCTATTCCGGAAATTGACTTTAACAACTGTTTCGAGAATTGGAAAAAACGTTGGCACAATTGTATTGGGGCCGGGGGGGATTACTTTGAAGGGGACGAAATAGATTTGGAAGAATGAATAAAAAAATTTGAAATTATGAACAAAGTCTTACTACTTTTTGCCCACAGTAGTATGTTCTGAGCTGCATTCATGTAGTTTAATTCCTTCTCATATTTCTTATAAAATTGCAGCCACAGTATCCTACAAATTACTCTCACAATTTGACTGTGCTAAAAAAAAAAAAATATTATGTCTTTATCTTAACTTTCCCAAGAGAATGAAATCGTAATTTCACCATAAGTACGTGGTTTTAATGTCTTCTGAACCTCATCTCTTTGCCTTAACCTGATACTAAACAATATAACTAAAGGTCAAAGAAATCCTACTGGAATAGTTCCCATAAATATTGTTGCCAGATTCAAAGTAGAGGCAAGATATTTTAGATACATACATTGTCACAACTTTCAATTATTTTATCTGGAAAATTATTCTATAACAAAGAGCTTCATTTACTGATAAAAAGTCAAAAGTTTCAATGAGTAGCAGCATATTAATAAGGTTGTGCTTAAGAAAAATTGCAACTTATTAGGAAAAAAGCAGCTCGACTGGCGGATTAGTCTTAGTCATTGGTGAAGAGAAGCTGGCAAAAAGTGATGGATAGGAGGAAGGCTAAAAAGAATTGTGACGTAAAAGTAGGCGCTCAAAAAATGAGTAAAAATTTGATCTCCAGATATGCATGATGATTTTTTGATGACGAAACATACATCGTACATCGACAAACTTTGACCCCTTGTAACTTATTTTTGTTAAATGTAAAAGCAAAATCTACATTATGGAATGCTTGCCTCAGAAAATTCAACTACTTTTAGTGAAGTGTCTGTCTTTTTTTTTGGTCTGACCTCCCTTCATGCTACTAAGTATTTATAAGAGTAATAAAGGGCTTTTAAGTAGTACCGTAAAAATTATAAATACACCTAATTGCCTAAACACCTAAATCAATTTAAAAATATTGGGTTCTAGTAGAGAGAAAATTAAAACCAACTTATCGATCATGGCCAGTTGGTAAGGCGAAGTGCAGACAAGTCACCCTGTACCTATCATTCCAACTCAGATTAGGACGCAGGTTCCTCCACCGTGGCTCGAATAAAACATCCTTCTAGCCGGAGCGCCTTCTTACATTCGCTCAACATGACCCAGTCAGTAAACCCGCTGGATTTTTATGCGCTTGACAATGTCAGTGTCGGCATACAGCTAATACCGCTCATGGTCTCATTTTATTCGATACACATCGTCCACGCATATTGGACTATAGATCTTACGGAGTAGCTTCCTCTCGAACGCTCATAAGTGGTGAAAGACACTTTTTCAAGCACTCGCATAGACCAATATACTTTCATACATATATGTGTATGTTACATGTACCTATATATAGTATGTACTTCTTGATGGACTCAGTGGTATTAAAAGTTTCACTTAATTTTCCACAAGTGCATATTGCCTGCCGAATGAAAATTTTTTTTAGGGAATTTTGGATTATTTTGGTTTTTGAAATTTTTATGAACTTAGCCTCTAGCTTGCTCTGTGTAAAATTGCCGCCTAGGCAATCATTCATGATGCAGCATTTAAGGAAATTTTCGTACAACCTTCTGGCTCGAGTTCCAGCTTCAATTTCTTTTCCTTCTCTTCGACCTGGAACCTTTTGCACCTTATATGATTTAAAATGAGTATTTTTATTTTAGTTTTTGGATATAACATTTTGAAGCTTTAATTTTGTAGGCACACTATCGCGGACAGATGCATTCGGACTTCTCCTCAAGTGGGCTTTAACTAAACCACATTTTCTGCCGGAACCTTGAACTCTCTCAACAGAAAGATTCTCTTTATACCTTCTAATGCTTCGTTCTACCGTTGCAATGCTGACACCCACTCCACTAGGTTTATAACTTTTTTTTGGGTCCATCCAGGATTTCCATGTAAAATGTGCAATTTAATTTTCGTCGCTCAAGCTCCGTGTCTGCCATTTGGCTTAAAGAGTTTTCTCATATTAAAAATGAAATTACTAAAATTTCTGTATATTTAGTTTTTTGGAAAATTAAAGCATGTATGCAT